>JAJTWR010000260.1:2535000-2677500 GCA_021613335.1 Whitmania pigra
TTCTAATATATAATAGTAATAGTTAATAAAATAGTTGCTATAACAAATTAATAAATTAATAAATATAGCAATAAAAAATTAAATTTTCGAATTTTTTCAGATTTATTACATAGCTTTCGCAATATTTGATTGGTGGGCTTCCAATGCGAGACATTTTATCATTTAAGTAAAGAATAACATTTGAAATAATTATAATAAATTAAAGTATTAAAATAAAATGTTAATGTTAATTCGTATAAAATTATGGAATTACAACAATCTAGAAGTGGATTTTGTTTTTAATAAAATGTGGATTTTTGAAAACGTTCACAGATCGATATAATTATCGTTTTTTATTGAATTTGAGAGCTAAATAAATTAGTGCTTACAATGTCTAGTGATACAATGATATTATCGAATATCCTGTTGTTAATTAGTCTTGTAAGTACAGCAGTTGTTAAAATGAATAACAACAATAGCAATAACAATAATAACATTAATAATAATAATAATAATGATGATGATAATAATAATAATATTATTATATTAATATATTTATAATCATAATACAATATAATAATTATTATAATTATAATATTATATTATTATTATAACAAAAGTTATATAATAATTATATTATATTATATATAACATATTATTATTATAATTAATTATATTATTAAATTAATTATATTATTATTATTAATGACAATTATAATAAACTTTAAAAGATTATTAAGGGGTTGTGTCGTTTAGGTTGATTGAGAAGCAATTAATTTCTTCGTCCACTGAGATTTTACTTCAACTCCGAAGAACTTCTGAGGATTAAAAGTCAATTTTTGTTCAAATCTTCCAAAGTTGAATTTCTTCCTGAACTCGAAACGTACGGAAATCTTTTTTAATTCGATAACAAAAGATTCACGTCGGAACATCACATGAATGTTATGTTAACATCTTATGTTCATCTCATCGTTGATCCTCCCAAATTTCTGATCTGACTCATTTATTTTACTATTTATTTAAAAAATATTTTTTTTAATTATTTAATAATGTGAGGAGTGATGAAGTAATTCCATATGCCGATTAAGTCAACAATAAAGGAATTAAACGATGATGCATTTAATACAGGTAATTTAATCAACTCCTCAATTCGTATTCGCGCCATCGTAATGTTCTCCACAACAAATCCATTTGAATTGCCTGCAAATGAATTTCAATCTGACAACAAAATTGTATCATAAAGGAAAAGCTTTACGTCACACCTCAGTTACAATGAGTAAGATGATAAGGAACCTCGCAAAGCCATCAATTAACCTCATTGACTTCCAAATAATTTCAAAACATCCCTTCAACAAAAGAGTGTTAATAAATAATGATTTAAATAAAAAATATATTAATGATAATAACATTAATAAAAAAAATAATAATAACAACTACAACATTAACAACAATAATAACAATATTAATAATAATAACAATAATAATATTAATAATAATACCAATCTAAATACCATATAAAACCACTGAACTCAACCACCTTTTGATGAACCTTCAACTTGTTCAACCTGCAATCCTCCAAGAGACTTCTGTCCATATCAACATCGAGATTCATTCTGCCAAACACGCAGCAACTGAGCGGTGTCTTCGATGCCGGTGTCAACGGCCTCAAACCTTGTCTTTGGTAGGTTTCAAGGAGTTTGTAGTCATTTGGCCCTGACAGTCCACAGCACATCATCTGACAAATTACAATGTTAAATGATTACATCATTACAATGTCACATTAATGATGCAATATGTAACAATGATATTAATATCCATAATAACAATATTAATGGATTGGTGATGTTACTTACGTCCATTTGAACGAGGGCCCAAGACCTTGCGAAATTGTCTCTTGGCAACAAAATAGTGTTATTCAAATCGAACTTGATGTCTGTAAACATTTTTTAAAATAATACTAACTTATAATAACACTAATACTATTAATTAATAATATATGGTGTCTCGTCAAAATTGTATCGGGAATTGCAATTTTATGAATTTTATCATTTTAATATTGTTTTATATTAGGTAATGAAAAACTTTAAGTAAAACAAGTTTAGCGCAAATCAAAGCTGAATCATTCCTTATTTATTTATTCATTTATTTGTAAAGACCGGGACTCTTTTTGAAAGCAATAAGAAAAAGATTAAATCTCAAACAGACCAAGACATTCTCGATAAGTTTAGTCAGTATGCACTGACAAATATAGATACATACAGATAATGCACACACAATCACATATAATAATAGCCATTAGTAAAAAGGTAAGCAATGATCTGGGTAAGTCAAATTTTCATGGTTAGTGAGTGGTGACGAGCTAAAAGATGGAATCACTTTAATTAGTTTGCCAAACGCTGAACATTTGAACATATGCTTACATTTTTTATGAGTTTTATCTATTTCTTGGCAATGCTTTTTTACTGACAAAAGGGTAAAGCAGTTAAATCAACTGCTAATTTGTAGGGTGGCCACTGTGGATGATCACCAACCGAAGATTGTAAAGTCCTTTCCAATTGCTTTGCTAGATTTCATTTGCGGACTTCATTCAGAACAAGAGTCCAACATAAGTATGGTGGTTTTATGGGGCCTTGGGAGAGAAGGAAGTAGGGCTACAGTGTGGAAAAGGTATTTAGTAAAGTAGCTGTTTAAACGAGCCTGACTGTGTACCATTTGGTCAACATCCTTTTCAAAGCCCTACCGACCATCTTAACATCCAAGTGGCGAATATTTCATCTTATCGAGATAACATTGTGCCAATGTTGTAATGAATTTGCTTAATTTTGCTTGGATGTAAAATCGGGCAAATAGTAATGCAAAATAAATTAATTATTAATTTGCTCCAATTGCAGAATATTTGAACCTTCAGAAGAAAAGTCTTTGATAAGAGAGGATTCTCTAACAAACATTGGTACAATCTTAAAAATTAATAAAAATAAAAATAAGGTTATTAAGAGTATGTTTATTAATTTTTAATTATTAATTATTAATTTTAATAGTCTTTAAATTAATTACAATAAGTGCTCATCTTAACAAAACATGGATAAAAGATAATGTTTAAATGAACCTAGAATTAAATCTTATATAAAATGCATTATAAACTTTTAACTTTCTCGCGAGAGTTCAAAGAGGCGATTTTCAGAATAACGGAGCCAATTAGGAGCAACATGTCCTGCAATTATGCTTTCGTGACGGTTATTTGGCATTTTAACATAATAAAATTTTATATAATTATATTACATAATATGCACCATTATGATGCATTATTAGATGACATGGGATAGCACATGTCGTACATTATTATGTGGTGCGGCTTCTCTGTTACGAACTGCGACACATCACGATACTATATGATACAATATGATAAGACATGATAACCATGTCTTTTTAGTATTTTAGAATAACAGTATTTTATTTTAATCGAACAATTAAACAAGTGAAAATTACAGTAAATATAATAAATTGTAATCAAACCACGTAAATGCACCCAATAACTTCTTTGTGGATTATAACAACATGGGTGGTATTAAGGAAGGTGTTAAATGAAGCCAGAACAATGAATAAGACCCCAACATCACCCATCACTACGATGAAGATGTTTACATCCGATGGCTGAATGAGATGCCGTGATAGCTTCATCGATACTCCGATAACCAACAGAGCTATGGAACCCATCTTGATAGATTTGCAGTTGAAAATATGTGGCAAATTAGTTTTAAAAAGCTATATTCAATTCTTGTTAGAAATACTGATGTATTGAATTTAAAATATTGTGTTATTCTACTACATTACGAGGCCTATACATGAACTGCTCACCAAATTAAAAGCAAACGAAACTCTGGAGACGAAGATGGTGAAAGAAGGAAAGCTGTTGAAGTATCTGTCCATTCCGGTTGTTTAAGGTTGTGACGTCGATAAACAAATTCAACTCAACACTTTAATAATAACGCGTTTTTATCATTTTTAATTGGAACTTTTGAAAGTCAAAAATTGAACAAGGAATATTATTATCAAAATATTAATTCGTCTCCTCAGGGAATTTATTTCCTCGCAAAATATACGGATTTAGAGAAATACATCAGTTAATTGCAAGCAAAATTTTACAAATATTGCTTATTTAAATGCACCAAAAGCACGTGTTTCCTAAACCAATGTACATACCAGTGTTTCATACTTGCCATGTTATAAGACATTACTACCAAACAGGAGTGAATCGTATTATGTGAAACACAATCACCTCGTAATGTCATGTTTGCAACATAGCATTTTCATCGGTTTGATTGTTGAAAGACGATGTTGGTGCCGCGGACAGAAAGCTCAAGAATGAGCATCTGCCCGGGTCATATCAAGGGAGACACTCCTAAAAAGGCGACGGCTAGTATTATAAGAGGCTTTAGTAATAATAAGAGGATGTAGTAATAATAAGAGGATCTAGTAATAATAAGAGGATCTAGTAATAATAAGAGGATGTAGTAATAATAAGAGGATGTAGTAATAATAAGAGGATGTAGTAATAATAAGAGGATTTACTAATAATAAGAGGATATGAGGGAAGGTAAAGCAGGCTCTTTTGAAAACCAATTTGTCCGAAGGACGACAATTGTTGGAGGATGGTTGACAAAAAAGGGACAGGACAGTTAGAGAATGGATGTAAACTTAGCACCGGTGGGGCTCAAGAGAACCTCAATAGACATTTGAAGGGTTGAAAGATTCTCATAAAACTTTATTTTATGACGTTTGCTCCAACAAATGGAAGTTGAGGCAAAATAATACAAATATATCACATAATTAATTGTGTTTATTTCTAACATTATATAGTTGAATGTTAAAAAAACCTAAAATCATAAAATGACGACAAATATATAATACAAAATTGCATTACAAGCAGTGTGTTCTTTCAAAACAATTTAAGATCTCACATAAGGTGGCGGATTTCAAGCACTAATTTCATTTTAGTAGGGTATATATTGAATATTGATGAAATATGCACGAAAGGGGTTTAATACACATTGTTTAAGTTATCTTTATCAGAAATAAACATGTTTTCCGGTTCTGTTTTTGTCCAGTTTTCCACAAAATCACTTTTCTGTTTTTTAACCTCTTCTTAGAAGTTTTGCATGGTTTAAAGGTTTTGCTATTTTTTAAAACAATTTATTTTTTGTGGTAATTTGTGTCTGCCCATTTACGAATCGTAGCACATCAATTAATTTTTACAAAGTAATCTGCCATTCACTCCAAGTGGGTATCGATTATCTTCCAAGCTGCGTACATCATCATAATCTGAAAAGCAAAGAAATTGCCAAATTGTTCAAAGAATCATTAGCACAATTTGACTCATACTTCTGTACATGCCAGCAACATAAGTAACAAGTATGCGAATTTGCTGTAGGGATTAAGAGATCTCCAAATTGGTGCAAAACATCCCTTGTTTTAAACAAAAATAATACATTTTAATAAAAGATTTTCAAATTCACTTATACATATTGAAAAAAATGAAGACCTTACATCTTGGTATATTTTGTCTTCATCAGTTGCACATTCATCGAATATTTGTTGGCCAACACTTTCAAAAACGTCAACTTCGAAGCTACAACAGCTGAGAGGAACTGATGAACCTGTTTTCCTGTTTTTCTTGAACTTCAATACTTTGTAATCGTTTGGTCCACTCAAACCGCAACATTTCATCTTTAAAAAAGTAAGGAAGCCAAAGATAAGCGATAAGTGCGGATGTTTGTTTGAGCTCTCGAGTTTAGACAATTAAAATTCGCTTTAAAGTCAATTTTTTCGAATTGTCTCTATTTGTTGCTCGTGTCCCCTGTCGTTAGTTTGTCTTTCGGTGAACAACTTACTTCATTGAGGAAAAAATAAAAGGGGAAAATGTAACCTGCCTACCTGAACCGAAGATTTATTGTTTCTTCCGAAGAAGCAGGTTAGCTTACGAATCTGCATTCCACAGCAGTGCACAAGTGATTAAAGAGTGGTCATTTTATGGATGTTAATTCGAATATCGTGAAGTTTGTACGTAGTGGCCGAAGCCAAGTGGCTCGCATTCAAAGAAAAAAATTCATTCCAAAAAAAGAAAGCCAAAGACTCGCTGACAAATACAAGCTAAAACTGGAGAGATACCTGACTTGCCCAGCAACAACCATGCTCACTGAAACGTCAAATCCCACAATCATCTCTTGCCAAGGTACTCTTGAAGAAAGAATTTATCTGCTTTCTGTTCCAAGCCTTCACGACACATAATCATGGAGACCACTGACAGGCGCAGAAGTGAATGTTGGAGGATTACAAAAAACCAGAATAACTCCAACAGAAATTCCCTACACTCGATGTGAATGTCATAAAGAAAATTAGGAACAAACTTCAACACCGCAAACTGCTCTCCAACATGATAACACCAGACGTGAAGGCCATTTACAAAGCCACAACCAGTGGCGCAGAAATTGATTTGGAAAAATTAACAAACGTTTTTCCGATCTTGGATCAAACTTGGCAAAGAAAATCATCCCTTCATCCAAATCCTTCCATGAATTCCTACGAGCTCTGCCACTCCCACAATGTTTTTTTACCTGTTCAGTCAAATAGTTAAAGAATTAAAGACCTCCCATAGCTGTGGTCTTGATGATATTGACCCTTGCATTGCTGATGAATTCATCCCATTAATCTCCAACACTCTCAGCTTTCTGATCAATTGTTCATTGTCAACGGTAATTGAACCGGATGACTTAAAATTGGCCAAAGTGCATAAATCTAGTGATTTAAATAAGATCTGCAATTATAGACCTATTTGAATTCTGCCATATATTCCTAAAGTTTTCCAAAAAGGGCGTATATCGTCGAGTTGAAATTTTCTTATTAATAACAAACGATTCGGATTTTGAAAGAATCACTCAACATATATGTCTCTGCTGTTACTTTATACCCAAATCGCCGACGCTCTCGAACGTGGTGAGTTCACCATTGGTGTGTTTCTTGATCTGTCAAATCTATTTGACATCGTAAATCATGAGGTACTATTGTCGAAACATTACTGTTACGGTTTGCGTGATTGTGCCTTGAAATGGTTTGCCAATTATTTGGCGGGTCGTAAACAATTGACAAAATTTAATAGTTCTAGAATTTTGTTTAGTGACGTAACTTGTGGTATTCCTCAAGGTTTTATTCTTGGTCCTTTATTCTTTGTATTTGTATTTGTATTTAGCCGATTTTTTGAGTGCCTTATGTATCCGAACAGGAATCTATCCCTATTTCATTTACTGTAATGTAGCTTGGGCATCTAACTATTCCTCTAAATTTATCCCTTTATTCACTCTCCAAAAAAGAATAATCCATATTATGTTTTGTTTCTATGTGTTCATGCAAAGGACTTCATTATTTCAAATGGATTTCTTAATATTTATCAGATTAATAAATTTCAAACTTGCTTTTTTACATTTAATTATGACATAACTTTCTGCCTTTCGTTTTCCTGTAATAATATGTTTTCCAAATCTTCAGATATCCACTCTTACAATCTTAGATCATCCAGTCATTTCAGATGTGAATTTTCCCGTACTATCTTCAAACAATTCTCCATATGTTGTAAAGGTCCACTCTTGTTCTCTTCTTTTCCATCATCCGTTATTTCTCTAAACAGTTCCTCACTAATTAAATCCCTTCTTTAAAAATGCATTCTCTCCAGTTGTTGAGAATTACATTTCCTCACCACTTTATCATTCATTTTATTATCCTTGGTTTTGTTGTCACAGCACTGCCCCGGTTGATCTAAATCTTTCATTGTCACGTGTTCGTTAGCTTTGATCGTATCTTCATTTTTCAATGTTGTCATCAATTTTCTCAGTTCGTTGGCAATTGAATTTTTGCAATCTCAGTTTATCATTTATGTAAAGACCCTTTCATACTTCTCGCCGTAATTTGGTCACTTCGCAGCAGGTTATCCCCTAGACTTGAATGAAATTCCTTTGGCACCCTGAATTTGTGATTTTTTGGGTGTGATTTGTAGTTTTTTGTTTAGAATTTTGAATAAACGAATTTAGTTCAAACGAATATAAAAACATAGTTGGTCTTTTGAATTAAAAAAAAAACAACAAGGAACACTCAAACCAGGCGATTTCAGACCAATCACGGTTAGACCAATTATGGGCGGGTTATTCCACCATGTGCTGAGCAGAAGAATGCTCGCTCACTGGCCTCTTTCAAATCGCCAGAAAGCTTATGGGCACGGCGATGGACTCGCGGCAATAATCAGTAATGTTTTATTAACGTCCGTGGCATAGCTAGATGATTAGGACAGTGCTCCCGCAGCGGTGTTTGAATCCGCGCTGCCATCGTGAGAGGCGCAGCGTTAACCGTTAGGCCATGCGGGCGCACTGCGGCAATAATCATTATATTTTATTTATTTATTTGATTATAGTCCCTGCATAACTGAGATGATTTGGACGCGGCAATAATCAGAAAATATGTGCCGATTATAAGAGTTAATCGAATGTCGGCAATGGTGACGCAATCCAAGACAAACGAGGATGAGTTTCTTCTTTATACGTTAAAAGATAATAGCGCAATTCTTTGCGAACACGGAAAGTTCGGAAAAGCAGAAGGACCCGCAGCCAAGAAACAACTGAAATATGAAACTGCGGCAATTTTGTATGATTCGGACGATAGGCTTCAGTAGTTTTTCCAAGTAGCCGGAATTAGCGAATGGATAGTGGGCGGTCAATCCAGGATGCCTCCGTAAGAGTACATAACAATTCATCAAAGTCAAGGCTGTCGTTCTCCCAACTAAGCTCAGGTATCATACAGAGATGAACACTTATTGTGATACCGGGTGTGGTGCCTTCGAGTGCCTAGACCATATCTTCCAGGTTTGCCCAGGTATGGATTCAGAGATAAGAAAGCTGCATAACAAACTTCCAATGAACTTGTCCTCCAATGAAAAAAGAAGCTGACCAAGAAAGGCCACATCGCCAAAATTGAGCTCAAATTAATGTTGAAGGGAATCTCAGAATTCCAGACCTGGTGGCTTGGGAGTGGGATCAGTCAAAAGTTTGCGATGTCACCATTGTTTCTGATACAGCCCCGTTGGACAAAGAACATATCAACAAAGTCCAAAAATATGACGACAGGGACATTCATATTTGGATGACAAACAACCGTCCAATTGGGTTTCCCTCTCGGCAGGTTCTCGTGACTTCATTCGTTTGCAACTGGAGAGGAGTGATCTCTTCAAAATCGTACTCCTCTTGGCGCGGCATCGGCTTCTCCAGAAGCACGTTAATGAACTTAACAGCAACAGATCTCTCTGGCATTTACCTCATGTGGAAGTAATACTATCGAAAAAATCAAACATAATAGCGGAAACGAGTTTTATTGTAGCGAGCATTTATTGTGTATTGTACGAACTGATTTTTTTTTAAATGTCGATGGTGCTGTGGTTTGCGCGTTATGCCCCGGGGTTCTCTCAGACCCAGAAGGGAGACTTCAAATATTTGTTGCGGATTTTCATAACGTGTGTGATCGAGTTTAAACACTTGTTTAAAGAGAAAATAAAGGAAAATAAAAGGATTTTTATTCTGAAATTTTATTGAAACGCAAAACCAAGTAGAAATTGGAAATCAAAAGGAAAAGGAACGCCCTGAGTGAAAAAGACTCCCATAGCGGACGCCCTATTGCCAATGATGAAAATTATAGCTGAGATTCAATAAGTTAAACATTAATTAGTAATATTGCCACTAACAATGGAGTTATTTCTTAAAAGTATAATGGTTTGAAAGGTTGATGACATTAACGGCAGAGCAGATCTTAGTTTATAATAATTTAAATAATTAATTAAGAATAATTAACACAGATATTTTTCACTATCAGTAATTGAGTATCGATGTTGTTGCAGTGCTGTTTGATTTGAGGTTGTTTAATTCATTCAATTCAATATTAGACAATAATGAAAAGATACTTAAAGATAAGTATTGAAAGTGTTACGAAAAACAAAACTAGAATTCTCCATTAAAACGAGTCAAGTATAATTTAAGATATAATGCAAATGAAATAGAAGTTAACTTGCTTAATTCACTTGGACAACACTCAACACAAGGTAATATTTTTATAAGTTCACATAAAATAAGTAAAATAAAATAAGGAACAATGACGTTCAATTTACCTTAATTTGTGTTAATGCCCAGCTATTGGCGAATGTGTCTGACGGTAGAAGAATTTTGTTGTTGGGGTCGAGTTGCACGTCTTCAAGTGAAATAAATTCATTCAAGAAATGCACTCAGTAAATTCACTCAAAAAATTCAATAAAGAAATTTTGTTAATAAATTCAATCAAGTAAACTCAACTTCAAGCACTAACCCAAGTTGTTAAAATCTGTGATGAAGAGAGAATCTCTTTTGAAAACCCATGCCATCTTAAAAGCAAATTATTAAATGAATCCAACAAACGGAGATTATAAAAAAGACAAAAATAAACTTTACACTCCCGGGATGTACGACAAAGACGATTTTGAAAATGGCCGACATTGCGATGATAATGATTTCCTACAAATGAAAAGAAATAACCAACAACTCCATTGTGATTAAAATCAAAGATGCTCACAAAATTCAGGATGACTCTCCTGGTGTCTCTGATGAGAAAGAGGGTTGCAGTACAAAGAAAGGTGCTGGCCAGAGATACTACGATGAGAAAAACTCCAATTTCTGCGCCCATATGACTTTCGATCGTCCTTTTCTGTGTATTACCTCTGAATATTTTTAAGGCTCCTCCAGTTAAAATCGTGGCTAGAGTTAATCCCTTGGAATAACCAAAAATTGGACTGATTGAGGTATTTTAGAAATGGTTTATAAATAACCGAGGTGCTGACATTGTTTAATTAAACTCACGATGTTCGTCAAGTAGGACACTTTGACGAGGGCAGAATTTCTTTCGACTAGGTTAACGCTTGACATGTTTTGTTTTTGTTTATTTTTCCTTTTCAATGTGTGACGTTGTCGAACAAAATGGAGCCATTTCATGAACATCAACTTCTTTGGTAAGAAAGATTCGTTTCACGGAGATTCCAATGAAATTGCATGAAATGGTGTGGCAACCTACTTATATCATGTACGTTATTAAATTATTTCCTTCAATCGTGAATTAATATTGTCCCTAACAAAATTATTGGTAATCACCTTCATCTTATTACATGAAATTATTAGTGTATCTTTATAACACAAAATTCTAAATATTTCCTTATTGCATAAAATTATTAACACCTCATTATACAAAATTGCATGAAATAAAGATAAAATTCCGTTAATACTTTCATGTGAATTCTGCTAACTTTGTCTTACAGTAAGCAATCGAAATCTGTCTCTAACCTCATAACTTTGCTTGTGTTTTAAATTTATTTCGACTTACGCGTGGCTGCGATCTCCTTTTAACTTCATTTGAATATTGTTAATCATCTCCGCCTAATCACCTTCAGCATTCATCTTTCAAAGACTGGTTCCAACTACTGATAACCGACAATTTTATGTGCGATGTTTTGTTAAATTTTGAAAAAAGTTGAATACAACAACATTTTAAGGCCTGGAATATTTAATCAATCATCAGAGTAATCCAAGTCAAAACTCTCTAAAATTTTATAAAAACATTTGCTAAATAAATAATATTTTAAAGATATCAAGTAACAAATAACGTATTAAACATAACTTGTTGTAATCTGACATAATTGTAATTAAGGATGAAACAAATAGGAAAAAATGTTCTAAAATTGAAATTTTCACGGTTGAAGGACCTCGTGGTTAACAAGAGCACTGAGAATTGAAAATAAATACGAGAGAGTTGAGCAATGGAACTTATTTGAAATCGAATTGAACCTTTCAGAATCTAAACTGGCGTGAGTAATTCCTTCTAATGATTCGGAGTGAATAGGAAAATGGACGATTTTGCATTCAAAAGATGAACGAAAATAAAATGGAGGCAATGTACTGTCGAAGTGATGAGAGAAAATGCCACACCAGCAATACTTTGTCTCCTGTCAATGATTCCCAGATGCATTGTGAGAGGCGTGAGACACCACTTTGACCACACCGTACGATGGCCCCTTGAGGTGGGTTATTACTTCTTTCTCTGACGATTTCACAAGAGGTTCAAATTATGATTTATTATGAGTTATTCATTATATTTATTATTATTATTGTTATTATTGTTGTTATTATTATTATTATTGTTATTATTATTATTGTTATTATTGTTGTTATTATTATTATTGTTATTATTATTATTATTGTTATCATTATTATTTTTATTATTATTATTATTATTATTATTATTATTATTATTATTATTATTATTATTATTATTATTATTATTATTATTATTATTATTATTCTTATTATTATTATTATTATTATTATTATTATTATTTATTATTATTATTATTACTATTGTTGTTGTTATTATTATTATTATTGTTATTAGACTATTTAAGCAATGGAAAATAAATACATAAACGCAAACCAGTAACAATAACAGACTCAAACAACTAAATGAAAACTATGAACAGAAGCAGCGATTGAAATGCTGCAAATAAAGTAGCACATCTAAAACAGACCTGCATTCAGCTTGGAAGCTTCGGCACTGATGGCATGCCTCCTCTGCATGACGATGGGTCCAGGATTGGTGGTGTGGTGAGATCCGTGCAACATGATGCCTTCCTTCTTCCAACCACCTGCTCCGCTACTCTTGGGTCTCACCGCTTCTACCGGCAGTACCCTTTGACGAGTCTTGGGGAGTTTGGCTCTGGCCTGCGTGTGAGAGTAAAACATTGCGAAGTTGCTTACGATGACTGGCACAGGAAGAGCAATCGTCAGGACACCGGTCAGAGCGCATATGGAACCTATGAACATTCCTACGTATGTTTTGGGGGTCATGTCTCCATACCCTACCGTCGTCATGGTTACTATGGCCCACCAGAGACCCACTGGTATGGACGTGAAATCGTTGTTGGGATTGGCTTGAATGCGCTCCGCGTAGAAGATGAGAGATGCGAAGATGACGATGCCGAGGATGAGGAAGAAGACGAGGAGAGTCAACTCGTGTGCACTTGCTTTGAAAGTGTGGATGAGAATTTTCAGGCCTGGCGAATGTCTGGTGAGCTTGAAGAGCCTCATGATTCGTATAATGCTGAAGAACTCCAAGACATCGTTGTCGTGGTTGACTTGGTTGAGGATACTGTCCAAGACGAAAGAGAGAGTGGCCACGATGTCAATGATGTTGACAGGCTTGCAGATGAAACCGAGCTTCTTCGGACTGAAGAGGAACCTGATCATGATCTCGAAAGCGAACCAAGCGTTACAAACACTTTCCATGTAAAAGAAGGCCTTGTGCGGCTTCGATGAAATTATGTCGAGTCTCCAAGCGGTGGAGTTGTTGGCAGATTCTTGGAATGTTTCGTTACGAAATGAGGACACTCTGAAGTCTGGATGAGTTTTGAGGCAGAACGATAGAATGGAAACAACCACGAAGAATACCGACACGAAGGACAAAACCTGTCAGAATGAAGGATGCTCTTAAAAGGGAGGCATCCATTTTTATCTCAACGTTGCACCGAATCAGAAAAAAAAAACAGAAACAAAAAAAAACAAATCGATCTTAATTACTGTTCCTCGTGACTTTCCGCACAAGTACAAAAGCGTCTCCTCAAAATGTTTGGAAGTAACGAAATAAAAAGCATTCGTTTGAAATGAATTTAAATTGATTGCCATTCATAAGTATTGAAAACACTCATTTGTTTGACAATGGGAAGTGGGAAATGCTTTGGCAATAATTGTAGCAATTATGATTTAATATTTTCTCGGTTGAAACGTTGACAAATATTGACAGCGTAAGGTCATCATTCCTACAAAAGCAGCTCATTTCAGTGCAGCAGCTTCACATGCAACAGGTGCAAAAATACCTGGATCATGTCTCGAGTAACAGCTCCATGGAAACCAGATTTTTACAAATTTACCAGAATTTCTAATCATCAATTCTTCACCAAGACATTCCTCAGATCGCTAACAACGACTGACGTCCTCCTCCTTGTCACATCATCATTGAGGAACTATCATTAATCGAAAGAAACGTTACCAAATTATAAACTTAATTAACATAATTAATTAATTATTCATTAAATTCTTACAAATCACAACATTTTTAGTCTAAAGGACTCAAACGTTGCATACCGCTTAGAAAATGTTCGCTAAGATGCAGGCAGCTGCTGCTCTACTGGTGGAGTGTTGTCATGATGATGATGATGGTGATGGTGATGGTGATGATGATGATGATGATGATGATGATGATGATGATGAGATGATGATGATGATTGATGATGATGATGATGAGGACGTCGACGACGATGATGATGATGATGGTAGTGGTGGAACTCTTGAAAATCACGTTTGGCTTTCAGGATTTCATTTGAATACAGAGACGGTGAAAATAGCAATTATTCAAAGTCAACATTTAATATTTCAACATCAACATTTAATATCAAAACCAATACTTAATATTTCAATGTCAACAATAATTCATAGTTATTTTTTAATATTTCAAAAGTGATAATTCTGTTAAGGAAATTTTACGGTCAACGACTTAATTCAGGGTCAGGATAACATAAACCCTCGTGTGCCTCTTTTGCTTGTAACCAAAAGTTAACTTAAAGTTAACCAAAAGTTAAGGAGTCGTTCCTCCATAGCCCCTTCCCTGTTGACGTCACTGATTCATTTATAACATTAAAATCAATAAATAAATAAATTACGAATGTAAACGTGGAGTTTATGCTTATTTTTAAAATTCATTCAAAGATCAATGAAATATTTAATTGAATTCATGAGCTCTACAGTGTTTCATTCCGTTGTCATGGATACCACCCTGGTGTCGATGCAGACAGCATTCGGGCGCAAATGTATTGCTTTAATGGATTAAATTGATTCATAGTAACAACAAACCACCATCTTCATCGTCATCATCAACACCATCATCTTCATCGTCATCGTCATCATCATCAGCATCGTCATCATCATCAGCAAAGGCCATCGTCGTCGCCACCATCATCAGAATCATCGTCGTCGTCATCATCATAATTAGGGCAGCATCAATCGGATGGAGCCACCTCCCATAAGAGCACTTATGTTCATGAGACTCACATGTTACCATCTCTTTCATGACTCATCTATCCCCCAATCCATCCATCCATCTATCCATTCTACTCATTCATCCGTGCATCACGTTTCATGACTCTTTGAATCGACGTATGCAGCAGTAGTAAGAAATGAATTATTTTCCTGCAGTTCATCATTTGGAAGTCCTTCTCAGGCGAATTTTGAACCTTTCAATGCATTTAATTCAACGTCACGCGTCCGAAGCCGCTCACAAAACATTGGAAGGTGGAACTTTTATGCAGATTGGAAGGATGAACGCATTTCCGACAAATTGGATGCTCAGTGAAACAAATAATCATTTCCAATACAGTTACCCAGTTACTTCCAGGACCGACTCATGCACTCGTCCATTTAATCCATCCATTTAATTAATGCATTTAATCCATCCATTTAATTAATGCATTTAATCCATCCATTTAATTAATGCATTTAATTCATCCATTTAATTAATGCATCTCACTCAAATCCTGCATCATTCATCGCATCACCGTGCACTTCATACATCGTTTATCAGACAATTTCACATTTTGATTCCATTTTGACATTCACAAAAGTTCTTCTGGATCACTATGAGGATGTATAATTTATTTATTAATTTTATTAACTTATGATCCTTTTAATTTATTAAAATGGAAAAGTTCAATTAATCCGTGAATGTCCTTATTGTCATTCAGTCAAGCGGATGAAGTTTTACGCAAGTGTGGCATTGGTGATCGTACTATTTGGAAATAATTATTTCTATGCAAAATGTCACAACTATTTACATCCTTTCATAAGTTTTTTTCTTCCACCATGTTTACTTACCCCATTCATTCAGAACATTTCATTCGTGATTGGAAGACATTTAGTAACCATGACAACCACTGATTCCTCGTCCTCACGTGATCCACTGTTTATCTTATCTCTCGAAAACAATCGGACGATAAAAACTTTTCGACCAATAAGGACTCGGAACATGAACACGTGACTTGCCTGCCATGTTTCACTGGTGTGAAGTATTTTTGCTTGTTTTGTGTTCTTTGATTTCAAATAAAATTGCATCGAATTCTTGGAATTTATTTTTGGAAATACTTCACGTGTCTTGAGTTAATTCCATTGTTGGATGTCAGCCACCTCCCCGTCTTGCAAACTCATGCTTTGAGGTCGAGCGTTTTAAGTTGCAGCTTCACTCAATTAATTAATTCCTTTCTTCTTCTCTTCTTCCATGCATTCATTCATTCATTCATTCATTCGTTCGTTCAGTCGATAATTATTTTCAAGAAATTTCAAATTCGTCGTAAAAGTTCAAGATTAAAAAAAATTTTAGTCCGATTCATCGAACCACGCCGTTTCGTAATTAGTAATAGAGAGAAAAATTAAATGATTAAATGTGATAATTTTACTTAGATAAGCTGCATGGAATGTTGGATTGTGTGAAATTTCTGGTTTGAATGGCACAAAGTATCTGCGGATAGGAGACCTGCTTATTGATTGTTGTCTGAGGCTCACCTGCAGTGCTGCATAACACATTGTAGGCTGCCTTTAAATTTAAGTCCACTTTTAAACTGCCTTCTTTAAAAAAAGGATCTCATTCCGAAGAAAATTTAATGAGTGAATTCTAGAAATGAACTTTGTGTTGGCTGCTTTTGGGATTGGTTTGTGAAACTTATTGGTTGATTTATTAGTGAAATTGATCGGTTGATATTTTTGTTAGTGAAATTGATTGGTTGATATTTTTGTTAGTGAAATTGATTGGTTGATATTTTTGTTAGTGAAATTGATTGTTTGATATTTTTGTTAGTGAAATTGATTGGTCGATATTTTTGCTAGTGAAATTGATTGGTCGATATTTTTGTTAGTGAAATTGATTGGTCGATATTTTTGTTATTGAAATTGATTGGTCGATATTTTTGTTAGTGAAATTGATTGGTCGATATTTTTGTTAGTGAAATTGATTGGTCGATATTTTTGTTAGTGAAATTGATTGGTCGATATTCTCATCGGTTGATGGGCTGCTGCTACGATGGACGGTAGGAAGTGTCCATTAGCAAAACAATGCATAATGACCCCACAGTGTCCATCTAATTGGTCTTTATTATCCTACCATTAAACCTTTTCTAAATTATTGCGCCATGTTGTAAATATTTTATGGAACTACAAACCAATTCTTGTCATGGAAAATATCATCGCTTGAAGGACTTCAACTCGGTATAAATTACTTACTTTGGCTGCCACTGAGGAATTTGGTTCTTCGAAAAGTAGCCATACTTTCGGTTTCATTTTCTGCCAGCAATTTAAACTGCCTGTTCTGAATTCTTCCTCGAGACCAAACCTTTTCATAATTTCCTCGTCTGTTGGTTTGTCGCTGTCCAAATCTAACCGGTCGAGGATCTGAAGAGTTTCTCTGGTGTCTCTGTGCGTGGTGTAGGTCATCCAACAACACGGCTCAACCTGAGATGAAAACACTTTGAACTTTCTGAAATCAATCATCTTTTTAAACTGCGTTTTGACCGTTAATGTTGAACTATGAAATATAATTTATTTTATTTAGTAATATTATTTCAAAATGAACTTTAAATTTGAAAAATTGCTTTTCGAGGTCTGAAAATTGTCAGACTTCAGAGAACATTTTCAGTAAACGTTTGGAAGATGCTCAGTTTATTTCACTTCACTAAAGGCTACTAACACCGTTTGTGTTACATTGCATAGTGTTGGTAATTGTGATTAATTTCAAAAATTTAGTGAATGACGAAGCAGCATAAAGAAATAAGAATGATAAAAACAATATTTATTTAAATTAAGAAACTAAATGTAATTTAGCAATTTCAACTTTTCAAACGTAAAAGCAAACGTTTTCCTCAACAAAACTCCACAAACCTGGTTGGAATCCAAACCCCAAAACTCAAGTTCTTCTTCAAACAAAGGACCACAAACATCGGTGGGATAGTGAAGTTTGCCTGTTCTGTAATAATTGAGGATTTGTGCAAAGACCCCAGGATGTCTGTCAAAGAAATACTCGTTTAGGACAGGATCGTAGTTGGCCAATGCCTCGGTCAGACGTGAGAGGCGAGTGGCGGGAATTTTCTTAAGTGTGGCTTTGTAGGTTTCGTGTCGAATACCTCCGATGTTCAAAGTGATTCTGTTGTCCACGTCGGACATGTTGCCTCAATCATGTGATGTCGTGCTTTTCATGATGAAGATGATCTCAGACGATTCATCGGAAGAGCCGTTTGCCGACTTGCAACGAGATGTTTGCAGAACTTTAAAAAGACAATCATTCTCATCACACGTTCAAGTATTCTATCTTTTTGCGACCTTTAATTATATCTTTATACTTTTAATTTAATTATATTTTATATATTTAATATATAATTATATCAACAAAGTATTCATTTCTTCAAAAGTCATGTTTATGTATGGTCGTGGTTTGAAATATCAACGCACTATGACCCATTAATACACTGATGCTTTTCACAAAGTAACTCCATTAGCACGCATGCAATCCTGTTTAATGTGATGAAGTGTAATCAGCACAGAGCTGATGTGATTCTAAATAACTTCAAAATAACATCTCACCGCTTAAACTTCCAGTTATCCGAAACGTGGACACGTGAGGAGCACCAGTCTTTTAAATAAGAACCGAATGCATCTCATCCAATCAATCAACACCTTCAAGCATTCGTTTTATTTGAATTGGAAGCTTCTTTCTTATTGGTTGATTCTAAGTTACGTAATAAACATAAATATGAGGTTGTAAAATAATTCCATCGATTCGTTAAATCTTCGGTGACCTGTGAGCTTCGTCTTGAAAAGCTGAAGGTGAACACCCTCCAGGTGTTGATGAAACGTTCTCTGATTCGTTGAATTTCAAAGTTTCCACCTACATGCATTTTTAATGAATCTCATTGTCATAATTTATGCTTGCATTGATTGAGACAGATTGTAAATGAAATGATTCGCATTACACGTGGCGTTTCCGAGAATCGCTTTGGAAGCCTTGGAACACTCGCTGGTGCCGATGAAATTTTTTAAATTGACGGAAATTGGCATAATTTATGTGAACTCCAATAACACAATTTTTTCAGACACGAGTCTCACTTTACTTCTAGAAATCAGAAGTTTACGACAAAGACAATGAAATGTACTTTTAAACTCTAATGTTGAGATTAACTGACATTTAATAAATAAATAAATAAATACTGATAGCTCAAACATTTTCCAAATAATTCCAAAATGGTAATTGCAAAACATTTCAGCGAACATACAAAGTTCTTTTTTCTTGAACTTTCATCCTTGCATTCATCATGGATCCATGGGTGGATCATCAGAATTTGACTATTCCTCTCATGAATCTCAAAAGTTTATTTTATTTATTTATTTATTTGATTACGTCAAATACGTTTATCCTGAAATTATGAGTCTTTAAATGACGCTTTTCAAGCGTGGTTATAAGTCCTGGATGACTTGAAATGAGTGTGGAGGAGGATGGTGAGGCGTTTGAGGACCTCGGTTCGTGAAGGATGATTTGTGGGCGGATGCAAGTTAATGATGGAAGCCGAACGAAGCACAAGATGTATAAGCAGCGGAGATGTATGTGGTGATGGGGAATCGGTGACCAATTTTTTTGAGTTAATTGAGTGATGATACTTTCGGGAAGCCATCGTTCCTCAATGAGCAGCTGAATCAGATGTTTTAGCGAGTGGAGCAAATATTTGGAGATACTGAGGTTGAGATTGCTGCTTCAGTTGATGAGAGGGGAGATGAGAAGTGCACATCGTGCAGTAATTGCAGTCCAAGCGGGAAACGACTGAGCGGATTGCAATGGCAGAAGTCACATCGACAGCTAACCCGCTGGATTGACCAGATGACAAGGTAACGGTTGTGGAAGTTGTAAGAGACACCATCCTAAAGTGAAGAGGTGTTTCAGTTAACCACCGAATATCTACATGCACGATGTCATCAAGAATCTGTTCAAAATAAGTTCGCTTTCTGACCAAGATGAGGAATTGTGGGTGAAAGGCAAAGATCTGAGAACCAAACCGGCAGGGAGTTCGACAGAAGTGGAAGTCTTTTGTCATTCCTGACTATCGTGGAGATTTTTAGAATGCAGCAAGAAAAAGAAGCTTTTTTTGTTGAAAAGTGGCCTTTTTTTTTACCGGATTATGAGACAATAACTTTTATAAATAATACATGCCATGACTGCAAGTCACTCACACTTACTTAAATAACTTAATTAATTTATTGATTGATTAAATATTAATAATTAACTAAATTACTATTTAGATTGAAGTAACAAGAAATTTGTTTGATAGCGGTTGTGATCGAACGTTGTCGATTATCAATAAGATTATTGTCAATCATAGGAATGCGTGGTTCAAAAGAACCTGTAGTGAATATTATTAAATAATAACAACAACAACAACAACAATAATAATAATATTATTCCACGGTAACAAAAGATTTTCCAGTTACAAAACAGCTTGTTCATCGGAAGAACGAGTTGAGGAAGAATCAGTGTTAATGTTTTGTGAAGTGAGACAAATGTTGAAATTATTCAGACGAAAAGTGTTTCTGATGCTTTATTTATTATTTATGCCCTGCGATTTATTTATATCTTCTGGTGCGTTCAACAACAGTGATGCTGCAATAATGATTCATCTAAAATTTAAATTTAAATTCATCCAAATGTGAATATAGTTAGTTGAATTATATTTCACGAATTATATGAAAAACTAAACAAATTACGTTAATTAATATTATTTAATGATAATTACTTAATTAATAACAATAATTCTATAATTCATAAGTAAATTTAAAAACCGTTTTACTTGGTAATTAAATGCATTTGAATTTTTAATTTGTTTTATAAACGAGAAGCTTGTGAGGTTCAGAGTAATGCTGCACATATTTCAGGAAATATTTGTTTTTAATAATGTTTTAACCAAAAAGTATTGTAATTATTTATGCGAAGATGTTTTATAGACGTTAATTAAAAGCTATTTAAGATTGTCCTTAAATTAAATAGAGATATAAATATTTATTTTAATAATTAGTTGTCACTGAATGTAGGAGTCTAGTTGACCAGCCACCTTAAAAATGCAAAACCTGGTCATAAAAGAACGGATTAATGTTCCTTTAAATCCTTAAATTTAGGTGTCGAACAAACAGCAACAACCATCACAGCAGCAATTACAATAATATTTATAATAACAACCATCACAGCAACAATTACAATGACATTTTTAACAACATTCATTACTCGTTGGCAAGGAAGCAGATAAAGATGCCACCTCAAAGTTTACATCTCCTTTATGAACAGGATCAACATTTCCTTAGAAACAGTAGTAATCAAGGAAGACGGATTTTGTTCTGATTAGAAATTAAGTAACAGGAGGTTTTGAAAGCATTCGTTTTCAAGAACTAAGTATGCATTTGTTTTTAGATTCAATCCTCAAGAAAAGCTTAGAGAGTACATATGGAAATGTGTGATTTATGAAGATTTAAAGGAAGAAATCAAGAAATCAAATGTCGTTCAAATGAAATTGAACCAACGAAATGTTTGGCCCATTTTAAGATTGCTTTTCATTTTTTTAAAGTTCAAAAACGTACTTTATCAGTGCCTTTGAAGTGCACGTGTTAATATCGTCGAATATTATGCATTTTAAATCGTTCAATGAAACACCCGACGAAAGATGGATGATTTTGCTAAGCTTTCGAAGTACTATCTGCCTGCATGATTCAATGTACATCTCACAGTTCTTAACTTGAGTTTCCAATCTAAAATATACATCGGTATGTTATGGTATTTACGCACATTGAGTTGTTTTTTTTTTGTATTTACGTCTGTTACAGCAGTAGTCCCCAACCTTTTTTATCACCGCGGACTGGTCAATGATGATTTTACTGCGGCCAGCTTGAGGGGGGAGTTGGTTGTTTATATTATATTTATATTTTAGAATGTTTTGATGTAATAATTTTAATTTAATTGTATTTAAACATGCCTTCAAAATAAAATACAGTTACTCCAAAATATGAATATAAAGTGATTTAACATTTTAACTCATTAGAACGCTAAATCACTAAGAGCCCTGGAAATAATTTATTGTTCCTTGGGCGGCCCGGTACCATTTGATCTACGGAAGTGTCGATCCGCGGCACGGGGATTACTGTGCTATAGTATAACATGGAACACTTAATGAAGTTTATCTTTTATTAATCTGAAAACATTTCTTGCATGAATTCTCTGTTGACCTCTTGCAATTTTTCTGATCCACGCTTCAATCGCTTCAATTAGGCAGTGTTATCATATTTATTCTACCAAGCATTATCGCGTTTGTTTAGCATTTTTTAATGACTACTTGCTCCGCATTATGTCGCTGTTATTATCGTTATTAACCAATAATTTTCTTATTATTATCATCTTAATTTTTATTATTATTATTTTTTATTTATATTATTATTATTATTATTCTCGGTCTGAAGTAAATTGAAAAAAAGAAGTTGAAGGTTGTTTTCGTTAAAATTATATCCATATTCAATGAACTTACAAAGCTTAACAGGAGCCCTTTTCTGCACATCAAATCCCTGATGAAGGAAAAAATTAATGAAAGTTAGGATGGAAATTCAAAAATGGTGAATCCATCTTTTAAAAATATTTGTCCTGCAACCTAAACAAATGAACAAATTGACATTGGGTTCCTGATATTCATGGATATTAGAACAATTTAATTCACACATACATCTAATTTAAACATCTAATACTAATTACTTTTTGCTTAAAACTCATCCAGACCAACTGGTGGCAACACCTGCAAAATATTCAATGAAATAATAGCAAATCCAATAATAAATACAATTTCATGCTTGACCTTCTACCACATAAATTACTTATTACTCATTACTCGTTAGTAATCATTTATTACTTTTGTTCAATTAACAGATGGTTATTTTTAGCAATTCGTGCTGCAATCTTCTTAAAAATAGAAAATTTGAACCCTTCTAACAAAAGAAATGGGCATTATGATCTGATAGTTTAACAATATATCATTTGATTCTGGATTATTTTGTAAATATTATTATAAATCATCATAAAACAAACCATAAGCAATTTTTATTTAAGGCGATATGGGGTCATTCATAAAAGATGTGCGCCCGCATGGCCTAACGGTTAGGGCTGCGCCTCTCACGATGGCAGCACGGGATTCAAACCCCGCTGCGGGAGAACCGTCCTAATCATCTAGCTATGTAACGTTATTGGACGTTAATAAAACATTATCCATAAAAGATGTCCGCAAGTGGGGAAGAGGGGAGATTCTTCAAAAGTGGACAAATGCAGACAGGGGGAGGGGCAATTCCCATTTGTAAACCAACACTTTGAAAAAAATAATTAATTTTTAAAATTGGCAAAAACTTTGGAAATAGTTCGAAAGCGTTTAAAATTAAGGCAAATATTTTCAACAATCAAGAAATTTTATTATTATTGGCTACAAATTTTACAGATTGTCTTTTTTTCAGACGGATTTTTCTTTGGAACATTAAAATTTATTAAAATAAATTTAAACGAAATATTTTCGTTTGCAAAAATGCGAATGTCCGCGAATAAGAGGACGAGAAATCCATAAGCGGACATTCGTGTACATTGTACAACGGTGGAGAACATCAATCGACCAATTTTTGTGGACTTATTTGATGGTTAAGAAAATCATGAAATTATAATATTTGATTGAGAGAATCTGACTCTTCTTCGCACTAAAGATTAAGTCATATATTAAAGCCATTTTTTTTAGTGACTTGAGAGGCAATACAACAGCTTACATCATTATGTCATATTTTTCAAACATATTTATAAAATTGAACATACCCATTTGATATAAAAATATTAAATAAAGTTATTTTGAACTTAAAACAACATGATTTTATCTGTAATCAATTGAAAATTTATCAAATGTTTTACTTATTATAAATTACTTATACTTATTTATACTTAAATTAACTAACTTGTAATATTTCTGAATCTGGCACATGAGAAGCCAGAAGAAGCGTTCACAAACCACGGTATAAAAGCCAGGGAAACCAGTGTCAGTGATCAACTAAAACAAAAAATGAACGGTGAAGGTGGAAACAAAGTGAAAAAAACTGGTAATTACATAACATAACATAACAATTATTTATAGTGGTTAAGAAGACCGAGATCTTTATAATAACACTCTTCTTAATTCTAATAACCAAATTTACTTAGGTATATCTTAAATTTATCTAACGTATCCTTATCTAGTTTGTTCCATAAGGAAATCATCCTTGTGCTGAAATAATTATTTTTAAGTATCCAGAAGCCTTCCTATATAATTTACAATCGTGCCCTCTAGCAGTAGCACTTTTTTGGCTTTGAAAAACTGTTCAGGCAAAAGGCCTTCTCTTCCCAATAAGATTTTGAATGCCTCGATGAGGTCCCCTCTACTTCTCTTTTCCAGAGTAGTTAATTTGAATCTAGTTAATCTTTCATCGTAACTCAGCTTTCCAAATCCTTTTATCATTTTGATTGCCCTTCTTTGTACTCCTTCAACAGTCCTCGCTCAAACACTTAAAGTGACCTGAATTGTTCTCTTTTAGTTTTTAGGAGTGGGGTTTGTAAAAATAAATAATGCGATACAAATAATCACCTTTTATTTGCAGATTCGCTTTCTTTTTTCTTTTTTTTTTTTGCAGTTATGGCTTAAACTCAAAAGCGTGAGCCAGGTCAGCGTGATCTTTTAGCTATGAAGACCAGTTGAGAAACAAATTTTACGTGGTTTCCCTTCTGCAAATTCAGTCTATCAGCAAGTTTCTTCTTTATGGAGAGAACCAGAGACATTGGGGCAGGGGTTTCCTGACTCTAAACTAGATGTAAAAAACAGGCCATTTCCTCATGTTTTACAAGAGTTAGCCCCATCCCCCGTTAATTTTGGCTAGAAGCAAACAAAAGGTCATCGCAAAGCTGTGCGAGGGTTTGCCCCCAATCTCCCTACAAAAAGCAGATTTTTAAAATTTATTTATTTATCTTATTTTTTAGGTGCACAAAAAGATCTCATAGGAATGTGTTGACACTACAACAAGCAAATCCGATTTACCGTATTTTCACGAAATAAACACGCAGACGAATTTAACACGCGGGCGAATATAACACGCAATTTTTCCAATTTATGTAAAAAATCACTTTTAAAACACGCAAACGATTATAACACGCACTAATAGACGCCTTTTTTTCTTTTGGCTAAAATAATTTAACATTTAAATTAAAATTATATATATTAAAATGTTAAATTGAAGCAGTTTCTAATATATAAAACAATCAAATATAAAAGTTGTAAAAAAATCTTCCGTTGGCTGAGCGGCCGATGCTTGAAGTGATAAATACAGTGATATATAGATAGAAGTGCTCTTGATTGAAATATAAGTCAAAATCATCTTAGTCATGCAACGGACTATAATCAAATAAATAAATAGATTGAAATATCGACGTCGTTAAGAAAGTGGCTGATAAACTTAACTCGTACACTGTTGCCTACAAGCTTCAAGTCATTTCTAGAGCGAAAGACAAAGGTAACAGAGCAGCTGCTCGAGAGTTCAACGTTAATGAAGTGTCGGTTCGCGAATGGAGAAAGAAGGAATGATTGCTTGAGAAACTGAACCTGAGAAAACGTGCATGCCTTGGCCAAAATGCGAAATGGCCAAAGTTAGAGTCTGATCTAAAGCTATGGGTCTTGGAACAAAGAAAGAGATAGCTTTTGACAGTCCCGCTAGTGAACGCATCTGGCGCCAGAACTGTGGCAATAACAACAAGTGGTTACGAACAGACATGTTTCACAGTCATACTTGGATGCTCTGCGGCTGGCACCAAGTCAAAACCAATATTGAGTTTCAAGAGACAATGCAAAAAATTTTCAGCATGAAGCTCTGGATTCAGAAATGTTCTCCAAAGAGGGGATTCTTTTAGATCTCGCGGTTGATCATGGATGCAATGACTGCTCATAAAGAGGAGTCAGTTAAGAAGATGCTCAACTTAAGCGGATGTCACATTGCAATCATTCCGGGTGGTCTATCATCCAAACTGCAACTACAAATCATTGAGAAATTGACAGATCTGAGAGGGAGGAATGGATGCAGAATGGCACATACACTCACACACCGTCTGGACGAGACAGGAAGGCCTTGTATTCCGAGGTATGCACGTGGGTTGCACGAGCATGGGACAAAGTGTCTCCTGATTTGATTCTGAGTGGCTTTAGAAATGCTGACATTAAGTCTACAGGAAAGGAGTAAAGTGACCACCCGGACTTTGAACTAGCCTGCGATCCGGCAAGAGCCGAAACTGAATATGAAGACTGTTCGACTTTTGACGGATTTGAAGGCTTAACTGATGATGAGGAATAATTATTGGTCTTATTATTGATTTTTTGAATGTCTGTTAATAAATTGTTTAAAAACTTCAAAGAACTGGTTAACGATTCATGAGCTCGCTGCAATTGACCAAAATTGGTCACGAGTCGCTTCGATATTGCGTTTTCTCTTCAATTCTTCCTCGAAACTATTTTATCTTAAGATTTGCATCAACTTCCTACTTTGGAATGCATATTGTTTACGCATAATAATTTGTAAGACAAAGTGAAGCAATACTTCAAAGGACGGTAACGAACTCGTTAACCAATTCCACGCTGCAACGAGTCCGCTTAACAAGCCTCTGTGTCCCATAACTTACTAAATATGGAAATCACATATTTTAAATGTACAAATCTTAAGAGACATTTTTGAATATTTGAGATCAATTCTTGGAGTAGATAATGAAGTAAATCAGATGCATCATGCTGTGAGACACAGCTTCAATGGAAAGTATAGCATTGTTGAGGTCCAAACCGTACATCAATTATAACATGAAATTTCATGAGATTTCAAGGTTAAAGTCTCCCTTTCAAGAACCATAAATGGATCATTAATCTGAACACGAAATATAGGTTATGTACAATAGGCTACATAATTGCATTGAAAGAAACAAGTTTTTTTTTAAATAAATTGAGAACAATTCTTGAAGCAGATACTGAAGTTATGCATTTGTACCATGCTCTGGGACACAGCTTCACTGTGAATGTATGGCATTGTTGAGGTTCAAACAGTGCATCAACTATAACATAAAAGTGTGGCCAAAAGCTGCATATAATTTGTACCATCCAATGGGTTTCACAATTTTCTCTTATAGCAATGTATAAAATCAAGTGACTCATCACCAGAAAAAGCCAAAGCAGTGGTGGTAATTCATTACAATTACCAATTTGAATCCTCATGATGAGTTCCAAGAGAATGGGCTAAGACTTCCATTTCGTTTTCCAATAAAGACTGAAAAAGACTGACAACTGACACTATTACCAAGATTGTATCTATTTTGTTCCATGCTTTTGAGAAGTGTTCAAAGAGTTTTTATAGCAAGATCATTAAGAGATTGAAGACATTTCGCAAGTCCACGCATGTGATGTTTGACTATTAAAATGTTAAACAGCACCAACCAAAGCTGTCTGAACCACCAGTGCTGAAAAAACATTGTCACACAAACTGAAAACATTAGCTCCAATTATAATTATGAGTAATAAAGAGTTGAAAAATTATGATGAAAATTCATAAAATAGTACAACAACCTACAAGTTTCCTATAGTTACCATCAATTAATTTATGTTAAATTCAATTAAATTCATAAATTCGAGAGCTGGACAATACAATGATTAGCGTGAATGTTTTGTCACATGCTTCTGTAAGCACATATCGAAAGTTCTTTATGCAATGCACTAACGCCCAATCAATTATAAACTATTTAAAATTAAAAATATAGTCTAAAAACAATCAACAGTCTGTGTTATCATTTAAATGTTTTTATTTTTTGTTGGTCTGAAATAAAATTCATGCAAATTTAATCTAGCATAACACGCATACGATTATAGCACGCATAGGGGGGTGCGTGGTAAGTAAAATCGAACATAACACGCGTGTAATATGGGTGAAAATACGGTAGTTCTTCTAATTGAGTGAGCGGGATAAAAACAATCGATGAAAGGAAAATTTTTCAGACAAAAATAAAGTTAATTCAATATTTAACGGTAAGTTTTAAGTGAAAATTTAAACAGTTCTATTGTCGGAGCACATGGGAAGTGAATTCCATGTCCTGGCTCATGGGAAGCCTGCAGTCATAATTGGAATCATAATTGACCAGCAAACGTACCAATTCTTTAATATTTCCTCTATTTTCCGTGCCTCCTTCGTCATCGTGGATGTCTTCAGCGAAATCGTTAAGTTTGGAAAGCGTCAACAACGAATGTAGGTCAGGAAAACTTGTTTTAGACACTTTATACACACACTTAACTAGTGTCATATTAAAACATATAAAAACTCATTTTCGTGTAAAATTTCAGATTTGTGTTAGCTTCTAAATACTTTTATTTTTTCCATTTCTTATTTTTTACGTATCCACTCAAATTGTCGGACCTATTGACCATTGCTATGCCACTGTGCATTATCATGCGGTATCATTAATAATACATGCTCTTTAACCGAAACGATTTACTTCGAAATAGCACTAAGTAGTGTGGGTCAACCTGTGGGTCTCTTGAGGTTTGTTCCAGGGGTCGCTCGAGACACTAAATTTAACAAATTTTTTAATATTTTTTAAAATCCCATTTTTGATAAAACCTAAACCTTGAACTTCTTAACTCTATACAACTCTATATTTAAAATTCTTATTTTTAGTACAAGCTATTTTATGTAGCGCCCAATAATCAGCCTTATGTTGGATTTCTCTACTATGTCGCTTAACCTTTTAGGTCAAATGTTTGAAATCATAATCTATTTTTACGACATTGCGTTTGTTTATCTACTTCTTCCTTTTCCATCAACATACACATTTTAGTTTAGGACGTCATTTCAGCTGTTTCCAAGGGGGGGACAAACCCTCGCACAACTTGAGAAGACGACATTTTAAACCTTTTTTTGCATTATAATATTTAGAAGCCAAAGTCACAACGGCAACAATTGAGTGAAAGGTAGCCCAATCAATTTTATTGAGTCGCCAAAGTGTTGCCGAGGAGTCGCAGCGTCAAAAAGGTTGAGAACCGCTGACGTAGTGTGATGTGGGATGATTGAATATAAATATATAATCATTGCTGTACACGAAAGCCTTTCTTCTTTTGTCAACCCTGAAAACTTGTTATTTCAAGTCCTTGTCGGTTTGTTTAATTTATAAAACATTCCATAGAATACGCAAATAAATGTTTAAATGGTGCAACACTTATTTCTGAAAAGAATTATTGGTTCGAAAATGTTCCAACTTAATTTGTTGTAATTATCGACATTCCCTTCTTGGTTATTCACTTTGATAAGAAACTCGATACAAATCCGTGTCAAGTAATAAATGCTGAGTTAAGATTGTGTTTTTACTTGTTTATTTGTGCAGCAATTTACCTAATTTAATTTTTTTTAAATAATATCGTTTTAATGTTTTTATTTCAAGCAGTGAATCTTTCTATAAAACTGCTTCTCTTGCTTAAAACTGGGATTGATTTGATAACAGCAATCAATTTATTAAATAAAAGTAATATCAAATCCATAAAAGTACATAATCTGACAGCCAATTGCTCTTGCTCTGTCAACCTGATTTATTTGAGCTTGTAAGAATTGCTAAATTAAGGTCTTCCTGTAGGAAATTTGATATGATTGAGAAGTCGACTGAGAAGTACTTCTAAAAAAAGTCCTCGCGAAATGTTATAACTGATCAACAAATTAGCAAGCCATAAAATATGAAACATAATTAAACTTATTAAGCTTGAGGCTAATGTTATTCTTTTTTACTATTTTGTTTTAACTTCATCAAAGTAAAACTACATTTAGATCTTGAATCAATTTTCACGAAAGTCCAGCAGCATTATCTCAATCCAAACTGCGTAAATTTGTTCGTTATTTCCCAAGAAGTGGGGGTTGTTGTAAAAGCTTGTGACCAAAATCAATTCGTAAGAATGTATTCACATGCAAGCCATAACAAGCAGGAGACAAACAAATTGATTCAGACCAATAAAATGTTCAGGTGCAACAAAGGCTTCAATCAGGCTGCTTTGAATTGCCGCAAAATGGTGAAAAGTCACCATTTCTTAATGAAGGGTGACGAATGTTGTAAGTTCATTGAAAAAAAAATAAATTGTCCAATAATAAGCACGTGCTTATGATTAAGTCCACCCGAATAATAATGTTTATCAATAAGCTCAGTTGAATACCGCCCAGCAAAGCTATCTGCTGTTGCAAGCCACGTCCTCGTTCATTTATGAAATCAGTCGTCCATGACCAGCTAGAGTTTTTCAGTAACTTTATTATTTCTCTGCGTTCTATCAACAACCTTGTTTTAAAGAAAAACTTTTTTTAAGAAATAAATATTCTTCTTAATTCGTCCAAGCATGGCCAACGGTTGTCGAACATTTTTTCGTGTCATCCTCGGGATTTTGACTGCTCTTTTCCTTGTTGGTATTTTGTTGAAAAAAATGTTTATTTTAAATTTATTAACTCACATTAACCGACAGATTATTGGACTTTTTATGCTGGGATTTGGGATTGGTTTAAAAGTCGATCCCAATGGAGTATTCAATATGATTGCCAAACTGTCAGAGGAAGCAAGGAATCAGATGTATGCACTTTTTGGTAATGCGACGGGCGGAGCTGCAATCTTCATGATAGTTCTTGGTTGTATAACAACAGTCATTTCTTTCATTGGATTCGCAGGAGCAGTGTCGGGATCAATATGTCTTCTCGTCACTGTAAGTCAATTGAAACTGATTTAATGATGAGTTCAGTTACCTTCCTTAAATTATTGAATCAATAAATAATTGATAAACAACAATCTTAATGACTTCAGTACGCCATAATTATGCTCCTCCTCTTCGGAGCTGAAATAGCTTTGATTGTCATCGTTGCAGCTTTTCCAGAGAAAGTAATTCATATTTATAATTATAATTTATCATTAACTCAATTGTTTTATTTGATTTAAATTTAACTTTGAGTCTATAAATGTATTTACATCTAAATCGTTCGGACATGGATATAGCGGAAAGAACCAGCGAAGTGGACTAGCATTGCAGAGTGAATGAATAGACAGATAATCAAATCCATTGCCGAATACTTTTAAAGTTGAATTTATTTGGACTGCAAAATTAATGGATGAGACAACATTGGGAAATACTGATGTTTATGGGGCAATTTTATGTGTTAATGTGGAAAACACGTTTGTTCGATAAAAAAAACTGATGAGTGACAGGCAATAAAAGGACAGCATCGTCATTACATCGATAAAGAAATATCTTGTCTTCGAATATTTTTATTTACTTTATTCTATTATTTTTTATCCACAAACTGTGGGTCACTAACGCTAATTTGTACTCAGTTAAATTAACCAGACGTATAAGAAATACAGCAAAATATCAAAACTTTAATTATCGTTTTGGTATCATTTTTGTTTCAGTTGGCAGGAAAAGTATCCCCACTCACAAATTTTACGAAAGAAGGTAAAAACGTTATTCATTTATAAAATGCTAATTCAAACAAACATCATCAAATTCGTAGACGTATATATAACCGATTACTATGTGTTACCTCCAACTGATGAAAATGGAAAGGCCTGGTACTTTGCACAGAACTACGTGAGTTTATTGTTAACAATGTGATTTCGTGTTGGTGTATTTGAAATAATATAATTTCATTAATTACATTTTTATTTTAAAGTTTGAATGCTGCGGAATTGTTAGCTCCGATGATTACTCGGGCTTAGACGTGATGTTGAGGAAAGCGAATGGAAATTATTCTTCCGTCTTCGCTGGCCAGTATTCCAACTTAACGAATCTTGCAGTTCCTATTTCCTGCTGCAAAAAGAAACAAAGCTCTGCCTACTTTAGCAGCATCTATAATCTGACTGATTTTGGTGGATGCGTTAATGGAACATCAGGGACATACAACACAGATGTACGAGTTCGAGTTATGTATGATCCATGAAGTCAATCATTCAAATTTGAACATTTGCAGGGTTGCGTCAAAAAGATGCTCGTATCCGCTGGACCTATTCCAATTGCCATAGCTGCCACCACTCTTGGGATCGAGGTTAGAGATAAAGTCATTTGAATACAATTGAACTTTCATTTTATATTATTAATATTTTGACAGTTGCTCCTCATCATCTGTTCGATAGTTATCGCCTGCTTGAATGACCATTCCAAGTTGTGAAGTTGATGACATCAACTTCTGTTTGTTCGACTTTGTGACTGCACACTGAAACTTCGATTATTCAAGACTTTTGTGATTTTAGTTGTATTCAATATTTGTACTCAATATTACCAACTGCGTGCCTCCAAGCATAGGTTGTCTTTGTTATTTACTGGAAATTGGGTCTGTTTTTGCTGATGAAGACGCTTAAAATTTCACCTGCTATAAGAGGTGATAATGTTGATTGTGAGGTGATCATTGTTATGATGACAGATTCATATTTCAAAAGTCTCCTGTGGTGATCTTGATGAGAGCAGGAGTTAGCTTCGGTGGTGTGCCTGCATTTTACTTTTTAATTTTGTGTTATTTTGTGCAAAATGCCACATAAAATATTTTTACACATAAAAAATGGTTAGAAAATTCTGGGGTCAGATTGTCTTCACTTGCTGATATTTTAGTAATAATTTCTTCCAATTGTCTTTGGTTTCAGATAAGACTAGTTTAAATGTAGCACAGACAATAGCCACTATTATTTGCATAGTCGATTATTGAAAAATTACCTCCTCAAAATTCACAAAATGCTTGTTTTTATTGGATTTTGAATTTTCTAAGTATAAAATGAATTTGTTTTAGAACAATCTTCCATTTTGTTGTGCTACTCAAATTTTTAAAGATATCTGTTATATTTTTCAAATTTCACTTGACAAATAAAATAGTTAAATAATTTCTTTGTCATTTAAAAATCGTGATTACAAAGCGTATTTTGAATTGATTTCGTAAAAGTATAACAGAAGCATCAAGGAAGTGAACTAAAACGTAAAATTTTATCAAAATGATGCTATTCGATCCTTTCTTAGGCGTAAGCAACAGGAAGCCTATTACTTGCATTGTTAATTACCTTAATTATCTCCATTGAACTTTTAACACTTTTCACATTCACAAATTTGGTGACTTATTTAATGTTGATATCAACTAAATTAGCATTTATAATTGATTCACTGTGCTAGTTCGTTAGACTCATATTTTTAAAAAGTAATTTGTTGATTTAGTAATTTTAATTACATTTTAAGCCCTGCTTATGGTGCTCATAACATTTAACTGTATAACAACAAGATAACTTGGTTTGAGTTATATTTTAATTTCAATAATAAAAACTGTTAGTCACCAGTTTATTTCCTTTGTGAACAAGTATTTAATTTTTATATTATATTGAATTTATGTAGTCACAGCTATAGCTTGAAATGTAACAATTCAATCATATTAATGCGAGTTTTCAACTTAATGTTTAAAATTTTAGTGACTTAAATCTCAAATAATATTTCGTTCTAATTACTGAATATCACATTAAGATGCCTTTCTTTACTGTGTTGAGATATTTTTAGAAAGCAGTTCAACAATTATATTCACGGGTATTTACCAAAAATTAAAAGCCTATGACTTCCGGTTGGCTACTTTTAGGAGCCCAGAAATGTGAATGTAGACCATGATTAACAATTTGTAACTTTATTTTCAATAATTTAATGTTTAAGTTTATGTTTTGATTTTTTATTAAAAATTTATTATTCCATGTATTGCAAATCTTATTTAAAACTTTAAAAAACGGAATGAAATTGTTTTAAAGCAAATATTCAAATGTACCTCCTACAAATTTGCTATGATATTTGCCTCTCTCCGTAGTGACTGAGCTTGTCAAGCAGGATTTCATTGTTCACGGCGTCGAATGCCTTTGCGAGGTCCAAGAGGACGCTAATTGTTACCTGCCCCGATCCAAAGCATCGGAAATCTTTGAATGCAGAATTGAAATGGGCATGTAGGTGGAGTGGTTCTGTCGGAAGCCAAACTGATTTTCTCGTATGACGGAAAATTTATCTAGGAATGAGACGCTTCGGCTTTTTCGAAGAATTTTGAGAAGTACGGTAGAATTGAAATCGGTCTGTAATTCGTGATTGTAAATAAAAAATAAATATTTTAATGTGAAGTGGCTAACTTTTTAAATGATGAGGTTTAAGATCTGGGAAAATATTTAACTTAATATTTTAGTGCTAATTGAATCCTCCAAAAAGCTTCATTTTTTTAATTTTTACCATAATTCGGGATAGTGTTCTATTATTTTTCCTAGAATGGCTGGTATGGGGTACTAGCTTATAGGTATGGGTATCTAAAATTGTTAGCGACAGGCGTTTTTGTTTATTAATGTACTAAACATATTTATAAAGCCAGAAAACCTTAGTCGATCTTAGAAATAATCCATGACTTAAATTAATACATATAATAAAGGGTTGGCCTTTTCTGAAATGAGGAGATCATAACCAAATTTAAGGCTCACTGGCCCACATTGTTACATATAGTTTTCGAAAACAACGTGAGTCAAAAATGAATATTAAATTTTTTATTAAAATTAACTAAAGCAAAGGTCACTTTAACCAAATTTATATTTTATGACGTTAAAAAGATATGTGACCTACTTTCGGAAAACATCTGTCCAATCACAGCGCCTAAATTAGCTAATACATGAATATTAATCAGTCCGGCGTCATACTAGACAAGGGTTTCTAAATATGCTTCCGACTCGGCTCGGAGGCTTCCAGGTCTATTACCGGTTCCAGTGTATGGCCCCGCCCTTTGGGACACCAAATTGACAATGTTAAGCGAAGGGGGCGCCACATTATCAAAATTAGAAACCAAATTGATAATGTTGAGGAAGCATCAAATTGTCAGCTTCGTCCCGGCGTCGAAATCCTAGTAACGCCTCTGAGTCGAATCCCGTTTTGGAACTGATATGCTGATGTCTCAGAAATGTGAGAAAGAACTCGAATATAGTCCAACGTTTCTTGCAAATATAATTAATACTTATTTTTATTTATTTTTATTAGCTATTTCTAGGCAGGAAACCAATTCACAACTTGAAGAAATAAAGAACAACTCAATTACTAGCGACAAAAGGCTGGTATATTTTTACATAACAAATGCTAATTACAAAAAGTATTAAAATAACTTATTGTATAACTTCGAAACATAACTGATCAAATTAATAAAATCACAGGGAGATGTGTCATCAAGATTCCCGCCTTTCATCAAATGTATATTGTTTTCTTTCGCTGTGGTTATTTTCCGATACCTGCCTTCGTTAGTTATTACAGTTAATAAATTTTTTATCTGCTAAATGTATTCTCTCTAGCTGAATTACCGGCTAAATTTGTTTCGGGAATGTTGCAGTTTTGGAGTGCTTGATTCAAGGTATTGAGCGGCTTATTTTGTATGTAGTTATTTTTTATTTCAATAATTTGCTTATTTTTATTTTTATTAAAATTAGTGAAATTAGTTTTTCTGTACTTAAGCAGCGCTAGGCATCCAATATCAAAGTTTATTATTGTATTATTATTTATTATACAAATATGCTTACCTTAAATTTTTTATAATTGAAGGTGTATTTGAAAAATTGTTTTTCTAAATTCATAACCACTGTATCTGAAAATTTTGAAGTTAGTATTAAGAATTATGAAAGCTTTTAGTATGAGAATAAGTGGTAGGCATTAATGTTAATGATGTGCAGGAATGATAGAAATATGAACCAGTTCTCAGATGGCAAGGAATTCCTCACCCATTCAAGTACACAAAATGTTGCAAACACTTCATTCCTCGGTGCAACAACAAATATTTTTTGCTCATCTCAGGTCAGGATGGTTGATTTTGAAATTATTTTGGAATTTATATTTTGAAATAATTAGTTATTTCTTTATCAATATAATTTTTGATTTTTAATTTTAAAATTTCACGACACATAGCTCGGTGCCAAGAGAAGACTTGATCTTGGTGGATTCAGCGAAGTGATGGGCAGTCAGTGTGGTCAATGTTTGCATTCTGATTCTTTTGCTCATGGTCAGCTCGTGGTGTTTACTTTTTCGTATCGTTGTTATTGTTGTTCATGTTGTGTTGTTTTTAATGATATGCATGAATAATTGAATATACAAAAGAATGTCTACAGAATGCGAGAAGTCTAGAAGCGACACATCCTTAGGTGTTCTGACAAGGAAATTCATGCACCTCCTTCACACTGCCCATGATAAGGTTAAAGAAATTTATAATTTTTCAGTTTAGCACTGAACACAAATGATCACAATTTGTTGAATAATCTGTGGTTGTTTGGGTTTTTTTATTGAACTGACCTTTATGTATCCATATTGGGTATAAAGGATACAATCACTATTACTTTTTACAGTTTTTGCTGGTTCAATTGCAAACAATACCCATTTTGTGGTTGTTGCTGTACACATCCCATTGGCCAGTACAATAATAATCTACTTGATTAAATTTATTTACATTTGCAGATTTTGGATTTGAACGGCGCATCCGAGGTGCTGAGGGTGCAGAAGCGAAGGATTTACGACATAACAAACGTCCTCGAAGGAATCGGACTTGTCACAAAAATATCCAAAAACAAAGTCCAATGGAGGTATTCGATGCAGATTCGAATTGCCAACATCGTTCGGCACGTGGGTCGACCGAGGGGGCTGCATTTCTGACGACGGCCATAATGTGTCGTGTTCGTAACCCGTCCTTCGCATCCTGTTTGGACACTAAAAAATAGGACAAATGCAATTGTTATTAAATTATGTTTCTTGTTGGTCCATTGCAACATAAGAGATACAATATTTTTCAGAGGATTTAGAAATGCCACATCAAAGAACAAACTGCAGATGAAGCTAGGTTGTACATTTGTTTCCAACAAGCATTTGGGCCTCGTCGATCATTCTTCTTCTTTTTTTACAGACATCGAACTGCTCAAGAAGAAGGAGCAGACTTTGGAAGAACTTGTGTGCATTGCTTCACAAGATCTCGAAAGTGTTGCTTCAGCTGAAGAAAACAAAAAATATCCTTTTGTGCCTTCTTCCATCCTAGAATTTCTTAATGACAAATTCAAAATTACCGCTTGCAACATTTTCCTAATGTCGAGCAGAATTCTTAACTCTACGTACGATGGCTTATGTGACTCATGATGATCTTCTGGCCATCCTTGCAGATCACAAAATCGTGGTCATCAGAGCCCCGGCCGGAACGAAGGTCGAGGTGTCGGAATCAGAAAAAGTTGGTTCTTGAATGCTATAATGTGGCATTTAACTTTTTTTATTGCTTGTTATCACCTCATTAAGCAAACCTTGTAAAACATCTATGCATCTAACAACTTCTTGAATTATTGCTATTATTATTATTATCAATTATGTTTTTTTGTGGTAAAAATTCCACATTCAGAGAATAATTATTATGTCACTGTGAGGTGATTGGATGTTTTGGATTGGCAAAGCAAAAAGATGCTTCTCTGACAATGCTTGCCTAACCCCCACAAATTTGTGTATTTTAATATTTTGTTAGAACCTGTCAAACACTGTTCGTCAGTGTCTCGACGTTCCTATTTCTTAAGACGTAACTCACAAAACAAATGAACGACTTTTTCGACAGCATCACCAGTTGCATCTGTCGAGCAGGAGCGGACCGATCCTCGCCGTTCCCGTCGAGAAATCGCCTCCGACGGATGCCGATTGCGACAGCATGCTTCAGGAACTCGATCGATCCTCTCGTTGGTCGAATCTTCTGCTCATTAAAATTTATTAAAAACGTCAGTTTCGTTTGCTTCTCATTTGAAATCGTTTCAGTTTCATCGGCGACTTTGAATTCTTCGACCGTTTCGTCCGTCCGGGTCGAAGGTCGGCCTTGCACTTACGACGACGTCGACGAGGAGGACATAAAAGAGCTGATGAACTGGTTGGACGACGAGGCTCTCGAGAACAGTTCGGGCATTTGCGACATGTTCGAGGACGACCTGCAGTCTTCTTTTTCTTATCACGAGGAGTGAACTCGTAGCAGTCCAAGTTTTCTGTACAGACTGTAAATGAGCTTGTCGTGTTACGTCTAGACGATCATCATTGAAATTCTAACGCTTTCTCAATTAAGTTGCTCGATTAGTTTATTTATATTCTAGCATTGCCTTGAATTGTGGCTAACGGACTCCTTAACGACGATGTTGTTGATTTTTTTTAGCTTCCTGTAGACAATTTTTGTTTATTTCTCGAAATTTTATTTTGTTCGAGTTTGGTGTTCTAGTCGAAAATTTTTATTGACCATGGAAATTTTTGTTATGAAGTAATTAGATTGACGCATGTGCCCATAAATATTTACCAGTTTAAAAAAAGGAACTCGTATGGGAGATCAATGTGTTGTCAGAGAGCGTTTCGATAGCGTCTGGGGATTTGGCGCCGTGGTGTTTAAATGATGCGGCTGAACGTGCCACGCACATTCGCTCTGAATTTCGAGTTGGGTCACAGGTGACCGCTTGTGGGGCCTTATCGTCTGCTCGTGATGGATTTGTCCGGGAGGGATTACGTTCTCTACAGGGGCCGGAGGGGGTGTGTAACGTCACCAAAAGACCTTAAATCGGACTCGTTCCATGTGAGTTGAGCATTTGAGGTATGAGTTCTCTTTTGTTTTTTTCGCCAGAAGATAGTCGAGCTTCTAAGGTTCGTCTAATTTGTACCGGTTTTGGTTAGGAGTGAGTTTTGTTCGTTTCTTCAGACGAGTGAGGAACTCGACAATGGGAAGGAAGACAGCGGATCGTGCACCAATGAAAGCCTCGTCTTTGGGAAGAGAAGCAAACCGCTCAACAATCAACTGGTGGTTCCAAAAACAGTCATACTGCATTATTCTCCGCTCAAAAGCGCCTGGGACTGGCTGATCCTCATCCTCGTCCTGTACGTCGCTGTCCTTACTCCCTTCATGGCAGCCTTCAAAATTTACGACGTCTCAAAAAAGAACGAAACTATAATTTGGAAAAATGTAACTTCAACGGAAAGGTCTGCAGCATACTAAACATTAATGTATCACATTTTTAATGGTTTCTGCAAAAACAAATTCAGGCCAAACAGTTTTTCTACAGGAAGATTCCTAAAAAATTTGATAGAAGATAAGTTTACAATGATTGACATAATTGTTGACTTTCTCTTCTTCGTTGACATGTTAACAAACTTCAGGACAACGTACCTCAACAACGGCGAACTGGTTGTCAATCCGAAAAAAATTGCCGTCAACTACTTGAAAGGATGGTTCATCATTGACTTTTTCTCAGCAGTCCCCTTCGACATGATAATAACCATTGCTAAAAACAGCGACGTGAGATAAAATAATTTTGTCAACAAATATTAACAAATTTCAAACTTCGGTCTGTTGATAATGTTTGCAGACTGTCACAGCAACCAATCTTATGAAAAGTGCTAGATTGCTGAGGCTCTTCAGAGTGGCGAGGAAGATGGACCATTACTCGGAGTATGGTGCTTCCCTGCTCATCCTCCTGATGGCTTTCATCACCCTCCTGGCTCATTGGCTTGCGTGTGCCTTTTACCTTCTTGCTGAGAAGTAAGCATTGTTATTTCGTTAAACTATTGAAGAAGCATGTCAACGCTGATTTTAATTTCAAGAGAGCGCTTAATTCTGGAACATCCGATTGGCTGGTTGCATTACTTGGCCAACCTGACAGGAATGCAGTATGAGCCTAACGATGTCCACAGCGGTCCTGATATTCAATCCAAGTACATCACGTCCCTCTATTTCACTTTCACAATCCTCACGACCGTCGGATTTGGAAACATCGCCCCCGTCACTGACCTGGAGAAAATCTTTGCCATTGTTGCCATGATAATCGGATGTTAGTTTAGAAACAATTCATAAAAAAACGAGTAAACTATTAAATATTTTTAAATTTCCAACTAATTCTATATCTAGTCACGAATTGACATGATATAACCCATGATACATTAATTAATATGCCGATGGTGATGATGATGATACCCTAAACGAATGAAACCAAGTCCATGCGTCAACTGCAAGTTATTTTGAGCATCGATTTGCATCTAATTTCGTGATGGAGGTGGTTTGAATGCCTCGTGTGAGAGAAACTTATTTACACGAGTTCCCCTCTTGTTTACATTCAAAATATCCATCAATCCTCAACTGACTTGGCTTACAAATGAATTTAGTGATGAATTCTTGAGTAACTAAAATATATAAACATAGCGAATATCAACATATATATCAATTAGTTCTTTTTTGTAGCTTTGGCCAACGCCGCCATATTTGGGAATGTGGCCACAATCATGCACAGAATGTACAGAGGAAATAAGGAATATCACGACAAAAGCGCAAGTATTAAGGACTTCATAAAATTTCACAAAATACCAAAGAAACTAGCAAGGCGATTGCATGAATCTAACCAGGAGGATTGGTGGCAAACCAACGGTGTGGATATGAATAAGGTGTATGATGTTGATTATGACGACGATAACAATTACTATTGCTATTAATAATTAAGTAATTATGATAACAGTTACATTGAGAAGATTAATTTTGGCATGTCAAGGATTCCCTTGAGGCATGGATTAGAGTATTATCCTCAGACCATTCACTCAATAAAATAATTAGGATAGGCCTAATAAAGTTTAAGTTTATGGAAAGGAGCTATAGCAATTTGTAATACACTACATGAAATATATAAATATAAGTTAAGTGTTAATGTCACATTTATAGTGGTCTCGCCGCGTGATTTAGTGACGCATCAATAATAAGGAAGTAGAATCATTTTATGTGTTGTTGAATTATTAATAAACTTTCCAATGTACAAAAATGAATTAATACGGCTTTTTTAAAATAAATATTTAAGGTAATGAGGGGATTCCCCGAAGGAATGCAGGCTGACATTTGTCTTCATCTCAACAGGTCTCTCCTGACCAAATGTTCTGTGTTCATCAACACCAGTCCAGGTATTTATCTCGTGCACTATGTCATTTAAATGTCTCACATTTGTTCTTATTTATTCAATTGCTTCGAATCATTTCTTAGTTTTAAAACCATAAATCCGTCATGAGCATTAAATCTAACATTATGAATTATATCTATTTTTATAGTAATTTGGAAATTTAAAATGGATTGTTCTCAGGCTGTCTGAGGATGATTTCCCTGAAATTCAAACTGCTCCATCTTCCACCGGGTGAAACTCTCATCCACCAAAACGACCTCCTCAATGGCATTTACTTTGTTGCTAGAGGCACTCTTGAGATTTCCAGAGACTGCATCGTAGCCGCTATTTTGAGTGAGCTTCGTTTAACTTATTTAATTGTGAATAAATTTCAATCGACTTCCTACATCAACCGTTAAACTACGTCAGCCAAGAATGATATCCTTGGAGAAGATGCAAAAGAAATTGAAAATAAGACGAAGAATTCTTCATGCCTAGGTTACAGATCTAAGTATTCGGTCAGAGCTTTGTCTTACTGTGACCTTCACAAGATGTCGCTGCCTGATCTCATTTCAATATTCAGCATGTACCCAGAATTTGCTGCTGACTTCTTCAGAAAGTTCGTTGTCACCTTCAACATCAGCACACTGGTTAGATAAAGATCTGGCATGTTCTGACTTCATTGCAATGTTATTATGCATTTCAGTTAGATAGCTTAAAAGAAGAGAACCTAGAAAAACTGAGAGGCAGAAAACAAAGCAAAATCAACTATTGTCGACCACCTGTGACGGGTGAAGCCAAATTATCTTATTTACACATGTCTTATAAATTAAGCCAAATTATCTTATTTACACATGTCTTATAAATTAAGCCAAATTATCTTATTTACACATGTCTTATAAATTAAGCCAAATTATCTTATTTACGCATGTCTTATAAATTAAGCCAAATTATCTTATTTATACATGTCTTATAAATTAAGCCAAATTATCTTACTTATAAATGTGGAGTGCAGTTGCTATTAAATTCGTTCTAATTCGATTTACTTTAAGTCGTTCCACAAATCGCCTCATCTCAGTCATCTCTGATGTCACAAAGTTCCTTTGCTCAGAGCCTCATGTGGGACAATTCAGATTTCCAAACTTTCAGTAATTTTTCACTTTGTTCATTAATGTTGGCCCATGTTATCTGTACAACCACATTTTTAATGCCAGATCTTAACTTCTTAGAGAAAAAGTTTCGAAGGGAGCATCTAAAAGAAATAAAAAGAAGAATTGACAAATTGCAGAAGTAAGCTGCTAATCACATACAGGCACCAATAAGGCTTAACAACTTTAATTGCAGACAATTGGTGCAATTTGAAGAGTGCATTCAGAAAAAACTAGCCAGCATATTAGAATCACTGTCCTGAGCAGGCAGTTCATGTTTCTTCAACCCCTCAAAAAGCACAAACATTTGAAAGCCTGTGCATAACACACAGCATTTTCTTCTAGTGATAAATTTATTTTTTTAAATGGTTAGAAACAGTTCAAAACAATGAATGTTCATTTTATTAGGCTGTACAACAAGGCTCTGTTCTTCACATTTTCCTGGGATGCAACGCTCACCACTTTGTCTCGATAAATGGAAGCATCCAACTGCAGAAGTTCAACATGCAAAATATTAGGATTCCCAAATCGACTCATTTCATAGCAATTGACTTGCACCCCTTCAACTTCTGCATCATATTTCAATTTTTTGAGAATACAAAAACTAACCTTGAATGAGTCTTTTTTCAACTCTGTGAAAAAGCTTTGCTTGATGGCCTTGGCAAGATATTTGCTAAAAATTACCAAAAATAATAGTTACAAAATTGTTGTTTGAAAGAACATCATCAGAAATAATTTGAGAACAACCTTTCAATCTTCGACATGATTTCAACGAAGGAATCGCACAAATTTTTAATCAACTCTTCTGGAATCTGCAAAAAACAAAGTCTAGTTTCAAACTGAAAAATGAATGTTGTGATGATTAAGATATTATTCATAAGCTAATTATGTTTGAGAGAATGGCTTCCTAATGAAGAAGTAAAGGGTAATTATCAGAAATGTGATACCTCTCCATCTGAAATGTGGCTTATCTCAGAAAGGAGTACATCGAGCATGTGGAAGAGGTCACCACTTGCACCCTCCTTTGAAAGGAAGCATCTTTGGAGCGTCTTGCAGAATTTGCCGATGAATTCGGACTCCCACTGGTTGTTTTTGAGCCAAATGAGGATCTGCCTGAAGGCAAACCTGGTCAGTTTCATGAACTTGTCCTGGCGAATGCTGTCCAAAGAACCCCATTCCTTTCTCGATATTCTTAGGAAGGCATCAAAGTATCGAATAGAAAGATTCTTTGTGGGAAGGAAGTGAACCATGCTTGCCAGTTCATCTGCCAATTGTTCCTGCATTGAGAATGGTTATTTAAATCTAAAGTCTTGCAACCTAGGCTCAATTTACCTACAAACCTGCACTAGGGGCTTATCTGCCATCCACATAACATAATGAAGTCCCTTCCACAACTGTAACATGCTCAATTCAGACACATCATCTGAAACATGACAACTACCAAGTTTAACTAAACTTTTAATTAAAAACAGTAAATGAATTTAATGTAGATCTTCACAACAAATGACTAATTTAAGCAGCATTTGTAATAAATGTAGCTATTATTTTGTAGCAGAATTAAGGTTTTAAAATAGATTGAAATGTCCAACGAAGGGACATAAATTAAATAACAGAAATGCGAAATTTGAAAAGATATCTAACTAATACGTACTTTTTTTAACTTATAAAGTCTTGTTTCTAATCCTAAAAAGTGCAAGTCTTTACCGAACTCAATAAAATTACCTGCGAGTTTCCGTAACAAGTTCCGCAGTTTCTTTAAGTTTCGTGATCTCACGCTAGGGTCGTTGCTAGTTAATTTCTTAGCAAATGTTGCCAAAACTTGATCATCGTGATTTGCCGACATCTCGACAAGAGCGATAATTTGCAATTACTATTCCGCAAATGTGATGATCAAATCAAAATACATTAAAAACATTTCCTACAAACTATTACTAACAACAAGTGATAAATTTTTAGTTAATGAACTTTTTAATTAAATGGCTAAAATAATGAGATTTAAAATAAATGAGACGCAATTTAACATTTTATCAGTTTGATTGAAATTGAAACATTGAAAAACATTAAAATTTTTCAACTGTCACGCCCTTAAAGTTATAATTTTAATTAATGTTCTAGTAAGACCCGATCCCAAAACCCGAACTGCGCTTCGCATACGGGATGATACATACGGTGCGTTGCATAAATTTGGCCCAGGTTCACGAATCACACAATTTACACATTTATCCAGGGCCGGAGTAAGAGGCATCGGGATATTGGACTTTTTCTGTAAAAGGATGACACATTGAGTCTTATTAATTTAGAGATTTAGCTCCGGTGTTTGGTTTCTCTTTATTCTTTGTTACTAAGATATACATTTCTGTTGTAATTTACCACGAATTGGACGAACTTTTGCAATGGTGCAGAATGGCTTTCAAACCAACTAAGTCCAAAAGTCTAGCCCCGATAAGAGGAACCATTTGCAGACTGCAGTGATGTGTCCTTCGTGGTTGCAAGCCAAAGAATTCCCAAGATCACAAAACAGCTAGTGAAACGCTTAGGATGATTGTTTGACGCTTCCTTTGCCGATGTGGGCCAGCAAGCTGACGTCTTCAGAAGGCCGGGAGAGCATCTGAAGGATTGACGCCTCTGCCTGAAATATTCAAGACTTGTACTCTCCAGTTTTGATTCCAAGATTGATATGACGGTAGGCCGGGGAACCATGGCCCTCCCCGCCATTTGGAAAATATAAAAACAAAGTAAGTAAATCCCTTACAAAATAACAATTAATAAAAAATTAAAATTAAAAAACGTATTTTAATTTAATTAAAAAAAATTTATTTTAATAATTTACTACTTTCTACGAAAATTTTATTAATTGTGCTCTCCTTTAACTACGCCCACCGGTTCCAGTGTGCGATCCACCGCCAAAGTGTTCTAGATCCGCCTTTGGCTACTACGAAGAGATGCACAGCAACAAGAAGAAACATTCTCGAGAAGGCCAATGACTAATGTGTTGCAGAAGATGTGGCAGGTTTATCTCCAGATGTTTAAGGACAGTGGCGAGTGGTCACCTCTTCAAGGTCAGACACCATGATCCTGGCAGAATTAACAGTCCATTGGGAGGACGGGGTGGAAGGGAACAATCCGCTTAAGTACAAGAAATATACCGACCTGACAATGGACGTGAGAGATCACAGATATGTCGTGCAATTCTTCGCAATCGAGGGGGCGCGCGGGGCCTGATTGGAAGAAACCTATATCACTTTTTTTTAGCGAAATCGATCACAGTTGCTAAGTTTACTCAAAACTTACAGCAAACCGTCGTGCCAGAGAAGATGGCCTGCCTAAAGACATTTCGTAATGCTTAAGTTCGAGTGAAATGACGTTCATGATACACATGAACACAATATGTTTTGGGTTACGTTCACAAAATTTTTATAAGGTGCCTGGTTTAACTGGTTAGCTGCTATTACCTTAAAAGCCTATTTTGCAAAAAAAGGTTGAAATATTCCTCCAAGCGATATCGCACTCATCCTATCTGATCGGTTTTTCTTTATTTATGACTTTAATAACGCGAAAAAGTTCTGTCCTAAAAATTCCTTTAACAAGCTGAGATGAACTAAGTAATGATGATGATGATGATGATAATAACATTAACAATAGAAAAGAGGAGATTACATATGGTAATGGAATTCCAGCTCATACAAGAAAATCAACAACAACTGATTAAATCATAACATGATGGAGTTCTTCATTTGTTATGAATCAAACCATTAGTATCTCTTTATTATTGATATTTAACATTTGTGATTATGATTAGTATCTCTTTATTATTGATATATAACATTTGTGATTATTATTTGTATCTCTTTATTATTGATATTTAACATTTGTGATTATGATTAGTATCTCTTTATTATTGATATTTAACATTTGTGATTATGATTTGTATCTCTATATTATAGATATATAACATTTGTGATTATTATTTGTATATCTTTATTATTGATATTTAACATTTGTGATTATGATTAGTATCTCTTTATTATTGATATTTAACATTTGTGATTATGATATATTCTCGAGAATTATGCGCTTTCATGTTGAATTGTTCCAAGACGGAGCCCAAATATCTTCGCTGGAATTTCTTTCTTCTTGAAGCTCCACGTCAACAAAATTGGAATCTATTCGCGTTCTCTTTCATCTTTGAAAACCTAGGGAATGATTTGCACAATAAATTGACAGAAACTTCTATTTTCTTTGGTTAGTTTTGCAGATAAATCACAATTTCAACAGAGGTTTGTTTTTGATGGGGAAAGTCTTTGTTTCATTCGATTCTTGAACAATAACTTCCTTCAACAAAAATAAGTTGTTCTTCAATACAAATTAGTTTGTTAGCTATGCAAATAAACTAATATTTAAAGAGAATTGCGTTTAAAGTTTTAAAAATACTTTATGAAAGTTAATCGAGGGAAGTCTTCAATTTGATTAGAAATGATAATGAGTTCGTTTGCGGTTCAAAAAATATAAAAACATTTGCGAGACCAAGAAAACCATTATGCATAAATTAAAATATGTGGTTGACGAGTTTTAATTGTTAAAAAGGAAGAACGAAAGAAGGAGGGAATGATTGAATGAATGAGTGATTGTTGAGTGTACTGGAATCCGGTCGGATTCTCTTCAATTCACGTCAATGGATGATGTGGATGAGTTCGTTTGACCGAGAAATTTGATTAAAAGTGCAGATAGGAGGTAATTTGCTAGGTGGTGAAAAGATGATCATCATCCCTTCGTATGATATGGATTCATGCTTTATGGAGAACTGAAGAGTGATTGATGTTAGCAGATAACTCTGAACTGCGAAGGAGTTTGTGGGTCAAAGTTGATTTAAAGGTCTGCTAGAATTTAAAAGCTTCAGTCTTTATTTTGGCAGAATTTCTTGAGGTCCACATTTGTTGGAAGCCTGCAATCAATGTCGTTATTCCTTGAGGAAATGGATGAAGAGATCGTGTGAAAATGAGTGACATTCAAATGGGCATTCAAATATTCTGAAGATGTACAATGAGAAAACGAGATTCAGTTAATTTGACTTAGCATTAATTTATAGTGGTTTAAGGCGAATAAAAGGTCTTCAAATGATTGTTGATGTAAATCAATGGCGGTCTTCATTTTGTCGTGGAGAATCCCAGCAAATGTTCAATATCGAGGAGGTTTAAAGGAGTAAACTTTAGGTGCGGATGATGTTTATATGAATGGTTTGTTTAATCTTCATTTACAGAGAAATGGAGGGAAGTTATTTTGAATTTCTACTTCATTGTACACCTCAAAGTTCTTAATAATAGCGAAGAATTACATAATAATTCTTTCAAAGAAAAAATTCAAACAAACGCAAAAAAGCCTCCACCCATCGACTTCCTTTCCTCATTTTAAAACTTTTAAATTGTCTTTGTGATCATCCTTCCAATTATCTTTCATAAAATCCAGTTTTTAGAATATTGAATGACGCTGAGTACCTATACCTTTGTGTTAGCATGTTCTTAAATTGCTTTTACCGAAGGAATCGCTATTTGTTAATTAACTTGGAAGTTTCTCCGCAAAACCAGATTAAACACATCACTTCCAGTCATAATTAAAAACAATTTCTGTCATTTTCTACATATTTCATTTTCAAGAAATCTTAATCTAATGAAACTAAACAACACATTTAGATCATTTAAATTAAATGTAATTGCAAACTACTTAAACATGTACTCCAATTGAAGAATTTGTTGCGAACAATTTACTACCACTACTTTGTAAGTAATTGTGCTTTACAATCTTTAGAATGGAGTGACATGGCTGATGTATAAACAGTACGATATTCTAACAAATGGTAAACGAAAAGTTTGTTTCCTCGGTTCACTTCCAGTCGTTTACACCGAAGCATCCTCTCAAACCCACTTGAAGACGTCAATTTGCTCTGTGAAATCTCGTGCGTCCAATTTGTTTGTTGCGACTTTCAACTTTGAAATGAAGCAGACGAGTGAGTAGGAAGAGCATTCTTATTGGCTTCTTCTTGAAAGATCGAATGCTTTGAACGATGCGTAACTTAAATATTTGCTTCGATTAAATTGATTTACCTATTGGTTGTAATATTTTCTCATTGTTTTTATCCAATTGAAGTGAAAATTTAACAAAACCACAGTTATCCTTGCTTAACCTCCTTACTTTGAGTACCAATAAAATCTCAAATACAATTCTAAAATCTATTTTATTATTTAACTTAATTTTATTCGTTAATTTTCCAAAACTCTAAGTGGATTACTATTTTTGTAATATTTGAAATCGCTGTGTGATTGATAAAATTAAAATTTTTGTAATTATGAATGATTATAATAAATAGTGTTGGTATTTATTAATAGTTAATAATCTAACAAATGTGGAGATGCAAGAAATAGTTCTAAGAATTTGAAGAAGTGGATGTTTGGTCATCGGAATGTAATTAACCACTCGAGAAGGAATTCCAGTATTTTCATCTCTTTTGACTCAAACGTCATTTCGATTCACAAACATCCACCAATTGATATTTGAACACGAAACATTAAAAATTAAAAATGAGTTCATAGAAAATAAAACATGCCACGAAAATCTCAATAAAACTTTTAAGAAGATCAACAATTCCACAGAATAAGGCCAACGTTTATCTGAGGATTAGACACGTAAAGGCGGGAGAAGTTTATCGATATGAAAGTGTAGGTATGTACATGGATGAATGGAAAAAAGAAGGATGGATAGTTGGATGGATGGATGGCTGAATGGAAGGATGGTTGAATAAATCTGCAGAACGTGACACCAAAACGCGCAGAAAAATGGATGCATGAAAGTTCCAATCGTCACTTCAGTATCTCATCATGAATTCACAAGAAATCTAAAAACAGAATGCCAAAAATGTCCACATTCTTGACGACATAGAGTATAGTGCTTAAGAATAAAGCAATTAAATGTTGAAAATCATTATCATAATTGGTGTACGTTCAAACACAAAACGCAGGAGCAACTTACAAGAAAATTCCATCATTTAAACGTTAAAATAAGTGACATAAATCAACCCACCAACCGAACAGCTGATAATTCATCCTTAAATCGATCAACCATTCACTTTTCTTCAATCGCTTAATTAATAAATAATATAGATTAATAAATAATTATTGAATATTACAGTATTGATAAATAATTATTGGATATTACAGTATTGATAAATAATTATTGGATAATATGGAATTAATAAATAATTAATTTTAAGAATTAATAAATAATTAATTTTAAGAATTAATAAATAATTAATTTTAAGAATTAATAAATAATTAATTTTAAGAATTAATAAATAATTAATTTTAAGAATTAATAAATAATTAATTTTAAGAATTAATAAATAATTAATTTTAAGAATTAATAAATAATTAATTTTAAGAATTAATAAATAATTAATTATTGATTAATTAATGATAATTTAATAATAATATTAATAAGATTAATAATAGCCCGACAATTTAACCAGCCGCCTATATTTCAATAAATGAATAAATCATTGAAATGCAATAAGTAATGAAATAAGTAATCATCGAAAGAATAATCAGCTGCTCAGTCCTCAGAGAGACGAACATCTCCATTCGACCTCTGAACTTCGAAAGCTTCGAGTCTCTTCCTGTCCACCAGTCCCTCCTCGTATCCGCCGTGGACACTCGAAGTGATCATCCTGAAGATTTTTCTCCAGGCCTTCCTGCTCAGACGATCGAACCTCCACCAACCCAGTTCTTCCGACCAAACCTCTTCCATCGCCTGCAGGAAGGTGTCCAGATATTCCGGGTGGAATCCTTTGAAGTTGGTGTGTCTCGTGCCGAGGTGGTGGAGGGTCGGTTGAACGACCACGTCCAGGGCATCGAGGTTCTTCATGGTCACCTGCGAACAAACGCCCGTGTCTTGTTGTTGAACTCCGACACCGCTGTTTACAAACAATCCGAATGTCCAACCTCGATGGCCAACATGAATCTGATGGCGTGCGATTTGAACATGCTGTTCTTTATCAATTCGTCGTTTTTCAGGTTCTTGAAGGCATGGAAGGCGTTCTTGGTTTCAGGGTTGAGATGGAAAATTCTCAGGAAAATCTTCTCTCCCACTTTTTGAGGGTCCCTTTGTGATGTTATCCTAAACAGGTTAATGATGATGGAGACGAACAAATCGATTTAAGCCATGTTTTGTCGGCCGTGAATTGACTGCGATGTAAATCATCGATATGGCATTGTAATGCATTGATGTTGCATTGTAGTACATTGTAGTACATTTTAGTTACATTGTAGTACATTGCAGTACATTGTAGTTCAGTAAAACATCGAGACTCATCGATAAAAGCTATGAAGTGTATCGGGAGTTATGGTTTTGTTGTGATATCTGCGTATTTATGACTAAACATTCCTACATATAACCATTCCATTCTTCAACCTATCCTAACAATCATTCATTCCATCAATCATTCATTTCTTCAATCATTCATTTCTTCAATCATTCATTCATTCAATCATTCCTTCAACATGGATTTACTAATTCAAGTATACTTCGTAGCCATTGTTAGGAAATCAAATGTTTATCACAGATGACGTTCAACCTTGGAACATATGTGTTTGACATGATTAATCTAAAAAACATGCAAACTTCATGAATATTAATTAGATAAACGAAGCAGGTGCGAGAGATGTTCATGTTTCTAGGAAGCCTCAAATGAGTTGTTTGCATATGACCTTCAAATCCTCAGGTTAATTACATCAGCACACACGTATCCCATGACAATGATGTTATTATTATTGTTAAAATTGTTATAATAATAATAATAATTATTATCATCACCAGCATAATAATAAAAATAATAATAGTAATAATAATAATAAAATAATAATAATAATAAGAATAATAAGAATAAGAATAATAATAAGAATAATAATAAGAATAATAATAAGAAGAATAAGAATAATAATAATAATAATAATATAATAATAATAATTATAATAATAATAATATAATAATAATATAATAATAATATAATATAATATAATTATATTATACTCAAATATAATAATAATAATATAATTATATATTATACTCAAATATAATAATAATAATAATATAATAATAATATAATAATATTATAATATTATAATAATTATTATTATTATATTATATTATTATATAATAATTATTATAAATATTATAAATATATTATTATTATTATATTATATTATTATATAATAATTATTATTATTATATTATATTATATAATTATTATTATTATTATTATTATTATTACTATTATTATTTTTATTATTATGCTGGTGATGATGATGATGCCTAAAAAAACAAACCAGAGATAAAGACTCGGTGCTTAAAAATTGAAATCCTTATTAATGAACCTCAATAATTATAATTTTGCATGACTTGACTATCCAATATTTTTAATAATTAATTAATTATTATTATGTTAAGTAATTATAATTATATTAACTAATATTCACATTTCATATTTCTGAGTGACTTTATCGGCTTCGGACAACTTAACTGTCCCAAACGACTCAGTATTGAACAAAATGAAACAAACAAATCAAACATTGTTTAACAAGTTAAATGTAAAAAAATAATAAAACAGAATGAAAGATGAATTAAAAAAGATGATTATGAATAAATTATGAATAACAGTACGGTTGCTGGTCATGTCAAGCTTTATGTCATGTTTCATATCCTAGGAACAATTACGCAGAATTTCGTTAAATAAAATATTTTGTTAATTATCGATTATTAAAATACATTATAATGTGAGTTAATAATATATTTTATTTATTATACATTATAATGTCATTTAATAATATATTTTATTTGGTAACAACATAACAATTAATTCACATCTTGAAAGCTTTACATTCGAGCACGTTTTTGCACGTGTACATTGGAAGCACTTACGACGAATTATGGCTCGAAGTGTTGTTGCTGTTATTGTTGTTGTTGTTGGTGTTGTTGTTGTTGTGTTGTTGTTGTTGTTGGTGGTGGTGGTGTTGCTGTTGTTGTTATTGTTGTTGCTGTTATTGTTGTTGTTGTTGTTGTTGTTGTTGCTGTTGCTGTTATTGTTGTTGTTGTTGTTGTTATTGCTGCTGTTGCTGATGTTGCTGATGTTGTTTTTGCACAATTTGATCATTACACGAAGTTCATCGATTGAATTTCTAACAAAGTGCTTCGCAATAATTTTGAAACGTCATTAAAAGATGTCAACGACATTCGAAATTCAGACTCATCTGTTTAATTATTTAACTTGTTTAGCATTCGTGTCAACGAATTTTAATCGTTATGAACTCGTCAGAGATTGCTGTCCAAAAGGTTTCGTGTTCACCTCCTACTTTGATCTCCTCGTGAAATTAGGCGCCACATAAATGGACAATTATCTCGTCGGCCATCACTTAAGATAATTGAGCTGCTCTTTCATTCTCGTTTCATTGCATTGTTTTCACGACAATCTTACTTTGATTCTTTCAGGAGTCGTTCGATTCATCACCTCCATTATGACATCACAACATCACAACATTACAACATCACGACATCACGACATCACAACATCACAACATCACAACGTCATGACATCACAACGTCATGACATCACAACATCACAATGTCACAATGTCGCAAGAACATCGCGAGACCGCAAGAGCACACGATGACATTCCAGGTTGTTTAACCATGTCATGATGGAGCCAGCACTATCGGATGTTTGGATTGGAACCGAGGAAGCAATATGATGTTACGGCATCATCATCATCATCGTCATCTTCATCATCATCATCATCATCATCAGCGCTGGTTGAATTGAACACATTTTATTAATATTTGTTAGTAATTTGGAGACAATAATTATTTGATTTATTGATGATAATAATTACATTTATTTATATTATTTTGTTATAAAAATATAATTATCATATAACTAAATAATATAATACGTTGTATAATTCACAACATTGTAAATAAAAAATTAAGTGCGAATAATAACTAAACCAATTAATAACTTGTTAATTGGAGATCACCGTACTTGAGAGTAAAAATAACGGTAGGAACAAAAGTTTGGACGTGAAACTATTCCACGTGTTCACGTGTGCATTAACGATACATGCACAACAAACACACACACACGCAAACATACATACATACATTCACACACACGCACATTTACACACACACACGCAAACATACATACACATAATCACACATTCACACGCATACATACATACATACACATACACACACACACATTCACACACAAGCACTCACTTCTTCCAGGTGGCCGAAACACTGGCTCTTTCTTGGTCGCTCAGGAATTCATGTTTTGGCCTCTTGAAGCTGTTGTTTGAGTTTCTGTGGCACAACATTCTCGACTCGGAGCCTCCCATGATGATGGTGATGATGATGATGATGACTGTGAGGATGATCGGTGTTGTTTACCTCGACGTTTATGCTAATTGTAAATCACTGAAGATCTGCAAACATTTGAATGTTAATCAGAGTTTACGAAATTTAGTTTATTAAATAAACTTTTGAATATTAATGAACATATGTAAAAGATGGCAACGTGGAATGGAACTTATAAATAATCTTGGCATTTCACATGGTGACAGATCTTAACCAAACACACGTCAATTGGGATTAATTGAATTCTCATAATTAACATTCAAAAATGCTTCAAAAGAATTGCATTTTCATGCAAGAATTTTAAACATTCATTCATTCATTCACTCACTCACTCACTCACTCACTCACTCACTCACTCACTCACTCACTCATTCACTCACTCACTCACTCACTCACTCACTCACTCACTCACTCACACTCACTCACTCACTCACTCACTCACTCACTCACTCACTCACTCACTCACTCACTCACTCACACTCACTCACTCACTCACTCACTCACTCACTCACTCACTCACTCACTCACTCACTCACTCACTCACTCACTCACTCACTCACTCACTCACTCACTCACTCACTCACTCACTCACTCACTCACTCACTCACTCACTCACTCACTCACTCACTCACTCACTCACTCACTCACTCACTCACTCACTCACTCACTCACTCACTCACTCACTCACTCACTCACTCACTCACTCACTCACTCACTCACTCACTCACTCACTCACTCACTCACTCACTCACTCACTCACTCACTCACTCACTCACTCACTCACTCACTCACTCACTCACTCACTCCTCACTCACTCACTCACTCACTCATTCATTCAAGCACTTTCCACTTTAATCGTACAAATTCATCTCCTAAATCTCAAGAAGGGGAACCATTCTTAAGAATATTAATTAATTGTAATTATTAATTTTTTATTTTTTATTTTTACCACATTAATTTACACTTTATCTGGAACAAACATTAGCAAGAAATGCTTATATTTCCACATAAATCTTCCAATTGATTACCACCTGGACAATCAATCAATCCATCGTGCTTGTATCCATCCCCAATGCACTCACCCATCCATTCATCAATCCATCTAATGATAACTATATACACTATATATATGTATATATATAACATAAATATTAATATTCATCATCGTTATCATTAGATGGATTGATGAATGGATGGATGAGTGCATTGGGGATGGATACATATGTAATTCCTTTGAAGAATTATTGAATGTTAATAATGAGATAATGTATATATATATAATATACAATATTATTATGATCCAATTGGACTTCAGGAGCACTTCAAACGTAAGGGAAGATTCTATCATCCTTATGCACGCCCATCCATTCATCCTTCCATCCATCTATCATTTAATTATTCTACAGATTCTTCAAAATTATTATACTTTAAAAATATTCTATTTTCAAAAGAAATTGAATAAAACAATAATAATTAACTCTACAAAGCGCTACCAGGAGAAGTCTGTCACAGGCAAAAAGCAAGTCACAAGTTTCAATTGAATATCAGTTTATCATTGATTTCCAGGAATATGAATTAGGGTTGAGGTCAGGGGTATGGATAGGGCCGTATTAGGGTTAGGGATGGTAGTAGGGTTATGGATGAATGAATTACCAAAAGTCGCCATCTGCTTTTGCCCATCACTTGGCCAACAATCGTACAATTTTGTGTTTTCATGTTCATTCATTGAATTGCAACGAGATTGACGATGATTGAAAAAATTGTGACGTGTGAAAATATTTTACGACGGCAGGTTGTCATCATCTTGTTCGATATTTTTAGAAAGCCTGACGACATTTTAAACATTTTTAATGTTTTCAACATTTTTAATATTTTTAATGTTTTCAATGTGTACTTTCAAAGTTCTACTTGCGAGGTGTTCAAAGATCGATGAAGTTCTCAGATTTCAACTTTCCATCAAAAGATATCTTCAAAGAATTACGCAACCGAATGTTATGCCCACTCAGTATGCCCAAAAGTATGTACCAAATATGTTAATTATGTTAATTAAATTTATTGCGTTAATATTTGTGCCTGTCAAGAAGGCAAAAGAACGCAAACTTCTATAAATAGCTAAGCAATGATTTCCATCTGATGAACAACTTGTGCGACCACAACATCTGAACATCAACAACATCTGAACATCAACAACATCTGAACATCAACAACATCTGAACATCAACAACATCTGAACATCAACAACATCTCAACATCAACAACATCTCAACATCAACAACATCTCAACATCAACAACATCTCAACATCAACAACATCTCAACATCAACAACATCTCAACATCAACAACATCTCAACATCAACAACATCTCAACATCAACAACATCTCAACATCAACAACATCTGAACATCAACAACATCCTAACATCAACAACATCACAACATCTCGTCATAGCAGACTAAGTTCAAGGTTAGTACTTCATCGTTTACGAAGCACATTACCATGACGACGACGACAACTGCGACTCAGATGATGATGACGATGATTTTCATTACCATCTGTTCCTATGGCAACGAACGCCATAAAAACGCGAACATTAATTCGACAAACAGATGTTTTCACGCAAAACGCGAACCTTCATAAATTAAGGATTATTGTCCATGATATATTTTTAGTTCATTAAAAAAAATCATTAAAATCGTATTCTTGAAAATGTCATGGGCAAATACATAATTGGAAGGAAATGTTAACTATTATTATATTAATTATAAATCTAAACATTACATCAACTTGCTAACAATTCCTAGCATAGTCAATACATACACTCCAGTTAATTAATAATTAAACTTATATTTTAGTAAACCTTTAGTGACCTTTTTCGAACTCGGATTTACCCAGAAATACCCAATTAGCGGGATAGTCAGAGATATTCAAGGATCAGCCCGCAATTAAATAAATCTACGTAGTCATAAATAAAATTTCTCGACAATAAATTAATTCTTTAATCATATAGTTAATTAATTCTTTTTCGTTCCATTTCGGAGAAATAATAAGAGTTGATAATGATTTAAATTAAAGATAAAAGTGATGTATGTCAAAATACCTGCGCATACTTAATCTGAGAAAATAGGTAAAATACAGACTAAATGAAACGAATGAATGTGCCATTCAAAATGCACTAACAATTTCAAAGTTGGCAACAGATCTGCAGATGTTTACTAACCGAGAAGAATTTACATCCACGATAACGTTTTTATTATTGACGCGAGAGAACCAACTGCTGAATCTCCTCCCTGCTTTTATACTCCAACAACAACCTCCATCATTCCCGCTCAACAACGTGCCAGAAGTTAGTTTGCTCCAACAACTCATTTCTCGAGTATTTCCTTCATTTTAGCATTTTATGTTAACTATTGAAAGTTCGGTCGATGAAGAAATTAATTGATAATGATGAATTAATTGATAATGATGAATTAATTGATAACGATGAATTAATTGGTAACGATGAATTAATTGGTAACGATGAATTAATTGGTAACAATGAATTAATTGGTAACGATGAATTAATTGATAACGATGAATTAATTGATAACGATGAATTAATTGATAATGATGAATTAATTGGTAACGATGAATTAATTGATAACGATGAATTAATTGATAACGCTGAATTAATTGATAATGCTGAATTAATTGATAATGCTGAATTAATTGACAATGATGAATTAATTGATAATGATGAATTAATTGATAATGATGAATTAATTGATAATGATGAATTAATTGATAATGATGAATTAATTGATAATTATGAATTAATTGATAATGATGAATTAATTGATAATGCTGAATTAATTGACAATGATGAATTAATTGATAATGATGAAATAATTGATAATGATGAATTAATTGATAACGATGAATTAATTGATAATTATGAATTAATTGATAATGATGAATTAATTGATAATGATGAATTAATTGGCAATTATGAATTAATTGATAATTATTGATTAATTGATAATTATAAATTAATTGATAATTGTGGATTAATTGATAATGATGAATTAATTGATAATGATGAATTAATTGATAATGACGAATTAATTGATAACGATGAATTAATTGATAATGACGAATTAATTGATAATGCTTAATTAATTGATAATGACGAATTAATTGGTAATGACGAATTAATTGATAATGAGGAATTAATTGATAACGAGGAATTAATTGATAATGAGGAATTAATTGATAACGAGGAATTAATTGATAATGATGAATTAATTGATAACGATGAATTAATTGATAATGATGAATTAATTGATAACGATGATGATGAATTAATTGGTAATGACGAATTAATTGATAATTCTGAATTAATTGATAATGATGAATTAATTGACAATGATGATTTAATTGATAATGATGAACTAACTGATAATGATGAATTAATTGATAATGATGAATTAATTGACTTCACGTCAACACAACGTGCAATTTTCATGTTCTCAATAAATCTACTCAAACTTAAGTTTTTTGTTCATTTTAAGACTGGAAACAAACTCCCAGTAAATCAGATGGAAAACTATATGTTCTTGTACCATCATCATCATCATCATCATCATCATCATCATCCATCATCATCATCATCATCATCATCATCATCAATCATCATCATCATCATCATCATCATCATCATCATCATCATCATCATCATCATCATCCATCATCATTATCATCATCGCAATCATAATCAAAACCACCGCTGTGCCACAAAGACAAATTGAAAGCATTTTTTACATGCACCATGAGCATTCCAGTACAGGAATCGCCTCAATTAAGGAGTTGCGTGTTTGCTCTGAAATGATTTATTTGTATAAACAGAGGAATATTTATTTTATATTTATAAATTGCAACCAACATTACTCAGACTTATTTTGTTACATTGGGTAAAAGCTGATGTTTCTATAATTTCATGGACCCGAAACCAAGCTTATCTGTCACTCCTTAATATGTTATCCTCATAAATCATCCGTTATGTTAGGAAATGTAAATGCAGCATTTTATGTATTAATTAATTCATTCATTGTTCTAATAAACGCAAATATAAATGTGTGTATTTCAATAATAAGACCTGATTTAGTGCGTCAAATATTAACAAATGGCTATAAAATCATTAAATCCTAAAAGGTACTATTATTACTTCTACTACTACTAATAATAATAATACTATTATTATATTATTTACATCGACGTCGGAGATGATGATTTATAAGGCGCCATTACGGTCAGACATAATATGTATTCCTTCGTCGTCTGTCGATATGTTAACAGTTATTAAGGATCAGTGGCTTGTGAAGATCAAAGTGATTAACATGGAAGAAATATTTTACGATTTCATTGCAATAACGTTTTATTGCCTTAAAGTTCTCAACTTGTGGGTAGCTTGAGGTTTTTTCCAGGGGTCTTATGAGATACTAAGAATTTAATACTTTTTTTAATAGTTTTTAAAATCCTATTTTGAAAAAACCTAAACTTTGAAATCCTTACCCTACATACCCCATGCTCCTCCATAAAAGTGATTTAGATACTTTATTTTTAAGTACGAGCTATTTATAAAGCGCCCAATAATCGTCGCGGCCTATTGCAGGATGGCCGATTTAGTTGCCTTCTTTGAAGAAAATGATGTTGAGAAAGAAAAAATGAATGACAAGTTCTTTCAAGCAACATGCTTTTTCATGGATTCAAAAAGTCAATTCTTTCATGTTTGACAAACAGTATCGCATGGTAATTGACAATGTCTATTATATTGTAAAAGTAAAAGTATTTAACTTTGTTTATGTATGTCATGTACCACTGTAACGATGTTTTTAAAAACAACTTTTTTCGAAACTTTTCCACTTTCAAAGGTGAAAGCGAAAGCCAAATATCCGTCGATCTGTGGCTGTGGATTTTTGTCCTCAACTCACAAACACCCGCCGTCAAAGATTTCCATTACCAGACAGTTTATTAATTGATTAATTGGTTGGTTGATTAATAGATGGATTGCCTGTATATAGCTTCCACTTTTAATATAATTATGGTTGTGAAGATAGTGATGATGAAGATAATGACGGGGATGATTATGATGATGATTATTAATACGAACTAGTTATTGTGATTCACTTTTAATTGTTAATTAAATCAGAGAAGCCGAGGGGGTATTTCCATCAGACTTTTTTTATACCAATTGACCCGATCCATTGTAATGAATTACATTAATGATAATAATACCACTAGACAATGTTGAAATTATTCATTTAAGAGTCTTTTCATTGATTTTAAATCGGAACACGAGCGTCATGATTATTATATTATCATCACTATACGTATATATTCCATTTGGAGTGCTGTATATGGATAATATAATTATAAAATTGTCAGTCACAAAGGAGGATATTCGGAGGATGACCGAAGAGGATTCCGAGTTGAAGATAGTTGTGGAAGCCGTTAAGACAGGACGATGGCCAAGTTTCCGGGCTGGATCGACCTTGCACGCCTTCCACAGTCGTTCTGCAGACCTGTCTGTCTATGAAGATGCACTCTTCATGGGAGCACGTGCTGTGATTCCACCAGTATTGCGAAGCCGAGTTTTGAAGATGTTGCATGAGGGACACCCAGGAGCCACCAGAATGAGGATGCTTGCTCGGAAGTATGTTTATTGGCAAGGAATTGACAGAGATATTGAAGACAGGGTGAAGCTTTGCAATGTATGTCAATTAGCTGCAAAGATGCCTGTCAGGAATGAATTGTCACCATGGCCGAAACCTGATTGTGCTTGGGAGAGGATCCATATTGATTTTGCAGGACCAATGGAGGGAACGATGTTTCTCATTGTGGTGGATGCCTTCTCCAAGTGGCCTGAAGTTGTGCAGATGAAAACTTCAACAATTACTGCGACAATCAAAGAGCTGGGTAGGATTTTCGCTCAGCATGGATACCCAAAGGTGCTCGTTTCGGACAATGGCACTTAATTCACATCAAAGGAGTTTCAAGATTACTGTTTAAGAAATGGAATAGAGCATATTAGATCACCGCCATATCAACCTCATTGCAACGGACAAGCGAAACGTTTTGTCGACACCTTTAAAAGCTGTTTTTTGCTAGTTCGCTATTTTCTTTGAATCTGGGGGATATAGTAAAGTGAATTATTAACACGATTAAGAAATAAAAAAAATATATTTAATATCATTAGCAAATGATGGTTACATAAAAAGTTAGCCATAAGTTGTTAACAAGATATCTGGCTTATTATTTTTTAAATTTAAAGGATGACAGATATTTGTTTGTTTGTATTATGTTCAAGTTCGAGATTATACGAAAAACTGTTTATTTTACAAAAACCGTATTCGGGTGGCAGAATCGGATACAAAAGTTGAGGTCGATATGCTCTTTTCAATAAAACTACAGAAAATGTAAAGCTGAAAAAAGGTTTCATAGAAAATACATATCTAAGCTACAATATATTTACAAATTAGCGTCTTAGCTTGCCCACAAATAATGATTTGAAACTTATAACATATTTGATCATGAAGAAAGTCGCATTTTGTTGTTTTTCGGAAAAGTTGAGGTTAAATTATGAAAGTTTACAACGAATTACGAAACAAAATTAAAAATCTGGCTAGTGCGATTTTAAGAAGAATGTTTGGTAATTATTTTGGTGTAATTTATTTTGATATTGATTGAGCAACTAAAAAGATTTTTGATCATGAAGTTGTTGCATTTTGTTGTTTTTTCAGAAAAGTTACAGAACAATTATGCAAATTTAAACAAAAAAAATTAAAAATCTGGTCAGTGCAATTTTAAGAGGATTGTTTGATGATTATTTTGGTGTAAGTTATTTTGACATTGGTTGAGCAACTAAAAAGATTTTTGACCATGATGTTGTCGCATTTTGTTGTTTTTCGGAAAAGTTGAGGTTTTATTTATTCGTAGTCCTTCGAGAGTCACGAGAAAGATTTCCAAGGTTACTCTCTGCTACTGCAAGGATTCTTGCAATGTTTGGCAGTACATATGCATGTGAACAATTTTTCTCATCCATGAAAGTTAACAAGTCTGTACTGAGGTCACAGCTCACTAATGAACATTTGGAAGCAACACTGAGATTGGTTTCTTCTCACAAAATCAAGCCTAATATTGATGCCCTTGTTGACGCCAAACGCTGCCAGGTCAGCAGTCAGTACAGAAAGTGACTGAAACCTAAGTTAACCAAATACAGATACGCCAAAAACGATACATAAATTGACTACATTAAATTTGTAATAAGATTTTAGAAAGTTTGTAAAGCACTACGTTCTTATTACGCTGTCTTGTTTATTGACTTTTTATCATTTTAAACAAGTTCTGGCTATGCGGCCCTCGAGGAACTTTAGAAGTCATCACTTGGCCCGCGGAGCAATTTGAGTTTGAGACCCCTGATCTAGATGTAGTAGCTTTATCTCTCGTCCATAACTGGGACTCACGCAGCTCTGCTGTCTCTTTTTTTATATTTATAATATAATTTAAAATCGTTCTAAATTATAAAACGGAAAATTTACAATATAAATTAAAAGCTTACTTCATGAACCAGCATACACCCAGAAGTGTTTTTTTGGCTATAAAACGCAAAATAATGTATCAATTGTTTTTCAAAGTAGACTAAACCGACCCCACAGCCAACATACTCAAGTGTTTCATGTTTCAATCAAATCAGTTCGGGATGAAAGATTTGTATAAGAAACATACATACAAGATACTTTATATATATATATAGATTATGTTGTTTGATCGTGCTATATAATAGGTTTGATTAAGCAACAAGTTTAAGCATACATACAGTTGCTTGTAGATATGAGTGATACAAAAAGCTGGATAGCTGATGAACTTAAACTTGTTGGCTCCTCCGAGCAATCTCTGGTTGAATATTTTAACATTTTGGGTGAAAATTCAAAACCTCCAGAAGAAATTGTTAAAGCGCTAAAAACATTAAAAAGATAAATGATGAAAAGTTCGCGCATGAATGTGGTGAACTCTTTGCGGACGAACTTTTAACAAAAGTTGAAGCTCGTAAAGCCGAAGAGACTCGAACTCAAGAAAAAGATGCCATAAACGAACAGTTAAAGTCCTACCAGTCGGTATATGGTCTATGGTGGTGACGAATTTGATGTTCAAACCAAGAACAGGCCACAAAGCGGTGATGATGTCAGTGACAATGATGAAAAAAAAGAGATGTCAAATTGACTCACAAAGAAAAGCAAGAAATTGAGTACAAATGAACGGTTCATGGATTGGCAAAAGAGCTTAACAATTTGCCAAATGCAGAAAAACTGAATAGATTTATACTATATATATTACCAAATTTTGAACAGGGGAAATGGGAGTAACAGCACCTGAATGCAGATATGTGTTATTTTGGAGCCAAAGATGCCAAAAAGATTGTGAAAGAATGTGTCCATTTTGGAAGATGGGGTGGATTTTGTAACGTCATTAGAACCACTTGGTTCTGAAAATGTAGAAAAATTGCTTGGAAGGAAAGATCAATATTCAAAAACCTCAAAGCATTTAAAAATTGATCAAACTAGAAAAAGCCTGCCAATTTATACATTTAAAAAAAAATTATTGAAAGCAATTGATGCACATGAAATTCTTATTATTGAGGGCGAAACTGGCTCAGACAAAACAACTCAGTTGCCCCAATATCTGCTTGAAGCAGGTTATACAGCAAATGGCAGAAAGATAGGCTGCACTCAATCTGGACCAATGCCTCCCATATCAGTTGCTAAAAGAGTTTTAAAGGAAATGAGGGTCAAATTGGGTGAGGATGTTGGTTACAACATCAGATTCCAAGATTGCTCATCAAAGAGAACCATTATCAAATACATGACTGATGATATGTTTGTACGAGAATTCCAACGTGAACCCGACCTGGCCGGCTACAGTGTCGTCATCATCGACAAAGCTCACGAAAGGTCACTTCACACCGACATCCTCTTTGTTTTGGTAAAAGATATTGCCAGATCTTGAAAGGATTTGAAAGATTTAATTTCTGGTGACACCTTAGATACATATAATTTTTCTTCATTTATGATGATGCTCCAACTTTTAAAATCCATGGCAGAATATATCCAGTGGATATATATACCATGCTGAAACAAAAGAAGTAAATGTTGTTGAATTATCAGTTATAAGTGTTCTGCAGATTCATGTAACATAATCACTTGGCGATGTTCTGGTCTTTCTCACCGGTCAATCAGACATTGAATCTGCCAAAGAGGCTCTTGTGGAAAGAATGAGAAGGTCAAATCTTAAAGATCTAACCATGCTTCCATTTTATGGAAATCTTGCGATAGAAATGCGAAAACAAATTTTTAAACCGACACATCCTGGAGCAAGAAAAGTGATTCTGGCAACTAATATTAGAGACATTGTTGCCAACAGATAACATCATTTATGTCATCGATTCTGGATTTTGCAAGCAGAAGAGCTACAACCCCGAGACATGACTTGAGTGCCTTGAGGTCGCTCGCATTTCAAAAGCCATGGCCAATCAAAGAACCAGAAGAATGGGCAGAGTTGCAACCGGAAAGTGTTTCAGACTCTACGAATCTGACAAATACAAACATGAAATGGAGGACAACACAGTACCTGAAATACAGAGAACTAATCTTGCAGAACTGTTCTTGTTGCTCAAGAATATAAAAATGGATTTAAGAAACTTTGAATTTATGGACCCTCCATCTGACAAAGCCTTGAATCTAGCAGCAGAACAGCTCTTCAATTTACATGCTCTGAACTCTGAAGGAGATTTGACAACTGATAGAATAAAAATGGTTGAATTTCCTCTCTATCTCATGACTTTAAAAATTATAATAGCAAGTGAAAAATATAAATGCAGTGAGGGAATACTCATGATAGCTGCCATGTCGAGTGTGAGCTGCTCTGTTTTCTACAGACCAAAAGACAAGAAGATCGATGCTGATGCTGCTCATTAAAGTTTCGTTCCCCATCCTGAACCTTTGGGTGATCATTTAAAGCTTTTAAATGTTTATAATGCTTGGGCTGAGACTAGATACTCAACTCTGTTGTGCTACAAGAATTAGATTCATTACACGTCCATGAACAGAGCTAGGGATGTCAGGGATCAACCCAAAGTATTCTTAAAAAGAGTCAAAATTGAACTTTCAACTTCAAGAGACACCATAGCCATCAGGAAAGCCTCTGGGTTTAGCTATAATGTAATGCTTCTACTTTACCAGAACTAGTCCCTACAAAATGATCACAAGTTGCTGAAATTCACTCCAGTAGTTGCATCAAGGGTGCAATGTGGGTCATTTACAACGACCTCTTGGAGGATACGAAGAAAGATAAAAATATGAGGCTTGTTGTTAAGGTTGAGAAATCTTGGTTGCTTGAGATATCACCCATGATTCTGATTTCTGCAAACGATATTTGTGCACATTCACATTTTTGGCTAGTTTTATTGAAATGTTTTTGAATTCGTTTAAACTATCACTTCCTGTGTGCACAACTGAATAAAAAAATTGAAAAAATAATTACATCTGTTGCATTTTTAAGTCGAATTCGAAAGCAAACAATTCTCAATCAACAAGGCAGAATAACATTTAATAGAACGAAAAAGAAACGCACTTTAAGCTCAACTCGAAACAACAATCAGAGAAACTGAAACGGTTAAAAGTTCAGTAACATAAATAGTCCGCCAAGTGTAAGCGAGGACGCAACAAAATTTAACCCCGGCCCCGACAAATTTTGGCTGGAGAACCCTAGGAAGTGATATTAAAAAAAATTCAAAACCATTTCAATTAAGCTGGCCAAATATTTGAGTTACGCAAATGCCTTTTGCGCAATGAGATTATGTGAGCAATTGTCAGTGTGTGCGCAATTGCACCTGTGCGCAATAATCTATGTGAGTAATAGTCTATGTGCGAAACTGCCATTTGAGCTAGACCCCCTAGCCGAATTTATTTTAAACTATGGCTGGCTGAGCAAAAAATCTGGCTGATATCCGGCTTAGCCGAATTCACGTGATTATTAAAATTTCCGGCTGAAAATAGGAATAATTCGGCTAAAATGTGGCTGAGTTTAAAAAAATGAACGAAACAAGTTTATCAACTAAGGGTTTTTTCAGTAACATTAATAATATAAAATTATTGCTCTATAATGTCAAAATTGTCATGAATAAATGTCACACGGTGCAATCTTTCTGCAGACAAACTAGATCGCTTGCTGTTAGCAACCAGGCCGGTAGTCGAAAACATGCATTCCACTGGAACTGATGTTGCTGATGCTGGTAATTGCAATTTGGCCAATTGTGATAAAAGTGGGAAAGAAACCACTGCTTTCTTCCAAAAGGTCAATACTTCCTCGCCATTATCACAGCTCTTTGATGTCAAGTAGCTTGCGACTTCTACTGCTACCTGCGATACAGAATATTAACAAAAATTTTTACATTTTAACACACAAATAATTATTTGATAATAATTTATGGCAAGTGCATTTTTGTTATGTCTACATATTTTATATATAATATTTTTCATATTCTTGCTCAAATACTATTAACAAGATTTCTATACTAACCAAAGAATTCAAATCATTCCCTTGGTGAGTACTTTGTGACATCTCTGAACAAAATTTGTTTAATAGCTCCAATTTTAGTCGTCTCTTCTTTTCTCCAGGCCCCTCATTCTCGCTGTTATGTGTATTTGCTTCTTTTGTTTGTCTCATTGTTTCAGGAACAGTAATAAAATTTCTCTCAACTGCATCTTTAATGGCATTTTCAAGTATAATAGTTGCATCTGTACTGGGTATGAGAGTCTTAGTTTGAGGGTCTAGTAATTGATGAAGCTTGATTTGTTCCGATTCGGGAAATTTATGGTCTACCTTTGCCAAAACTGCTGATTTAATTGCTTTAATCTTGGGATCATCTGTTGGTGAGGCAATACATAGCTTTTTTATTTTCATTTTCATCATTGGAACTACAGACAATGCAGGCTGCGAACAAATTTGTAAATTAAATTTGAATTTATTTGGCGCTGCGAAATAATTCGGTGGCTGGATCGAATCGCACTTTATGGCGGCGATTTAGGCTAGTCGAAAAAGTTTCGTCGGATTTTTGGCGTAATTGAAATGTTCGGCGGATTTGGCTAGGAGGTCTAATTTGAGCGACCACCATGTAGGCTATCGCCGTTTGAACAAAATCGAGAAACCGTCAGCTAAGTTTGGCAATTAATTAACATTGAGTCATTGACGCATTCATGACATGCAAGCATTTACTTAATTTTAAATTAAATGATGAACAAAAACACAAATGCTATTTTCTAAACAAAAATAATGTATAAAATATTATTTTTTACTTTTTAACTTTAAATAAAATATTAACAGCATTTGATAATACATTTAACTAATGAATCTATGGCATGTTGCTATGACAACGTATACAAATGAAATTCCACTTACTAGTATAGTAGCATTTGGAATGTTTTTATTGATTTAGTTCTTTGATATCTATAAAGAAAAAATGAGCGTTCAAATAATTGACGCCAACATAATAAAAAAAACGCAGGACAGTCTTGGAAAAATAATTAAGAAACCTCCGATGACTGAAAAGCTTTTGAGCAAACCTCCTTTCAGATTTCTACACGACATCATGACTTCGGTCTGTTAATCGCATTATTTGAAATTTACATACATTTTTTTTATTTTTAAATGTTTAATTCTTCAAGGTAATAAAAACTACAGGCTTCATGAACGGATTATTTGCTGACACCGAAATGAATTCCGATAACGTCAAAGTTTGTATTAGCTACGGCTATTTATCAAATAATTTTTAAAATTAACGTTACAACTTAAAGGAAAAAGAGGCCAAAATTGCTTTTTTACAAAAAGTTATTGACATGATATGTGAGTACTTGATTGTACATGTCATGTAATTTTTTTAATTTGTTTGAAATTTTGTCAAACAGCTCTGGTTCTTGGAAAAACTTTGTCTGCACGTCCTTCCCAAATCATTTATGGAAGTGAACCTGAGAAAACTAATGAAATGTTGCAGATGCTTGCTGAGGCTATTAATAAAAAGGTTAAATACACGAATTCACATAATTAATTTGAAGGGGGTTGTATTACACAATGAAGCTTACAGATCGACAATGATGAGTACGTGCAGAGAGTGTTGAGACCGGATGACGAAGCCACTAAGAACAAGAAAGAATCATCAAAACACAAAAGAGATGAAAAGGTTTGTATTGATGGTCTTCATTATTGCGATCGTTTGCAGATCATAATAATTTGTTTTATGGTTCCGGAGCATTTAAAGGAATTTACAGTATGATTGCAGGATATTAAACAAAACCATAAGAAAGACAGCTCTCCTAGTAAAAAGGTATGAAATGCACCATAGAGATCAAGAAAATTATAAAAGATGAAATTTTACAGGAGAGGAGGCATAGAAGCAAAAATGAAGATGAAAGACGTCGCGACGATGACAGAAGCAAGAAGAAAGACAAAAGTAAACACGAAGACGAAGACAGAAAGAAGGAGCCAAAGAAAGAGAGCAGAAGACACGAAAGAAGTGAAGAAAGAAGCAAGGAAAAGAAAGATGAAGGTGACAAACACGGAGGAAGTGAGAGGCACAGGAGCAGAAGACGTGGTGATGATGACGATGATGACGGTAAACACGAGAGGAAGAAGCACTCGAGAAGGGAGGATGGAGAGAGGACAAATAAAATGGAGGAGGAAGAAAAAAAGAATGAGGTTAATTGTAGTTATTTATTGGTCGACTGTTGTTTGCAGCCAATGCATTGAAATTTCAATTTTGTTTGTCACAAGCAGCCAACAGTGAAAATTGATGATGGTCAGTTGCAAGTCATGCGAATTATTGATTTCATTGTTGCATTCGTTTGTTATTTTATTTTGCGTTGTTGGTTTGATATTCCTCATTTATTAATTTCAATTTGTTCATTAAATTAATTCATTAATTTCAATTTGTCAATCTGTTGATAGTTGAGTGGTTTTTCGCTAATTGAATGTTTGTCAGATGAAAATTATGATGAGACCTTCTTCTGCTAAAAGACCAAGGCAACAAATTGTTAAAGGTAGAAATGTTTTCTCAAACAATGAGGTGCTAAATTTAGGAAGAAATAAGAACTTGAACCTGCTAAATAAATAAATGTAAAATCAATGACAAACATATTTGCTTCTGTTGTGATTCGTCTTAATAAATCTTCTTTCTTATAAATTTATTTAGTTTCAGTCCAGTTTTTCATTGTTGTTTCATTGATGTTTTATGTTGTATTTTGAAGTTTTAAATTCTATTTTTAAGCTTCCAATTGAAGTTTTATTTAGATTATGATTGTTTGATTTATTTTCTGCTAAAGTTGATGTTTTAAGAAAGGCATGTGATGGATTGCTAACTATTTCAAAAAATTTGTTCCAGCTGAGAATTCAATTCAAGTAGCTGCAAAACCACCAGTTAGTGCCAATAAATCGAGGTGATTTGAATAACCATAATAAATAAATAAGTAAATAAATAAATTAATTAATTAATGTTATTGGTAACTCAGTGCAATTAAATTTCTATAAATTAATTTCGTTTAACAATTCCTTAGGAGTGCACAACCAGAACGACCAAGCAGTGCCAGGCCTGCTCCTCCAAAACCAAGAAAGAAAGAAGATACACAGGAGGAGATGTTTGTGCTTTAAGCAAATTACACAATTAGTTATTATTATTATTAAATTATTATTATTGTTGTTATTAATTATTATTTTTTTTATTAAAAAATCATTCAATGCGTTCGATAGCAGCAAGTTGAACAGCAGTGTCATCATTGACAAGAAAATAGTCTCAGACGGTGATGATGATGATGATGACTTCATTGTGAAGGAAGACACCAACGAACAGTGGATGAAGCAGGAAGCAGAAGGTCTCCAGAATGAAGCTTTGGAGGGAGATCATGGTTGGTAATTATAATTAATGAATATGTAATAGCTCAATTCATTATTCATTGTCAATCACTTTGTGGGTGTGGTTTGTATCATCATACAATAAGATGCTAAAAAAAATGTTGCCAATTCCAATGATTAATTCATTCCTTCAGGAATTCTAGTGAAGAAGATTTTGAATACAAAAAAAGAATTAGAAACAAACACCAACTATACCAAGAAGACTGAAATAGTGAGTTTGATCTAAGATTTTCTTCTTAAGAGATCACCATTCCATCATCATCATCTTATTCGTCATCATCATCATCATCACCTAAGGAACTCTCGGAGGGTGTTGTCGAAGCTTCTAAGATGAAGGACAGGCAGCTGATGTCGAAGGAAATTGAAAAAATTCGTTGCCTGATCCAAGGCACGACCAGGAACATCAACCCCTTGGGAAAAACATTGGACTTTCTGCAGGAAGACATGGACTCCATGTTGAGGGAGATGAACATGTGGACTGAGGAAACAAAGCACAACAGGAAATTGCTGAACGAAGAAAGAAGGTAATTGAGACAACTGCGAATCTGATTGGTCTACAACCAAATGATTTGCAACTGATTGGTGTGCATATGATTAGTGTACAAATGATTAATATTGATATACACCTGATTGATATACACTTATTTGTTGGCTGATTTACAGGCTTGTTGATTTAATTTTAAATATTCTTTTCTTACAGTAAAACTGAGGCCATCCTCGAGCCACTTAAAGCACAATTCAAAGATTTGGAGATATCAATTTCAGAACAATTAGATCAAATTTCTGCTGTAAAAAATAACATTCTTACAAATGATAAGAAATTGAATGCCATGTTGGCATCTGTGATGCAAAGTTAGTGTTCCTAAAAATTAAATGGTGATCAATAGTTTAATTGTTTATTTTATCTCTATTCAAAGTGGAAGAATATTTTGGAAGTCTGTCAAATAATGTAAATTGTGTTTTTCATCCGCTGAATTATTTTTGAATATTTTCACTAAAATTTTTTTAAAATAAATATTTAAGAAAATGAGTTAAATGAGTGTATTTTAGGCATTTTGTTTGTTTCATTGTTATGTGTACTTTTCCACTTATAGATTCTTGGTTAATTTTTGTAATTTAAATTTGATTTATAATAAATAAATTCCTTCAAAATAGGCCAATTTTAACAATGGAAGCAACTGCGTTGCTGTTTAGTCCAAATCATCTTAGTTATGCATCGGACTTTTACCTACTGTCAATCAGTAATTTTTTTAAGAATATGTTTATGAAGACTTTGTAAACGGTGAGAAAACTTATTAAAAACTAACATTTAGCAACGCAATGGAAAATGTCAACAGTTTGCTATCGACTCATGTTGCTGATGATGGGGTCCTAACGTAATTGGCAGAAGAGAATTTGAATTTCCATACTTGAATCACATTGATGACAAAATTCGACACAGACCATCAGAGGGAGCACATTCCTGTGGAGTGTCCTTTTTTCTTGATATTTGTTAATATTATATTATATATATTTGTTAATATTAAAAGGGCCTTTTTGATGGAAAAAGTTGTATCAACATTTAATGCATAAGCATTACTCACGTCATTTTAAATGGCTCGTTTATTGGTTTCAATTATTAGGGTTCAAAATAAAATTGTGTCATTGTTACCATACATTGGAGCTTTGAAGAACCAGTATTTCTGATTTATTAAGGATTGATATTGCGGAGTATTAGTTATAAGTTAGGGCATTAATTTCAAAATAGTGAGTTTAGCGACTTTGGGTTTGAAATGCAATATATTATTATATATTTCATTGAACAGTTTATCAACAATTGTTATTTTTCAATTGTATTTACAGCTTAAGATAATTACTTTTCTCAGGTAAAAAAAGCGCTATAAAAGCAACGCTCACCTGTCACATAGATGATTGTTTTGTCAACATAACAGAATCGCTTTAGGTTTCGGGCGAACGAAAATTATAGAAAGCTTTTCGTTTAATAAGCTGAGTTCTCCTGGGGTTAAAATCTGCTATTTTAACTTTTCGACGCTTATTAATACTAAATTTACTTCGCCATGGGAGTGTTGACTATTATAAAAGATTATGGAACAGAGTTGCTTAATGCGGTCAGAGATAACGATCTCAAAACATTTAAGAATATTTGCGAAAAACACCTTAAACATGACAAGCAGATTGCCCAGCTTTGCACGATGGATATCAAACACAGACCATCGAGAAAATATGCATGCCCCCTCATACTTGCTGCCAGATTAGAGGATCCATCGATTATAAGGTAGGATATGAATATTTCATTAAGCCTCACCATCGTCACTTACACTCGCTATTTAAGGTACATGATGGGGGTAGGAACAAGTCCAAACTTTGTTCACCAATCCGCATACACAACGGGAAAGAAGGATGTTGTCACTCCTCTTCATGTTGCAGTCGATCTGAATCTCATCCAAACAGTCGACATTTTACTCAATTTCAATGCCGATCCAAACATTCCAGACCACAACGACGACACTCCGTTCATCATTGCCGTCAAGAAGTCGAACTGGATGCTCATGAAGATGATGCTCTCAAAGGGAGGTAGTCCCTCCATCACTGACAAAAAGGGTAACGCCCCCCTCCACATGGCCACAATCCATGGGCATCTTCAAATGGTTAAAACCCTCCTCAAAAACAATGCAGACTTGCATCAGAAAGGATTCCAGGGAGCCATTCCCTCCCACATTGCAGCTAGGGAGGGTCACATCCATCTTGTTCAGGTTGATTTCTCACCTTATGAAGCAATTTGTTGCAATACTTTACTTTCTTTGTGTTACATTTTTGTATTTTTTACTTCTTCAGGTGTTTTGTTCGACCAATCCTGCTCTTATCAACACAAAAATTCCCTGTTTCACAGACCAACGAGAGAAAGCTTTGATGCATTTGTCGGCAGAGAGAGGACACGCGGAAACGGTGATCGCTCTGATCGATCAGTTCAACGCCGACGTAAATCTCACAGATTCTCGTGGCAACACTCCACTTCATTGTGTCGTCCTCCATTATTATCGGCCCGACAGAATGAGAGACAAAGATTATTTTTATGGCACTGCAAAAATATTGGTCAAATACAAAACCTCAACAAATGAAAAAAATCATGACGGTCAGACGGCTTTGCACTTGGCAGCCATGAACAACCATCCAAAAATAGTAGAACTTCTTCTCAGTGTCGGAGCAAATGCCTTTGCAGAGGACAACAACAGGATGAAGCCAATCGATGTCGTTCCAGATGCTGACACCGTTTCCAAGCAGCTCCTAAAGACCGCCATGTTGAATCCAAAACCTCCGATAAATGCCTCCTCTCTGAGTCTCGCGCAGAATTCCTCGTTCCACGTTGGCATGATGGGCAACATCAATGGAGCTAAAAATAGCTTTATTACCAAATCGATGTTGGAAAGCAGTGGCAGCACCACTCTGATGAAAGCGAAGAATTTCTCGCCGGATTCGAGCTCAATGTCCATTTTTGCAAACAACGTCAAGCAGACGAGTCAGTCTCCAAGAAGCATCCACAGGATGCAAGGCCCACCAAAATATCAGACAAGCAACAAAATGCCAGATCATCCTCAGCACCACATCAGGAGACATAATCATTATCATCATCGCCGGCAAAGAAGGAGTCTAAGCAGTGACGGCCACTTGCCGTCCGTCTTTTCCGGTAGCTCGCAGGATTTGCATAGGCGAGATTATAGATATTATAGTGAAGCATCGAGTGATGATGATGACACCTTGAGCAGCAGGAGACATAGTAGTAGAAGAAAGGATGAATCACACGGCAGACGAAGGAAATATAGTGAAGATAGCAGGAATTTCAGAGATTTTGATAGAATCCACGGAAGGGACAGAAGTTATGCCATTGCAAGAGGCGGTCGAACTCACGCCGACAGAAGTCTCGATAGAAGTGGAAGAAAAAGGAGGGAATCGGATAGAAGGCACGGCAACCGAGCGGATGTTTCTGAGAGCATTTACTCCGACGAAGATGGCATCAAAGTTCACAAGTTTCCAGGAAAGCCAAAAACCATAGAGGTGGAATATATGAGTGGACCAATAACTATTGAATTTGAAAATCAAGACCAGCCCCTTCAGCAGAATACTGAACATAAAATTAAACAAAAAAACAAAAAACACAAAAAAAAACCAGATCGGATCAAGAAAAGAGATGCTGACAGCGGTAGCAAGGAAATTGTAAACGATTGGTTCAGTGAAATGACCAAGTACAACAAGAACCAAAAGAAGAAGTCTGATGAGATGGATGAAGATGAATTTGAGGAAGATCAAAATGATGAAGATGAATTTGAGGAAGATCAAAATGATGAAGAGATTTCCAATTCTGTGGTGTCCAAAAAGCAGAGAGAACAAGAACCTAGTTTCAAAAGGCCATCAAAAGGGCAATTGATGAAAGAAAAATTTAAGCAAATAAAACAGAAGCAGTATGAAGAACAGCAGGAAATGGAAAAGCTCCCAATTGTGGACCCAGAACCTCCTGTGGAGAAACTTGGGATGGTTGATGATGACGATAGTTTTTCTGATGATTCATCTTTTGACAGTGACAGTTTTGAAGAAAAGCTAAATGACACTCAAAGAGTGTTGAATGATTCTGCATCAAAAAAAATTTTTGAAGTCATGCAAAGGGTTCAATCAAAATGGTCGCAGGACGAAAGTGACGACGAAGAATCAAATACTTCAAAAAGGCAAGGAAGAACAGTTTTTGATAAGAAGGTGCTCCAACCATCTTTAAAGGAAAAAGATAAGAATAAATCATTTGATAGTGAGCTTAATGTCAGCCACCAAAGTAATTTGATTGAAACTCTTAGGAATGAAGTTATTAAATTAGAAACTGTTGGCATAAATGCAGCAAAACAAAAACAAAGAGAAGACAAAGAAAGTTCCAACAGACCAAGTGACACTGACAGCACAAGTCGCAAGAGAGGTTTGAACATGAAGGTCAGTGGCGAAACGCCGAAAGCCTACACGAGGAAAGGTACAAATTCGGCTCGCGCAAAATTTATTTTGGCTTCCCCGGTGAAGATTGAAAGCAGCAGCGAGGCCTCGGACAGTGAGCAGAGTTTTTCGAGCGCATCGCTGAAGAGGAGAACCGAATGGGGACGACCTCTGACCCCGATCCATGCACCTGTGAAAAAAACTGAGAAGAGTGGTTCTTCAATCAATAACAAAGGTTTGGAGCAGGTAGCAAATGCATCTCACATTAAACCTTACAAATCCTTTGGAAAAATTGAAGTGAGAACGGATGCATTGGAAGGTGATGACGACGACAATGATGATGATGATGACGATGATGATGATGATGAAAGCAAGACTATGGAGACAAGTTTTAACACAGAAGCTTCATCAGATCTAAGTCGTTAGTTTCACTGTTTCTTCTGTCATCTATTTTGAAATTGCTATATTTTAGTTGATGCAAATTTTACTTGTTAAGTTTTTCATGCATAGGGTATGCTTACATTTGTTCAGTTGTCTGATAATCCTTATTTTTATGAAGTTTTTTTTAATATTAAAATCTATATGTTCTATATATATTAATGCGTGTGATATAGAGTTATTTAAGTAATTCTATCTGCTTTATTCTCTCAGCTATCTTATCAAAGATAATTCCAGAGAAATACCAGATTAAGAAGCCTTCGAAGGAGACAAACCTTGATGACAATTTGGATGAAACTTTTCAAGGAGAGGAACTTCAAGATAAATCTCAATTAGAAACTGAAATATTGAAGCAGTCACCAAAAAACCTAAAACTTAACATAAAAAGGTCAGGGTTATTTGATGATCTCTTGGAGAGTTATTCAGATGAACCAAATGTCAGAAAGCCAAAAACCTTTAATCTGCCAAAAGCAGTACAACCCATGAGCAATGAATCTGAAAGCAAACCATCGAAAAAGAAAAAAACTAAGTCCAAAATATGCCTTCCTGAGGGTCTCTCTCCTGAAGTATGGGAGGAGGCTAGCAACACTTCCCCATTGGCGTCCTCAGATACTTATGCTTCTGTTAAGAAGCCCATGAAAATGCGACACACAAAGGCAAGTAAAAAAAGTTCATTAGACCAAGATCTATCACAGACACAGCCAAACCTCGATGTTTGTGTACCTTTGCCGTCCGATGTCAGCGACCAATCATTAATTGTTGCTGACAGCTCATTAAATGTTAATATTCCATCTTCAAAGGAAATGGGATATGAGAAAAAATTAAAAAAACCACTTAAAAATAAACAAAGCAAAGTTCAAGTTTCTGTAATTCAAAATGATTCGAGCATTTCCAAAGAGAAGGTGACAGAGAAGGAATTTCATTTGAAAAAACAGGTGTTGGAGGTAAAAGATTCATCTGCTGGAAAAAGTTTAAAACCAATTCAATCTGGAAGGATGAAAAGACCTCCAAAACCATCTACTTCCCTCCACTTGAAACCACTCAAAGCTGATGAACCAAGAAGAACAAGTGAACAAAGTGTTGAAGACTTGAATGAACTCCCCCTTTCGAAAAAAAAGGGCACATTTATTCCAAAATATCCAAACAGACCCTACGACAGTAAATAATTTGGTTTTAATTTAAATAAATAAAATTTTAACAAAATTGAATATTGTTAATGATAAAATATTTGTCCTTTTTTTTTTAATTCCATAAATAAGATTGAATTAAATATTAAAACTTATATTCGTGAACACCAGTTTACAGGATTGCAGCCTTTTCTGATACGGAGACAAATGCTGACAACTCGACGAGGCAAAATTTCAACTACATCCACAGTGAAGCTGAAGCCTCGGACTTCGAGTTGCCGAACGATCCGAGGCCGGGAGCTTCGTACAAACAAGCTGCTCTGGATTCTTTGAATTATAAAATTCTCGAGTACAGACACAAAAGTTTGCTTCTGCGACAACCAGGTCACCACGACAAGAACTTTGATTATTTGAAAAAATTGTATCGTCCCAGAAGGAGAAGGCCCAGGGTGAGATCAGCTCATCTCTTACCAACTGCTGGAAAATATGGGGATAAGGAACTCAGGCGGGTCCTTAGCAACCAGAGTTTTACAGAATCAGAAAATGAAGTGGATCAAAACCGGTCCTTCATATCTGATGATGAATTTGATGATAGATATGGCTCCATGCAGTCCCTTACAAACAGACAAGAGAAAAAAATCTCCCCCATCTATGAAAGTCTCATGAGATACAAACGATTGAAACAAATGAGACTGGAATTCAAGCAAAAGGAAAGTGAGCCTATAGGTCCTTTGGAGCCAGAAGGAGTGAGGTTCGAAAAATATGATGATGTTGCGAGAATGTGGATGGAGCAGGTTGACAGGAAGACTGTGTTGAAATCCAATACAATGTACTTCAAAGTACTTCCTCACGATCGAGACCTTCCAAATTTTTTGGTCAAGAAAGATGACTTCCGAACTTTAGATGCAAAGGGTGGAGTCTTGCCGCAGTGGGTTATGGCCAGGACTAGATTCATTCAAACTAAATCAGCAAAAGACCCTTTTGCATGTGACACATCATTCATTGGGGAATCTTTCATTAGGAGACATCTGATTCTATTTTTTAAAATTGGAATTGACTGGATGGAACTGGCATGGGTGCTCTTTGATGGACTGTCAACAGAATCAGAAGTTGTAAGAATGATCAAAGATATTCAGATCAAGCATCCATTAATCCTCAGTGACCAGGTCAAACCTAAGTTCATTTGTTGGATCCATTATTTCATGAATGTGTTGTTAAGATAAACATGGCAAATTTATTATTTACAGGTGGAAGATTTGATGAGGAGATGGTGGTACAAGAAAGGAGACCAAGCAACTATCCAGGAGCTCCAAAGAGCTCTAGATTTGATCCAAATGTTTTACATACAAGAAGAAATTGTCAACAGAGGTGACGAAACCTCAACTTTTATAAAGTACCTGGAAAATGAAGATGAACTTGAAACTGGAGAAGTTGCAGGTGACGACCCCAATGTGAGCCACTTGGATCAGGAATACAACTCAAGATCATTGAACAACAGCTTCATCAGTAACTCGGTGAGGAGCACGAAACGCTCGGAGGAATTCACATCCGAGAAAGTAATGAGAAAGTTGCAGACTGCCAAAACCATTCAGACAGGAGCAAACGAAATGCTGGCGAGGGTCAGCAGGCCACCTTCAAGAACTCAAGACCTTGACAGGTCTACATCAACGACTTTCAGAGAGGATACTGACAGTCTATCTCCAAGTTCATTCACAAAAAGCAAACAAGTTTCTGATCTTGATCATTTGGTGTCACAGCGGAAAAAGAAGCAAGTGAGAGCTAATTTTCATGGCATAATTTTTAAATGGCTGCTGTTAAATAATGTTATTTATAACAATTAATGTTATCCACTCTTGAAATTTTCGAATTTGGTCATTTAATTGTTTTAAATTGTTTACAGTCCAAGCATGAAACCAACCTTTGACTTCTAGATGTTTTGCCAACAAGGAAACGTTCAAAATGTGTTCACAATTAAAACATCAATTTCTTCCTAAATAACAAGAGAAAAATATTTTGGGTCCTGTTCTTGGAAATTTTATTGTTATTGCCTTAAAACTGTTAAGTTTTTAAGTGTTCGGTAGTCTTTTCTTGCTCATTCAACCTCGAATTTTATCAGATGCAAAAAGATACAGAACAAAAGCATAGGCTGATTTGGATTCACAAACAAGCAGATTTGCCTCGATATTTTCTTAGGGCACACAGGCGACCATATTTTCAGGAGTAAATTAGTGTTTCGTAATGCTCCGCATTGGAGCTCCGACAAGGATCCTCAGGGGAGTTTCCTCCGTCTTCAAACGTTTCGGCTTCTCCTTACTTTTTTCTGGTCGGGCTTCCAGTGATCAGCCGGATGTCCCTGTCGTTTTTTATCCTTCGGGACCCAACGCTTACGTATGAGAACGGCCAACGGTTATGAGAGGCTCTCTTTGGCCTTTGCATGTCGATCGCATCCACCTATAGCGGTCGTGAAAGCCCTCCGTGGCCTATGCTCACCGTGTACTTAATACATGTAAATTGGATCTTATAAATCCTTTGTACCGGCAGCCAGGGACGTAATTTGGGGGGGGGGGGGGGGCAGGGGGAAACGCTGTGCAAGGGTTTGCCCCCCCCTCTTGGAAAATGTAGATGTGTCTCAATAATGTCAATTCTTGTCTTGAGGCGATTGTTTTCGGATCTTTTCCAGATAAGCCCCGCCACTAATGATAAAAGTGTATGCGCGAAAAGTTAAGCCCCGCCACTCTAATTTCATGCATGCACCCAATTTCTGATGTCTGGACATTTGAATATTTAAATGCACGCCATAAGAACAACTCCTTATCCACCTCTATGCTCATTTTGAGCAAATATTTTCTACGTTCGGACCTAAAACCTGAAATAAACTTTCGACTCTCATTCATGACAAGTGTAATGTGGTAACGATAGGGGATCTTTGTTTATATGGCGGCGTTGAAGTGCGGAAATTAAAAGGAACGGTTGTTGGTTTTTACGAACAAATAAAACGATAGAACATCACATTGGCGACGAGAATTTCGAAACGGACCTTCGCAAATAGTTTGCACCAATTTTATCGACAAAAATCGGAAGTTTGTTCATTTCGGATAGACGCTGTTGTCTGGCCTCCGAGCGTTATCGAAGTCATCGAAAGCTACTATCGATAACACCATTATCTAATCCATGGCTGAAGCATTACCAACGTTTCCGTCGTTTGTAGTCGATTCACACGACTCAGCAGGAGTTCGATGGACAAAGTGGGTTTCTCGCTTTCGCAACCTGATGGTGGCCGTAAATATTGTTGATCGCAAACGTCAAAGAGCTCTCCTACTCCACTACGCGGGTGAGGAAGTCAACGACATCCTTGATACTCTTCCAGATGCCGAAGCTGCAGAGGGAGAGGATCCGTTCGAAAAGGCTGTCACTGCTCTCAACAAGTTTTTCACACCAAAGCAAAACGTCGAATACCAGATCTACACGTTTCGACAATCTAAACAACAAACAGATGAACCACTAACAGCCTACTACACCCGTTTGAAACAACTGGCAACCTCATGCTCTTTCGACAATGTTGATCGTGAGATAAAATCTCAAATCATCCAAGGTTGTTTATCAAGTACACTACGCCGTAAAGCCTTATGTGAACCTGACATGACTCTCACTAAACTCATAGATGTTGGTCGTAGTTTAGAACTCTCCGATATCCAAGCAAAGAGTATGGAGAATGAGCATGTTAACAAACTGAGTCTGAATCGCAATAAGTAGATTTGCAACAATTCCAAGGAAACAGCTGACATGAAGTGTCACAACTGTGGTGGCACATGGCCACACGAGGGTGGAAAGACATCGTGTCCGGCGCATGGCAAGTACTGCAATTCGTGCAAGAAGCCAAATCATTTTGCGTCACAGTGTCGTTCGAAAGATGGTGCATCACAACAGCCGCCACATCAGCGACATCGCGACAGCATATCACATGATAGACCGCAAAGCCGACTGCCGAAAACCCGTCATGGCAAATACCATCGTGTTCGCCGTGTCAATGCCGACAGCAACGGAAGTTCATCTGATAACAGTGAACATTCATCTGAGCAGAGTCGTTATGTGTATGCACTGAGCGTTCATTCAAATCGATTGGACACCAAAAGAAATCTACCACACTTCTTAGTGAATGTAAACAACACTACAATCGATGTCATCGCAGACTCAGGAGCAAGTGTAAGCATCATGAGCCAACTCGATTTTTCTAAAATTAAACCTGTACCTCAGCTGCACAGCAACTACAAACAAGTATTTGCATACTGTTCGCAAAGCCCTCTCAAGGTGCTAGGGACTTTTCGTGCTGTGGTTAGATATAAAGACAGAAAGTCAGACACACTGTTCTACGTCATTGATAGCAAGGAAGGTTCTCTCCTAAGCTGGGAAGTATCTCAAGCACTACACCTACTGCACGTCGTGAAACCGATTGGTGAACGTACGACATCCACCGATCAGATCGTCAATGAACTCGTCACAGAATATGCTGATTTATTTCGTGGTGTCGGTAAGCTGAAGGACTTCCAAGTCAAACTACACATCGACAACGCCGTACAACCAGTCGCGCAGCCTCATCGTCGGGTGCCATTCCATGTTCGTCAACAGTTAGAAGATCAACTCAAGCATGACGAAGAGCTCGACATCATCGAAATGACAGAAGGAGCTACTCCGTGGGTGAGTCCAGTCGTCGTCGTACCCAAGCCTAAGAGTGAAACTGGCCAAAAACGTGTATGTGTAGATATGCGCCAAGCTAACACAGCAATCAAACGTGAAAGACACATTACGCCTACTATAAATGAACTGATCAGTGATCTAAATGGTGCAACAGTTTTCTCAAAATTGGATTTAAATCAGGGATATAATCAACTTGAACTTGCACCTGAATCACGTTACATTACAACATTCTCCACGCATGTTGGTCTGCGTCGATACAAACGTCTCAATTTCGGTATTTCATGCGCTGCAGAGATTTTCCAGAATGCAATCCGTGAGACACTCAGTGGATTAACGGGCGCCTTAAACATTAGTGACGACATTCTTGTGTACGGTAGAACCGAGCAGGAGATGTTCAACAATCTGCGTGCCGTGTTTCAACGTCTGAGAGAAAAAGGGCTAACTCTTAACAAGCAGAAATGCGTCTATGCGAAGCGCAATCTCGAATTCTTTGGTAACGTATTCACTGAACGTGGCATCATGGCAGACCCGAAGAAGATTCAGTCAATTGTTAACATGAACATGCCAACCAATGCATCTGAAGTCCGCAGTCTACTCGGGATGACTAATTATTGTGCTCGTTTCATACCAAACTATGCTACAGTTTCCGAGCCACTACGTAGACTAACACGACAGGACACACCATGGCAGTGGACCAATGAGCAAGAATCTGCACTCGCACAACTCAAACAGAAACTATGCAATGCTCCAGTAATGTCGTATTTTGACTCTGACAAGCAAACAGAAATACACACTGATGCTAGTCCAGTCGGACTCGGCGCCATCTTGATTCAACATGGAAATAACAACGAAGAACATATCATCGCTTACGCCAGTAGATCGTTGACTGATGTCGAACAACGATACTCACAGACAGAACGAGAAGCACTCGCAGTCGTTTGGTCTTGTGAACATTTTCATATATACATCCATGGCAAGCCAGTGACCATTCATACTGATCACAAGCCATTAGTCAGTCTGTACAACAATCCAAAATGCAAGCCGCCAGCACGCATCGAGCGTTGGGCACTACGCCTTCAACCATATGAGACAACCATCATCTACAGACCAGGTCATGACAACCCAGCCGACTATCTATCACGACATCCAACTTTGTCAAGTGACCGATCGAGTCGTGAAGAACAAATCGCCGAAGAGTACGTCAACTACCTCGTGGGTCATGCAGTACCGAAAGCTATGACTCGCATTGAAATTGCCACTGCGACCGTCAAAGACAAGACACTGCTCGCTGTCATCGATGCGATCCGTACAAACGATTGGTCACACATCGCTAACATAAACACTAACGAGTTTGACACGTTCGCTAGAATGCGTGCTGAACTGTGTGTCAGTGGAGACAATATACTACTACGCAATAGCCGCATAGTTATTCCAGAGTCACTGAGGGAACGTGCAGTCAATCTCGCACATCAAGGACATCAAGGCATTGTCAAAACCAAAGCTTTGATTAGGGAAAAAGTCTGGTTTCCTGGGATCGACCGTTTGGTGGAAGAACGCGTCAAAGCATGCATTGCCTGCCAAATCGCCGTCGCAACCCCGCATCGTGAACCACTACAAATGACCCAACTACCGTCATCACCCTGGAGTGAATTGAGTATTGATTTTGCTCAGTTAACAACTGGTGACTACCTCCTCGTGGTCATTGATGACTATTCACGATTTCCTGTGGTTGAAATTGTTCAGTCAACCGCAGCAGCCAGCGTGATACCAAAACTTGATCGCATCCTATCCGAATTTGGTTCGTGTGACACTCTGAAGTCGGATAATGGACCCCCCTTCTATGGTTTTGAATTCACCCGTTTTGCTGAATATATGGGTTTCAAGCATCGAAAGATAACTCCGCTATGGCCGCGTGCCAATGGTGAGGTCGAACGATTTGTGAAGACAATCAAGAAGGTTATCGAGACAGCGCAACTCGAACACAAGAATTGGCATCAAGAACTGAACATCTTTCTTCGTCAGTATCGTGCCACGCCTCACAGCACAACTGGTCGTCCTCCTGCGACAATGCTGTTTGGACGTCCCTTCAAAACAACTCTACCATCAACAGAATCATCTACAGTCACTGATACACAAGGCGATAGAAAATTTCGTGAGCGAGATGCTCTCATGAAGTCGAAGATGAAGGACTACGCTGACAACAAGTCCTATGTCAAACCTTCATCAATCAGCGTGGGTGACACGGTCATTGTGAAACAACCAATCACACACAACAGATCACTCACACCGTACATGCCAGTACCACACACAGTTACGTCAAAGAACCACTCGATGATCACTGCTACACGCAACACTGACGGACAATCAGTCACCCGCAACTCGTCACTCTTCAAAGGAATAGATAACCGCTTGTCGGGTTATGCAAAATTCAAGGAACCATCCGAAGACGTGGTGGAAGGTGATGTCACATCCAGTGATGTCATGCCGCAAACTGCTCCGGAAGGCGAGTACAGCACACAGCAAGATCAGAACGTTGTACGCCGCTCCAAGCGTGAACATAAACTGCCCGCCCGCTTTGCAGACTATGTTGTGAACTAATATTTGACTAAGTTTTCCAAAAAGGGGAGGGATGTAATGTGGTAACGATAGGGGATCTTTGTTTATATGGCGGCGTTGAAGTGCGGAAATTAAAAGGAACGGTTGTTGGTTTTTACGAACAAATAAAACGATAGAACATCACAACAAGGAGACAGCGATACGTTTTTGCAAAGCCACGGAGGGATCCGTCAGCAACGTTTATGCAACAATGGTCACCAGATAACTCTTTCAACTTTATACTCATCAAACGGTTAATCATACAGAAAACTTTGTGGATCCAACGAGTGGAGCTCACACACAAACCATCGAATCTTTGTGGCACGTCTACAAGATGCAGAATAAGCGCCAATGCGGCACACACCGATCTTGGAGGCAAAGGTACAGAAATATGGATCTTTTCATATAAATTATTAATGACATGTTTCAATTTTACCCTCTTCAATAAAAACTAGAAGTACAAATTTCATATCCTCTGTTTTATATTCTTTTTTTGGTGGCGGGGGTTAACTTTTTGGCGGGGCTTATCTGGAAAAGATCCTTGTTTTCCTGGTAAGTTTGCTCACCTTTCCAGTTAATGTTATCTCTTTGACCGAACATTTAATAAATCTAAGCATCTCCTCTCTGTTTATCTCCCTTATGGACCTCAAAATCTTTACCCTGTTTATTTATTTATTTATTTGATTATAGTCCTTTGCATAACTGAGATGATTTGGACTGATTTTATGAGTCAATTTATCAATTGTAGCCTCGTCCGATTTTTTGCATTTTGCATTCTTTCGTGACATTTTAAAAAAATGTGTCGCTTTTTTTCGTTGAAAATAGGCATTTTTATTTCCGACCAAAACAATTAGAATCACTTGGAATCGTTGACACATGGTTCAGCTTCAATTTGCATGCTGTGAAAGTTCGCTTCAATACCAATGGGGGAGGCAGGGGCGGCATTTTGGGAGAGTACGTAAAACTTAAAATATTGTATTCCGATGGAGTGTCCTAGTCAGAAACCCCTCAGACGGAGCATCAGGTCGAAGCTCAATGTAGTCACTGGATTTGAGAACTATGCTTAGCAATTACGCTAGCGTAGATCTCATCTACCGGTGGGTTCAAGAAATGAAATGTGTCCGTCGTTCAAGCTGTCAATTTATCTTCCTTAGGTTAGGGTATCAGCACGCATCCAAATTCTCCAATGAATATTGTTATCCTCCCAGTAATCTAAACTCAGACATTTTTATATCACATTAATTGTTTGAACACTTAAGGAATAATATGAAAGAAAAATAAATACAGATCAAGTCTGGTGTTTTCCTATAATTCAGTAATCTTCCAATAGACTTGGTTGAACAAAAGCAAAATATTACGATGTCAATTCGTGGTTAGATCAGTTTTGTACAAAGCATTCGATGTGACTTGTCTTCCGTCAGCAGACACTTATATAATGGTAAAAACCTAATCTTTAACGTAGCTGAAGTTAGCAGACACTCAAATTTTACGTTAGAGACTAGGCTTTTACCATTATATAAGTGTCTGCTGGCGGAAGACAAGTTCGAGGAGTGGAAAGTGGGTTAAAGCCAACGCAATACAACGGTAGTTATATTTTTAATTATTTTTTTTTACAAAACATGGCTTCTCTTCTCAGGAATAAGTATCTTCTAAAAAAAAAAAAACACGGCAAAGGCCTTCGGCAAATGTTTGACCAGATAAACAGGCGTTGTGTCAACTGTCGCTGCTGTTCAAATTTTAGTTTTTAAATATTTACAAAAATTACAGATTACAGTTTAATATAATTAAATTATGTACTTTATTTAACAAAACTTTCAACATTGACAAAATATTTAACTCAGCATAGTTGTCTATTGTTTATTTCCCGTGCATAGCTGCATGCCGACATTGAACCGGCACGGTTTATATCGTTATCGCTATCCCGTCAAATATGTCTTTGCTTCTTTGGTTATCTAGACTCCATTGTAGGCATCAAGTGTCTTCTAGGTTTCTGAATCAGCAAAAACTTTATTTTTCATCGCAAGGTTGGTTCCATAGCAGTAACGTTAACCTTAACGTTAAGTTGAGGACGTTATTATTATTAGTAATGATTAATAAGTAATGATTTATCTTAAAAAAACTGAATCCAACTTTTGGGTTTATTTCTTTTTAGGTGGGATTAAAACTCCAAACCTTATCAATCTGATTTATGATACAACTCAGTATTTTATAATTAAGTGATTTAATTTAAATTTTCTTCTGTTTTAAGCTATTAAAGTGAATTGTGATTTTTTTTCATAAAAGAAGTAATTGGGATATTATTTGAACTTTAACTTTCCAAAGTTGTTTAAAAAATCAGTAATTTTGTTGCTTCTATGGTGACACATCTTACATCTAATATTTGAAGATACCAAAAATATTGCATTATAAGTTTTATATGGTGTGAGTACAAGTGATACTGCATTTAAGATGGGAATCATCTCTTACAAAGAATTTATTTATTGAGAACTATTATCATTATTTAAAACATGCAGTGGACCCAGAAAGTTTGTATACATCCCCCAAAGTCCAAGAATTGCTTAAAAAGATAACTGGCTTTGATTTGGATAAAATTCTCAAAGCAAAGCCTGTTGCAGAGCCAGAACCCCCAACATACAAACTTCTCACAGATGAGCAGCTGCAAAAGGTTTGAGGCAATAAAAATCTGCAAGCACGTATTAGTAGCAATAATGCTGATGTTTTAGGCAATTTATAAATGAACTGGTTATTATTAAATTTTCAAGCCTTTAATTGATTTTGCCCAGGTGCAAGAGGAAGCGAGAATACATGCGCAAAAATACTTGCAAATGCCACCCTTCAAGAAAGCTGTGGATGTTGAGGCCACAATGAATCAAATTCTATCAAAAGATGAAGAAATTGCCATGTTTGAAAAGAAGCCATGTTCTTACGTCTTTGCCGACATTTCACCCATGTTGCACAAAAGGGTTAACTCTAATATTTTCTTTTGCAAAATTCAAAATTGTTTTAATCAATCAAATTGATCATAGGAGCGAGCAGTTGTCATCAGGGAATTCAATGGCACTCTGAGGCTAGCAGACCTGCATGAGAAAGATCGTGTTCTTCAAGTTTTTTATCCAGAACCAGGAAAAACCCTCAAGATACCTGATATGTTCAAAGAAGAAAGGCTAGAGGTAAGATTGATATAAAGAGGATTGGACCATGGGGTGCCAGACTATTGAACGAAGGAGACGATAAATCGAATAACGAATTAGACCTTATTACGAATCGTTAAAACGTCTCCTTCGTTATTCGATGTACGATCCAATTCGTTGTAAGATCTAATTCGATATAAGATCCAATGTATACAGGAATAAAAAAAGTTTTATTTAATAAATAAAACTAGTAAATTCAAATTTATCGCCAATTTTATTGTTTCGAATAAATATCGGGATTAATTACTTGGAGCCAATTCAAAAAGTAATTGTTTGCCTTAACGACTCGTTATAAGGTCTAATTCGTTATTCGATTTATCATCTTTTTCGTTCAATTGTCTATGAGCCGGACCATGGATTGCAGTTTTTATTCTTTGTAGGAACTCCTGTGTCCCGAAAATTATGCATACATTTTGGATCGCAGCCTTATGCAATTTGAACCTGATGACCCAAACTACGTTCGGGTAAGAAATCATCTCAGGCCACCTATCATGAGCATCTGCCATAACACAGTTTCTTCCCACAGGTCACGCAAAGAACATACGAACACATTCTCAGCACAAAACAGTTTGATCTCTTCAGGTCAACACGCCACTTTGGTCCCATGTCCTTCTACTATCTCCTCTACAACAAAATTGACAGTTTACTGTGTGACATGATGAGCAGGGATCTGTGCGTAAACCCAAATGATAGCTGAATCGATTAGATTGTTAAAAGTTAACTTTTGAATTCAGGATTGATGATGCTTTCCACCTCATCCAACTCTACTGTTTGGTTCACCCAGAAACTGGCACAAGCAAACAATTGCGGGCATCGGAGGATAGTGATCGATTCAAAGCTATCCAGGTAGGGTAACAGTTTGTGCTTGCAACTAAATGTGTGTTGAATTCAATGCTTGGTTTCAGACATATTTGGAAAATGACAGTAAAGACAAAGTGGTCTTGGAGCTGACCCTAAATTCATACTTGACCAGGATTGAGAATGAGCAGAAATCTTCATCCAACTGATGACTTTAAAGATATAATTTTGGTTTGAGATTGTCAGTAACCATTAAAAGTTATGTTTTAATGAATTTTATTGAAAATGTCTCACAAGTAGGTCATTAGCATGGTGTGAGTTAATAAGCAAATACATTCAAGAAGCGGGTATCTCCATGAAGTGAAATCTTGAGATTAGGTCATTTTCTGATTTCTTTCCAATTTTGCATATACAATCACAGATATCATCTATGCTGCATTTTTCCAAGTTTGATAGTCTGCCGAAACATTTGGCTGTGACGCACAACATCCAATGATTGGATTGGCCATGTTCATTCAATTGGCTGATTATTATTTTTATCCTTTTTTGTTGGTTGGCTGAAAAGGCTAGGTGACCAATTAGCTTGTCGAAGTTAAAGCAGCCATAAAGGGATAACATAATTATAAGTGTTTCACATTCAATGGAGTTTATTATCTTCATTAAAACATCTGAACAAGACAGCAGGTGAGGTCCAAACCTCAAGCAATCTTTTTCACAATTGGCATCCATTAATATGATGATGCATGGCAATGGTTCCCCTTTGACTATTTTTGAAATTTCTGACAAGTTTGAATCAAATCTCTCTCTTCTTTTGACAACATTTGACGATGTCCTGCCATGGTTACCCAAGATTTTGTTCAAATATTCCAGGTGGGTAAAATCAGGTCCATTAATGAAATCAGACTCAGTCTTCAACGAAAAAATTCTTCCTGAAATCTTTGAGGTCGATTGCACTTCGTCGATTTGTATTTCATCATTGCCTATTATTTCTCTTATTTCATCAAATAACTCGTTGTCGCTCCTTGTATCATTGACACTTTTTTCCTTATTGAGATATACCTGGCTTCCATAGATATCTGACCAGTAAGATAATTATAATAGTAAATGATTTGCATGGCATCAGTGGCACTAAAATTATACCAAACATGAGAAGTGTGTGATGCTACAAAGCTAACCTATCTCACTGTCAAGCACAGATGATTCACTATTTTGGGTTATACTATCCTTTTTCTCATCTTCCTCACCTGATGGTGCTACAAATGATCAAGTAAACGTATTTGCTTATAATTGTGATGTTCCAAATAATTTGGAAGCCAAACTCACCAATGTCTGTTTTTACAGAAATATTGTTTTGGAGATGTGAAAATTCAGGACCTCCCATAGTTTCAGTTTCTTTCATACCTAATTATGTTGTGAATTAAAAATAAAACCTAAGCCTCTTCATATCTATGTACATTATTGTACTGGGCTGCAACATAATACTTACCAGCCCTCGCTCCTGAATGAGGCACAGAATTGTTACCCTGCATTGGTAACTTGAGTTTCTCGATCATTTTGTTGACATTTAAATCATCTGATAAATTAATTGATCCCATTACTTAAAGCAAATGTACTTTGAGTTTGTCGCTCACCTGACTTGAGTTTCACGCTGAGAGATTGTAAGGCATTTCTCTTGGCGTTGAATCTTGGCTCTAATTCTGTCAGAACTCGTATTTGATCAGTTTTGTACAAAGCATTCAACAAAGCGATGTAGGACCTCTCAGATCTTTTACTAATTACGTCTAAAAAGTGTCCAACGCGTGATCTCTCTGGTTCCTCTTTAATTTCTTGTACCAAGTCATCGTTAAGGACTCCAGTTTCTTCGAGAAAATGTTTAAAAAATTCGTTCGTAAGATTAAGATTTTTTATCAAAAATAATCTCTTATTGTTAATTTTATCAATGTCGCTTTTCTGCATTTTCTGTCAGGTTTTCCCAAAATTCATCGGTTGCTAATTTTTGCCATTGGCAGTTTTTATACTTGATATTCATGACTGCAGTCTAAAGCACCTCCGTATATTCTACTAAATATTAATGACCTTTAGGAGGCGTGGTCACTATTTAAAAGCTAAAATGTTACGTAAATACATAAAAAAAAAACTACACAAAAATTTGCTTATTTTTAAAAATAAAATTTGCATATTTTACATTAGTGAACCTGGATCTTATAAATAATTAACTGTCATGCCCGCGACCTGCGTTTATCTTCTTTCAAGCCTAAACGAAGTCGAGGGCTCATCAACATTTTATTTTTACTAATACTTGAAATTTTTGAGTTAATGTAATAATATGCTTATAGTTACACATATGCTTATATGACCGTATAATTTTAATACATAAACATTGTTTTGGAAAATTTGTGCTTGGCAAACAAAACATTACTTATACTTTTAACGAACTGATCTGTTCATATGAGTTTGGTAGAGCGGCCGCTATTGGTCTTTTTCTAAATAATTGACTTGTTATTGTGATTGTCATTAAATGACATGTTTTAAACAGTACAATACATTCGCTGATTCAAGATCTAGTTATATTTTCATTAATTTAACCAGATGAGCAATTCCGAGAGTGAAAATGAGCAATATTGGGAGCATTCAAATGCTTCCAAAAAGTCATCAAACTTTTTCAACGATGTAATATACCAAAACTTATTTATTTTAATATGTTGTAAGGTTTTTTTTATGATGATGAGTGTTCTGAATCCATCAGTGACTAAAATTAGATGTGCAATTTATTGAAGTTACCAACTAATTTTTTTTCCAGGATAATGACATTTCATTGTTGGCAAGTGAAAGAATATTTTGTGAGGAATCAAATACCATTGAAAGCTTTACTGAAAGACCTCACAGTTTGAGCACTTTTTCATTTTCCATCGTGACATTTAAAATTTTTCATTTAATAACTTTTAGGTATTAAGTCTGTTTCTACACCATTGGCGTTGTCATCACAGGAATCAGGTAAAAATTTCGTCATTATTTTGATTGTAGTTGAATGAAAAAGTTCAATTGAGCTTCTTTTATAAGTTAATTCTTAATTGTTGATATTAGTAATCTTGGTTTTAGCCAAAATGAAGTCCATTTTTGTTAATGGCTGGATCCTTATTTATTTTCCCAAAATCCAAAATTCTTAGAAACTTCATTTAACTCTCTTGTGGATATCTTTGTTACGATACATTATTTTTTAATGTTGTTTTTCCATTGTAATGTTGTAATCTCTACTGTAATTTGTCAGCCAAATCTTTAGCTGATCAACAGAAAGATGATTTGGAGAGAAGAAAATTGGTGAGTGAGTGAAGGATATTTGTTGTAATTGTGGTAATTTATCTTAGATGATGTAGCCTCATAAGCATACATCATCGGAAACATCTTTAGTTATTCATTTACATAGTGCTTCTTCTATTTTGCACATCAGAGTAGGACTTTTACATTATGTGCAAGAACTCTGAGCTACCTGACATCTAATCTTTTGATTGGTTCAGCCGATGTTAAATGTATTTACTTTGATATTACGACATGATCTGATTAGATGCAAGAATATTTGTTTTGAATTAATAAATGTTTATGAATTTTTTAGGAAGTTTTGAGTCCTCGTGCGATAGTTCTAAGGATGGTGCTCGGAGAGGTTCTCCATTTTAAACTATTAAATACAAATTATTAATATTTCTGGATGATTACTTATATACTAAACATTATCAAAATCAAATTTTAATTATTAAATTGTTGTTATGTGATGATAATTTCATTTAAAAAATCTCAATGATATTTCAAAAATCATCAAAATGAGATTAATGTTGATTACTGAATATTTTCACTTTGTAACTAAATATTGAATTTACAATTTTACTTAATTTCTTTAATTAATCAAATTTATATTAATGTTATTCTATTTAATTTGTTTTTATATTTGTTATTTAATTTATTTATTCATTGATTTATTAGAGTTATTCATTGGAGATGTACAAATCAAAAGATGACAAGTTATGCCTATTGGATGAGGCTTTATCTTCTTGTGATGGGAATGCCATACTTGCAGTCAGTTTAATGTCATGCATTCAATTGATTATTGAATATTTAAGTTTATTGAGAACTCTTAAGTAATATATAATTAGATTTTACTCACAAGGTCCTTGTTCCAGGCTATCCTGTTCATGCAGAGGACGATGAAGTCGAGTTTGTTCAACATTGAAATGGCAACCCGACCCGCCGCTGTTGAGCATTACCTCGCTTACCTCCAATCTGAAACATCTTTGACCACACTTCCAGATGCTCTCAGGTTTAATGCTTTCTCATAATTATAATTGTTTATTTAATATTTTAACAAATTGTTTTATGCCTAGGAGTTTGGACAATATTTTAGACAGTATTTTGGACAGTATTTTACGTTTTCTATGTCTAACTAGAAATTCTAATTGTTGTTTTTCAGTGTTTTCCAGAGAAATGAACAGGCAGCAGTAAGATTTGTGAAAACTTCTTTTCCGAAGTTGATGTTAAATAATTTATGTAATGTATGCAGATGTTAATGTTTAATAATTTATGCAATGTATGCAGAGGTTGATGTTAAATAATTTATGAAACGTATGCAGATGTTGATTTTAAATAATTTATGCAATGTATGCAGATGTTGAAGTTCAAAACAGCTAGTAATTCATCACCAAAAATCTCTCACCTCAACAGATGTCTCGAGTTAGTTGGATTTAATTTGCAGTTTTGTGCTGTTTGCAGATTGAAAAGTAATATTAAGTATACTCTCCTCCAATGCTATGCTGTGGAATCATGGAACAACCAACTTCTTTTTTATTATTAATTAATTTCAATATTAAAAAAAACACCTATTTTAAATGTCACAATACTGGTAAGAATTCCCTATGCTTGTTGGCTGAAGACTTGAATAAAAATATTTGTGTGAATGCATTTTGTGATTGTGCATCATGATTTTAAAATTTCCTTGAATTTACTGTTATTATTTATATTTGATTTCCATATGTTAAAATCTGTCAAGAATTATATTGAGGTGATTTGCAGATCTCATTTCAAGTCAGATACAAACCTTCAGTTCGAGAGTTCTGTTTTGCAACGCTACATCAAATTGCTGGAACTTCAGTCACCAATCCAGGTACTCATCCGTCGAGCAACTTTAGGTTCAACTTTCTAATTGATATTTGAGCCATTCAGTGCACCAAATTAATTTAAATGTTCTGATTCATTTTTAGAACTGTTTTTAGATTCTGTTATTTTTATGACTAAGTTCATTTTCTTAGAATTGTGAATAATTGGCAGGAAAACGATGAAAAGGAGATCATAAAAGGAACAAATTCCCTCTTGAAAGAGATTCCACCTTCAGTCTCATTGGTTGGAACATCTGCCCTCAGCACATTGTATTATGCTTGCCTCTATCACTTTGACAAATCTGAGGTCAGTTGGACATCTTAGTTAATTTAAATTATTGTATTAAGCACAGGTTATTTTTAAATTTGTAGAATGTTTTAGGAAGTCCTCTGATGGTTAAGAAATCTCAGCAAGTAACGTATTTGATAATTGAATGATTGAATATTTGTTACATAATATTGATTTAATCAAGCTGTCAGAGAAGCAGTTTATTTGGAAAGCACTAAGTGCCCTTTCAAGACTCAGGAAGTGGAATCAAATTGAAGCTCTTTTCATGACTAAGGTTACATCTCATCAGAATTTGATGTTTCTAGCTGTACAGAGTGCATTCTTAGTTGAAACTTATTTCAGTCGTGGGTTGGAGTGAACAAGATGAAGTCCCCAATTCCGTTCGAGCGAATTGTGTCGCTATTACATCACATGTCAGCACCAAAGGAGGTTTGAATTTACCTGTCTGCCTAAATGTGGCTTGCAAAGAGTCAGTTAATCTCATTCAGGTCAAAGAGAAATACTGCATGCTGGTTGACGACGTGAACAACAGAATTGAAGTCGCGACAAAGTTTGAATGTCATGCAGTTGTACTTCAGGTTGTTGCTTCCTGACAGGAAAGATTTTTTCTGACTTTGGTTACAGTTCTTGTGATTTCAGGCGTACAAGGACTTGAGAGACCGAGATATGATTGAAAAGTACAGAATCAACCTAAAATCAAAAACCCCAGAAGATTATTTAGCATCAGAAATCTTGAATGACAAGGTAAAGGTTGTTACTATTTTTTTTTACATTTGGTGTTCTCATGTGAACATTTTCAGACCATCAAGTGGAAGAACTAAACTGTTCCGTGGACATTTTAATCTAATTTGAAACTTCCATAATTTTACTAAATAATTAACTAAACATGTTAAATTATTAATACATAAACTTGTATTTAATGAATTTGTATTTATTAATTTTTTTTTTAATTTGACATTTCCTAATTCACCGAAAGTAAAATGGCTAAATTCTTGTGAAGCATAATTAAAATATTTAAAGCTTATGCAAACTTTGATTTGCTTAATTGATATTGCACTTTTGTCAAATGTTTTAAGGAAGTATCTATAAAAAGTCACTGTTAAATCTGATTTATTTAATTAAATGGAAAGATTTGGAAATGTCAAGGATACAAATGTGTGTAGTATCTTAAACGATTTGAACTAATTAGAGATATTGATAATTTGATAAATTCAACAAAAAATTAATAGTAAAAATTTTAATAATATTTATTTTTATTTATTTACTTATTTATTAAAACCAAAAAGAGGGTCACAAATGACCGCTAACAAATTGGTGTCAGATAATCTGTGCATACAGAGTGTCTAAACAAAATTTAAGTCAATTAAATTGTTAGAAACTTTCTCAAGTCGGCGTTGGAAATACAGGTCTTAAATCGACTATAGGCTGTGTAGCTATAAGCTAATAATATCTGAGGTAGGGAGTTCCGGGGTTTCGCAATTCGGTTGCTGAAGACATGGAGTGATGGAGCATTTTTCTTGGCATAGACCACGTGTGCGAGATAACAGGAAATCGGGGAATGTGGGCAGGGGCGCAACCAGCGAAAAATGCTGGGGGGGCTCAAGTTTAGAAAAGCCCGACGCAGTCGAAAAATTTTTGAAACTGTTCAAATCAATACTACTAATTTTAATTAATAAAGAATTAAAGATAGAACTGATTATTATTATAAGTTTTTATTTATAAGTCTGCAGTCTTTTTTTGTATCTTTAATAATTTATTAATGAGCTTGACTATCTTCTGTTTCAAAGTTTCAAGCCAGTTAAAGCAACTGTAAAAAAAAAGTTTATGATATGTTTAAAATTGTAATATGATATGATTGATATCCTAAACATTTCACCTAATCTAAATTATGTATAAAATTAAGATCCTAAACAGTTTAAAACAATTTTGAAATGTTGTAGTCTAAATTACATTTTGATGTGTTTACAGTTACAAAATAATTTTTCGATCAATCTGTGAAAATCTGTTCACCATTTTATTTACTGGAAGAAGTGCAGTAGTTGTTTTGTTCACAGATATTCTCAATAAACTTTGCAAACGACAGGCAGACATAGTCGTCCCGAGATGACTTTTAATAAGGCGAAGTTTAGAAAATGCCCTTTCTGCATCTGATGACGTAAATGTCTGAGTAAGAGCAACATCGAGCATATGCAACTCGGGCTGAATGCTTGTGGCACAGAAAAGATCTTGTAGTTCGATACACGCATTGGGGTCAGACTGATCAGCACGTAAACTTGTCGATGTGAATTGGAGCTGTCTTTGCACAGTTTCAGCGTCTTTTCCATGAAGGTTGCATAATTCCGAAAGCTCGGGAGTCATTGTGCCATTCTGCAAAGCATCAAGAGCAGCCAAGGCAGGGTTGTCAAAACGACATTATCTGATCATCAGATAACCAGCGAAAAATGCTGGTGGGGGAGCTCAAGTTTAGACAAGGGACGAAAGCCCGACGCAGTCGAAAAATTTTTGAAACTGTTTAAATCAAAACTACCAATTATAATTAATAAAGAATTAAAAATAGAACAGATTATTATTATTATGAGTTTGACTATCTTCTGTCTACAGTCTTATTTTGTATCTTTAATAATTTATTAATGAGTTTGACTATCTTCTGTCTCAAAGTTTCAAACCAGTTAAATCCCCTTACCCCCCCCCCCCCCCCACCAAAAAAAAACTGATCGGATTTGGAAAAATTGCAGGGTCTCTCCTATTAGGCCTGGGGGGGGGCGCAAGCCCCCCCCCCTGCCCCCCCCTAGTTGCGCCACTGAATGTGGGGATGGTTTAGTGCATGAAGCTGTGTAACACTTTGTTACAGAGGCATAAATCATGGATGGGGCGTCGGTGTTCCAGTGTCTTGAGTCCGAGTTTCTGCAGTCTGCTCACATAGGTGGAGTTCGTAATCCTGGTATGGCCCTTGTGAAAAACCTTTGGACTCGTTCGATCTTTGTTATGAGCTGCTTGTTATGGGGCTCCAGGCCGTGGAGAAATATTCGAGGATTGGCCGAACGAGGTGCAATACGCTCTGGTGACTAACTAGATTTAGTGGGACTTTTAACTATTTCTAGTGTGTTTTTGATGTGACCCAAAAAAAAGGTAGTGAACGTCAAAAGTCAATAATAACAATAAAAAAATTTTACACACAAAAAAAAGTTATTTAATATGAAATTATGTTTTGTTTCTTTTCTATTATTTCAAAACATCTTTTGTCATGTAATTAAAAATACCATTATGGACCTGTTGAGCTCTTTAGCAATCCTCGATCTTGAATATTTGGCTTTCCTGAAAGCCGAGAATAGGTGAGATGAGGTGGACAAGCTCTTTACTCAATAACGAATAGAGACATATTACTATTATTATACATTAGTATATTATTATATTATGGGTCGATCGTTGAATTCATTTGCAAGTGTTGAAATTGAGCTGAAGATCTTCAAATCCAGAAAAACCGCAATCTTAGTTGATTGTATCTCTTGGCAGTTATATGGCTGTAATGACAATTTGCTATGTTCCTATTGAACGAATAGGGTAGTGGCTGACTTTTAAATAACTTGGGTGAATAAGATTGCGTCCTAATCATCTAGATATGCAACGGACGTTAATAAAAAAACAAGAGATTGCGAAAATTATTGCGATTTATTAAACATAAACACCCTGCTAGCGATTTGTAAACAGCCTGCTAGCCTTATCAAAATTTGCAATACTATTATTTGAATAAGTTTAATTTTAAAAAATTAAAAATTTTAAAATAAATGCATTTTGCATTTGGCAATTTAGATAACAAGGCAACAACTTATTTTATTGTTACTCTTTATTACAAAAAATACTATAGTTTCACTTTTACATCCCGCAGCACGCAGTGCTTCGGTTTAAATATAAACACCCTGCTAGCGATTTGTAAACACCCTGCTGGCCTTATACAAGTCTCATTCTTCCCTTCTCATTTTTGGACAACTTTACCTTTATCAATCACTAAACTATCAATAATAAGGTAAAACCGTCCGAGCTGCACACAGCCTTAATGAGATGAAAAATAAGAGACATAGCTCCACCCCATAAACAAAATTAGCTCCGCCTACAATGATTAAAAGTAAATATATATTTAATTAAAGGTTTACCGATATGTCGCGAGGTGTCTTCACTAAAATTTTAAATTTTGACATGACTAGATGTCTTTCACAAATTTACATTATTTTGAAGAATATAAAAATATAGCACGATTATCTATTATAAAGTGATTGGGAAAAACATTTTCTTTAGTACTTAGTAGTAGCAGCTTGCAATTCTAATAGTTTATGATGGAATGATATGCGACCAATGTTCTCTAATTTCTTATCAGTGTACGCGATAAAACTACAGTTTTGAGCGGCACATTTTCATGCTTGAGCTTATTGGGTAGCCCTGAAAACGGTTGTTTTGGAACCCACAAGACAATATTTCTTCAGACGGGATAGTATTCCCGGATAAGTTCCAGGTCTGGAAACAGGAGTACCTGTTCCCAAGGCCATGCCAAAGGAACTGATCCAGTTATGATTCTATATGAATGTCTGTGATGCCACACATCCTCTTAAACTTGTCTTTAGCTCACCTCCACAAGTTCTCAACCACAGAAGCTTGTGTCAACAAAGAACAAATTCCAATGTGCCTCAAGAAGGAAGGAGGTTCTAATTTCCAGAGTCTGAGTTGAAAAATATGCTCTGAATCAACATCTGTTTCTCTTTTTTTTTTTTAAAAAACATCAGGTGTGCCCTCAGGAAGATGAAATGTCCGGCACAGTCTGCCCTGAGGAAAGACATTAGATTCAAAACAACTCTAAGATGAATCCATGCTTAGCAATCCGGCGATTATGGACATTATTTACATATGGATCTGAAAAATCGGAGTCACTTAACAGAATCTTTAATCAAAATTTATTTATTTCATTATTAATATAATTCTATTATTATAATAATACATATCGTTTCTTTTACATAACTAAAACTAATTAACATCTTAGTTATGCAACGGACCTTAACCAAATAAATAAACGGCGATAGCCCCTTATCGGTTATCTCGATCCTCAGAACTAATCGGCCGACTTTGAAGTGAAAACGCCGACTTCCCACTTTGAAGTGAAACAGCCAAATTCTCACGGGTTGGGGTTTTGAGTATTTATCTATAAAAAGGAAACAATTGTAGAAATAATTTTGTTAATTGTTCTCAAGTGTATTAATAAGTTAGGTGATGATGATTATTATAAAATAACTCATTTTTTTATTTTTATCATTCTTAATTTTTTTTAATAGCCTAATAATGACCATCATAAGCAGTGTGGTCACTAGTCGGGTCTTCAGCAAATTCAATCGTTTAGTATTTTGCGGAATTGCACGGGTATCATCAATGATTGGCATATCGTTAACTTTCTTAAACCGAATCCGCAGATATCCAAAATTCATTGACAAACCCGCTCTCCTCAAAACTCGCGTCCCCTTTCTTTTCATAAACGTCGCTGGAACCCTTTTTCCTTCTTCTACAACCCTAGGTGTTATTTTCGATTCGCATCTTCCTGCAATCACCTGGGCACATACGTTCGCTTCTTTCCATCAGCACTTCTGCCCTTGAACATTGCCTGTCTCAACTCCTGCCTGAAACAATTGCACTGGTTGCCGATTCATATCGTATCACCTTCAAAATCGCCATCTCGACACATCACACTTTAGTGACATCCAGCCCACTTTAACTCCATCACTTTATAGGCCGCCGCCAAACACATGATCATCCACCATTCATCTTCAACCAATCAATAGGTCATCAATAGTCAACAGAGGCTTCTCTTATGCCTCCCCTCGTAAGATCCCACCCATCTCTGGAGCTCTTCAAGCGTCACCTGAAGACTCATCTCTTTAGGACTTCAAGGGACAACGAAAACACATTCTTTCTGACGATATGCACATGGCAATATTATTGTTATTACGAATTTCATCCCATTATTAAGACTCTTCTCACAGGGTGAAGAGTTTTTATTTATCAAATAAAATAATTGTAGAAATAATTTCGTTAATTGTTCTCTAACTGTGTTGTGGAGCACTCAAAAGTTCTTTCGACAGGTGAAGTGGCTTCGAGATGAAATTTTTGGATCGTCAATAATTGTGTAAATTACTGATACGCAACAGAAAGTATTTTAATTGAGAAACTCAGTAAACTGATCAATCGAGGGGCCGAAGAGAGTTGAGAAAGCTGACCACTGGAGTGATGAGAGAATCCAATGATTGTTGGGCTGTAGCAATGTGTGTGCTATGCGATGACCGAATGAACTACTGAACGATTCATTACTATTACCGAGTCACTTATATGAAATAAAGCTAAATGTTATTTTTGGAGCATCCTTTCCAAAGATGCGTAATGAATAATAACGCGGATTTGCAGTGAGGCTGTAGTTAGGTTTCTTGTTTAAATTGAATAATTTCGAGCAACAGTATTCCCAACATTCATAGAGACATCTTGAGACATCTCGATAAACCTCAAAACATTTAACATAGATTTGCAAACATTTGTGACATTTAAAATTTATTTATTTATTGGCGTTATTAATGCTATTTTATAAATAACTTAATATTATTTTTAAAGTACTATATTATCAATATGTATTGGGAAACACTTACTTTTAATTAATTTTAATCACTTTAAGTGGAGCTAATTTTATTTATGGGGTGGAGCTATCTCCCTTATTTTTCATCTCATTAAGGCTGTGTGCAGCTCGGACGGTTTTACCCAATAATAAACTACAAAAAGAAATTTCATAAAAGTATTCTGCTTGTATACCATAGAAACTTACTCTGAAGTTTATTTGCACATTGTTAATTTTATTTTATAGCTTGTATCGAGATAGGGTTGGCAGACGTCCAGACATATTCTTTTTTCTAACCTGGTGTCCTCCGCCCGGCTAAGTTAAAAACCTTTAAAATGTCCAGCCTTTCTTATATTATAATTTTTATGTATTGTTGTTACAACTTACAATGGGAATCTACACTCTACCGTATGTCTACATTGTTGCAATGTACAAAGCCTATGCATTTCTGCGAAATACTTAATTAATATTTACAAAGGTTAACCTCTCCACTTTCAAAATATGTCATTTACATAATTTCTATGCATACAATACTCAAATTTTGCAAATAACCAGACAATCATCAATAAAGCAGGCACGACTTGTAAATCTGCAATTTTTCACACAGAAATCTAGAAAACTATCTGGACCGTTATAACTTTACTAATTCTCTGATATTAGCAATGTTAGTTGGCTATATTAAAATTTTCTTTTTCGTGAAAAAACAAACTATTATAACTGAATTTCTTTATGTAAATAAATTCGGTGAGTAAAACTCTCATTCATTTCATTTTGTGCTTATTAACTGGAAGAATAGTCCTAGATCAGTATTTTCTAACTAAAAGTTTATTATTTATAAATTAGGTTACTAGTGTGTGGTGTCGTGGTATGCACAGTAAGAGGAATTGGAAAGGGGATCTTCCTTCCAAGTGGGCCCAGGGCGACCCAGGCACTGAATAAGCCACAAGTTATTAGTCCACAAAATGGTAATCTTATTTCAAATATTTTCATTATAAAAGTGTTATCAAAATAATTTATTGAGCAGAAACATGTAAATCATTGCAAAAGTTTGATTCTGAGGGCATTTAACAAGGAGAGAATTTGTTCTGCAAACTGTGAACATTGAGAATCAGGATCTCTTGAATTTGTCACAACTAACCAAGAATGCAAGTCACACATGTCTTGAGACATTTCATGCAGAGATTGGCTTGCATCAAGGACAACAATGGATATAAAAACAGCATGAAGAACTGCCCTCCTTATACCCATTTCAGCATGCAGCCTGAATCGAGTGCTGAACTGCAGCAATGTCTTTGCCATGCTGCTTGAACTTGGTATGTTGATGGAGCAATAAACAATTGAAGATAGTGCATGTAAGAATTTTTCCAGAAGCAAGTGATCACATCCACACATGTCAACATGTTCTTTTGTTTCAACATTTTTCAACAATGGATAAAAGAACCATCCTGCACAAGTTGAAAATCGGTTTTTAAACTCTTTCATTTGTACTTTTGCATGATCTTTTGCAAACCTTCTTGTCTTTGAATCAATTCTCTCCTGAACAACTTTTTGCCAATCTTTTATGTTATCTGGGCAATATGTCTTGATGTGCTCTTCTTCATCTTTCCTTTCTTTGCTTGAATTGGGAGACGAAAGATTTTGTGCACCTTTGACAAGGATGTCCAATATTTCCATTCTCTGCCTTTGGTTATAATTCCTCTCATAAAACTCTTGGGTCAAGAAATGAGCAATTGCCTCAGGACTTTTTACAACTAACTCAACAAGAGCATCAAACCTGAGCTTATGAAAATTGTCAAAAGAGAATCGATCCTCTAAATAAAGCAGCCTCCTGCACAACTCAATATCTAATCCATCTAATCCTGAATGTTTCTCTATGAGTAAGCAACAGGCTTTCAAACATTCCTCCATAAATTTATGGTCTTCATAATTTGTGAGACCTTCAATACATTGAACAAAGTATGTAGGACCTGATTTTCTTTGCACTGCAGGCAAAGGCAGTAAGTCATCATCATCATCATCACTGTCCAACAATTCTTTGTTAACCTGTGACTCTGCATTACTTTCATCCGGTTCTCCACATAAATTTTCATTCAAACCCATCTCCTTTTCAAAATCATCAGATTCCAAAAGTTTGAGAAGTTTTTTTGTAAAGTGATCATCTTCAATAGGCAACTCAAGTTTTATATCAACAGGAACTGCTAATGATGAAAGATTCTGAGCGACAATCATCCCCATTTGTCGAATTTCGTGCACCGATGAATCGAGATAAGAAGCCAATCCATTAAGAACAGTTTTGTTCATTTCTTCTTTAACATCATCTGGAATAACCATATCGCTTTTGAGTATTTTCAAGCCTATTAAAATTACTTGGCACAAATAGTAAGTTTGTTCAAATGGCTGGTATTTCAATAAGTCCTTCTGACACCAGACCTTGAGAACACTGATGAACAATTTATCAAACAATTTCTTCAAGTTAACATCAGATGCCAAATACTTTAGAATGTTCTTAGGGATCCTTGAATCAGTGAAATACCGAGAGAGAATGAACTTATGAATGAGAATATTTTCCAGTTTTAGGTTTCTGAGAGGAATATCACCTAAGAAGTCACTAATTTTCAGTGGAAAGTTGATCTGAAGTATTAATGGTTCAACCACACAATCAAGACACCAATCATCGACATTTAAAATAACCTTTTGCATCAGTCTCCTCCATAACCAGATCTTTGAAAGCTGTGTTGAAATCGAGTCCATTATACATTTCCACATATTTTGTCCATAACCAGACACACACATTTTCCCCAACAATTTTGATATTGGAATGACAGTTGTATCAAGGCCAGAAGCTAGCCTCCTATGACAAAATGTCAACGTTTCAATGATTTGCTTACTAATATGGCAAGAATATTTATCTGGATAAAATAGATCGGTTGCCAATGAATCTTTGTTTTGGAAGAGAATGGTGTCTGGAAGAGAGCAAATGACTTGAATGAACTCTCTGAATGACTCATCAGTAGAAAGCAATGAAGTGCCAGAGTAACATTCTCGACACCTTTTAAGCAAAGCTTTACTCACACAATCGCTTTCCATAAGGTCATTAACCCAAATGACAATTTTATGAAATCTCAAACTTTGGTGTCTAACATTTTTCAAAGATTGACAGACCACAAGGAAAGCTTGTTCTGATGGACCACACATTATGAGCTCCCTTATTAAACTTTCAAAGGTTTTTCCTTTTGTGCTAGCATCAAGATGTGATGGATCAAAGTTACTTAATAAAAATGACAGAAACCCAGAGTAGTGAGAATCCATGAATTGTTCACATTGTTTAGCATCACCTCGCCCAGGCAAAAGTTCAGAAATTTCATAAAGATATTTAAATTCAGTGGTCATAGAACTATCAGTTGAAGTGATTTCATTCCTAGCATTTAGCACAAGTTTTGAAAGTAAGTCTCCATCCATTAAATCCATGTCCTCCTAAAATTTATCAAACGTATTTTAACTTGGAATTATTCAGTTATGCTTTAGTGAATTCCTAAACTACCAAATAAAATAATATAATACTTGGCGAAATGAATCTAAAAACTTCCAATTCCGCTTAGCTGCAAGTAAGTCAATGTAGCGTAGCCTCTAAAGATTCTTATTTAAACTTTTGCATAAAAACATAAAATTGTCAAAACTAGAAAAAAAAATCGGAAAAAATCGAGACAGCTGACCAATACCTTATTTCAATATCACTCAAACCATAAATATTAATATAACATGTTAGCTATAAATTAAATTAAGTCGTAGTTGTTTGAATAAAATTTGAGAAAATGAAATTGTTTGGTATTACAAAATTGTCAGCTATTTTAGAATTGCTATTTGCGCATAATTTAGTTAATTACCTCAGCCTAATTCTAGTGTTGGGTTATAGGAAGTTAAATTTACATTTTATATACTCATAAAACGATCAACACTGTTAAAATAACATTAATCCGAAGTCTACATTTAAAACCAATAGTCGGTCGACCTTGTTTTATACAGAGTTTCATTTGTAAAATACTACCGTCCAGGCAGAATAGACCTCGGAACTCACTGACAGAGCCGTTACAGATTAAAAGTTAGGCAGCCCTGACTAGGGCGATGCTAGCAGAAGAGTGTCGTGAAAGTGGTAGTATGCTAAACGAAAAACAACTCCAAGATCCTTCTCAAGCTATTTGATCGACCCCAAGTGGAGCAACGGCGACGACCTATCAGTTTTAACCCGGCATTCAGGGAGAATAATTTTAAAACTCCGTAATCCCTGAGTGGTCCGGCGGCCAATTTCAGTGCACTCCCTAAATTTCGCTACTTAAATCACATTCTGACTCACCGCCATCGTAAAACTTATGATTTCCAACTAATCTGCAAATTATGATGAAGCAAGGAAACAATAAAAGCTCAATACCAGATGTTTATATTTACTTTTCAACAAATCAGAGCAGTGAGAAGCATTCTAATAACATTGTCTCAGCATTTCAAATCAAATTTAGTGCTTCTGGGACCCTGCAAAATTTAAGAAATAGTAGTGTAGGTGCAGAAAATAATCATTCCAAACTTAATTCAATCCATACTTAATTCTTCCTGGCATTCCTCCAATTTCTTCAGGAAATCGCTTGCCAAATCTATTGTCTGAATTTAATAACAAGATAATAAACTATTGCATTAAATGACCATAAACATCTCAACACTATACCTTGAATTTCAGAGCAAACTGTTCAACTTTGGGCTCCTCTGAGAAATCATTTGCAAACCAACACAAAGCCCTCTCAGAAGACTCCATAAATTTAAAATTCATGTCAGCAGTGAGCAAGTGATTGCAGACCACCTTGTGAATCTGTTCCCTTCTCAGCAGCAGTCGATAAACTCCCGTTTCCTTGTTCTTGAGTATTTTCATTTCACCAACTCCCCTCTCTTTCCACTGTCCGTCAAATCGGTACAACATGGATCTCTGCTTGTATATTTCTACCTCATCTTCCTCTCCCGTAGTCACTTCAACTTCAGGCAAGCTAATTATGGGCTCAAAATGGATGTCCCTCTCCTCAACCACTTCATCTTCTTCATTTTGATCTAGGTAATAACATAGATTTGAACTTCTGCAACATACATATTTTAATATATTATTTATTGAATACCTTCAGTGGTTGAACTTTGAGGCTTCTCAGGAGTAGCTGATGAAAACAGCTTTTCACCAGCACCCTTCCAGGAGAAATTGGAATCTAAAATTAATAATCCATATTATTACTGCTATAATGTATGATCCACTGTGGATAAAATCACAAAAGTTCTTGCAATCTCAGAAAGCTCAATATTTAAAATTTGATGAATATTAACAAAGTGCTAACCTGTTTTAAAGGTTGTGCCAGTGGTGGATAAACTTGAAAAGTCAAGCTTATTTGAACCTGATCCAAACACCTGACTTGAGACATCTACGCATTGAAAAATCACGATGAAAATTCTGAACGTCTCGTGTTTCTAACAAAATACATTACCTGCTGATGACAAGGGTGTTTTCGCAACAGCATTGAAGGAAAATGTCAAAGGGGTGCTGCTTTTATCAGGCTTAAATCCTGATCCTTCTTTTGATGAACTGCCTAAGTCTGTTTTAGAGAAGGATCCAAATACTGGCAATGAAGATGGGGATGCTAGAAATTTTACAAATATTATAATTCATACAACATTGCTTCAAAATATAACCAGAATCACTCACATTTAAAACTTTCATTCACTTTGTTAAATGAAAACAGTGTACCACTTTCAGAAGAATTCTTTGATTCTAATTGAATTGCTTCACCTGAAATACCAAAAGGAATGATGCAAAATAATTTGTAATGGCTATAAATAAATAAAAACCAAAAACTGTATACCATTCTTTGCCAAAGCATCTCCAATATTGGCATCTGAGGTTGCACTGTCATAGTTGGACTTGAGGGACTGCTTCAAAGAATCAAATGTAAACAAACCAGGCTTGCTTGCTACTGAATTTAAAGTTGTTCCACAAATTAAGTTGGAAGAGGAGCTGCTTGTAGCATTTGAAGATGAAACCAGGGACTGAGATGTTTTCGGTGAAATACTTGGTTCTTTGTGAAATAATAATGAAAAAGTTAAAAAAAAGCATAATCCAGGAAATTAAAAAATAAATCACCTGATGATTTGAACTCAAACTCTTCATTGCAGCCTATGCATCCTTTGCACGGTGGCATGTTTAGATAGTTGTAAAAGTTCTTCGGAAGCATCCAGCGCCCAGCCTCCTCTATGAGATTGCTGCCTGGTTCTTCGACGTAAGTGATAACACAATCGGTAACAGACTCCTCATTGGCAGAGGACGTGTTCCTGTCTTTCGTATCTTCGACTACTTGAAGAAAGTGTTTTTTGAACTCAACAGCCTGTTCCTCAGTTTTGAACTTTATACAAAGTTGTTGAAGCTCCTGATCACCATCTACATAATCATGGGCATACCATACTAAAGCCTTCTTGTTATTCATCAGTGGATGGAGTTGCATATCAGGCATGATGTAGTGATTGCAGCAGATTTTGTGAATCTTGTCCCTTCTCATCAGCACCCTCACTTTCCCAGTATTCTCGTTTCTCAACAACTTGACAGTTCCCGATCCCTTTTCCTTCCATTCGTTGTTATGAAACCTGAAGATCTTTGCATTTCCATTCTCATAAAGCACAGTCTCATCTTCTTCAAATGTCTTGATTTCATAATTGTCAGGCAACTTCACTATTGGCTCAAACTGAATATGAGAATCCTCTCCATCAACGTTGGTGTACAATTCATCTTCCACTTCAGGTGATTTGGCATCGCTAACATTAGATGATGAAGCAGCCACAGTTTTTGGTACTTCTTCCATGTTACTTGTCAACCCAGCAAAAGTGAATGTTGGGGTCGATATATTAAATGGAGCCAAACAACTTGATTTCACAGACAAATCAGATGACTGCTCATTTGTTGTGGTTGTCAATTTGGAACCAAAGCCTTGGAACTGTGACCCAAAAATTGAAGTGGTTGCCTCTGATTTTGATGATTCGTTTATAACTTTTGAATCTTTTGTAGCAGTACTTTTAAGAAAACTGAAAGTTAATCCACTTGTTTTATCTTCTGGCTTTGCTGGCACTGGATCAATTTTTTGAACAGGTGGGAAAAAGCTGAACCCTGTTTTTGGGTTTGCTTGAGATTCTTGTGTTGATCCAAACACAAATTTTGGAGTACAAGCTACATTTTTGACTTCTAAAGGAGCCTTACTTGATGATGTATCAGATCCAAACAATGGGGCTGCATTTTTGACTTCTAAAGGAGCCTTACTGGATGATGTATCAGATCCAAACAATGGGGCTGCATTACCAAATAGATTGGTGATGGGAGCAGCCTGCGAGGATGAAACATTTGCAAAACCTCCAAAGGGGACACCTCCAAAGCCCCCTGAAGACTGTTGGCCAAATTGAAAACCTCCTTGGCTTCCAAATGTTACCTTAGACTCAGTTTTAATTTGAGATGAAAGTGAAGATAAATTTTCACATCCAGGCTTTGGGGATTCACAGGACACACACTTAGTAGAAGTTCCTGGATTCCTGACATAACAATCATTGCAGTTCCATTCTCCATCTTTTGCTTTAAATTGGTCAGCTAAACTTACAGATTCCTTGTCATTAGCAACAATTGAAGTTTTTTGAAAACCTCCCTGATTACCAATCACCTGAGTCACTTGGAATGTTGTTGGAGATGAGTTTTCACATCCAGGTTTTGGAGACTCACAGGACATGCACTTAGTAGAAGTAGCTGGATTCCTGACATAACAATCTTTGCAGTTCCATTCTCCATCTTTTGCTTTAAATTGGTCAGCTAAACTCAGCGAATTTTTGGCGTTCGTGGAAGATGTCTTTAGAAAATCAGAAACAACAGTTTTGATGCTATCTGTGGGTTCGGACGTGCCGAGATTCTGCTGACACGACTCAAAGCATTCTTTAAATGCTAAGGCAATCTCTTTTGTTTTGAACTTTATGCAAAATTGCTCCTTTTTCATTTCTTCCTCAGCATAATCCATGGCCATCCAGCAGAAGGAATTTTCAGACGTGTCCATGGACTTCAACTGCATCTCTGCAGTAATGAAATGATTTGCACATACCTTTAACACCTGATCCCTTCTCATTAATATTCTTGCTTTCTTGTTCACTTTATTTCCAAGAATTTTGATTTCACCAACTCCTCTTTCTTTCCACTGCTTGGACTCACAATCCATCCTGTACAATTTTCCTCTTTCTCCGAACAACTTGTTACAATCCTCTTCTCCCGTGACAACATTGACGATCGGCAGAGAAACAAGTTTGAACTCTCCAACGGGTTCGTATTCTTCGACGGATTCATCGTTGTCCACCTCGGTCGCTTCGGTCATAACAGGTTCTGTTGAAATTTGTGATGCAGCAGCATCAACACTGGTAGATTGGGGAGGATTGTTAGTAAAAGAAAATTTGAATGGAGAATTTGATGCAGAGACAGAATTTCCAAATGAGAAGTTTGAAAAGAGATTTGATGTTGATGTTTTCACTTTCTCCAATCCTTTTGTCTCAGGGACTTTTTCAGCCTTGTTTACTATAGGTGGTACATTAAAGATAAGTCCCCCACTGATGGTCTTTGGCCCTGTGGTTGCCATTGCACTATTAGCAACTGTTTTACTGCTAGAAACGTCCATTGAAGTGCCAATCGACGTCTTGATCTTTTGTACTTGATTAACTGTACTTGTAAATCCAAACAAATTCTTTGGAGTTGATGAAGTAGATGTTTTTATGTCAACCTGTTTCAAAGTCACAGCAACTGAGCTCACAGGCGTGGCATTAGTTGGTGGAGATGTCAAGAGCTTTGCCAATGATGAGTTGGAGCATACCACTTGAGAACCTGATTGGGGTGTCTTGACGGCAAAAGATGCAACGGGCTTCACGGACTGTAAGACAGGAATCGTGCTTTTTGGTGTTGCAGCAGCAGCAACTTCTGATTTTCCTCCACTTGCAATAGGTGAATATTTTGGGAAAAAGTTGGAATCAATTGAGGGCAGCAAACCATCATTGGCCTCAGCTCCTCTGTAGTTTGCATACTCAATATCAGCATCAATTAGGCCAGGTGTAGACAAGAAGTTCCCTGCAAAGTGGTTATTTAATGGAGATTTGTATATATCCTGGTGGGACATAGGAAGGTTTTGTCTAAAGTTTGGAATTGACTGAGGGTTGTTGAATCCCGGGAACACCATGCCCGACTGCAATGGATTCATGCCTGGCTGAATGACTGTATGGAATTTATCCATCATTAGGTGATTCTGCATCCTCACATCAGTCTCTGGAGAATGTTTGAAGGCACCACCAGGGTAAATTTGAAGATGGGATGGAGGCATCATATGGTTAAAGGGCATTGTCCACATAACTTTTTGGGCTTCAAGTGATGCAATTTTACTCTCAAGTATGGCTATCCTCTCCTTTAGATAAATTAAAACCAAGAGTCATATAAATTCAGAAAACAGATATTTTCATTGACTCACCAATAACTTGTGATTGTCTTCAGACATATTTTTAAACCTCTGATCCACATAATGTGTCAGAGAACCCAGTCTAATTTCTACATTATCCCAGTCATTCTGATTTCTGCCCTTCTGCTGTAAAATAAAACAATTTCTTAGTATCATACTAAACCTCTTCTTCTGCCCTTCTGAACTATCCTTACCTTTGTAAATGGAGTGCTGGAAGTCATAAAAGTTGACTTCACATTGTTTGATGCCTTCTGAGGAGTGCAAGAAAACTTGGCTTCTCCAAAGTATGTGCAGTCATCAGTTAATTCAGATACAAACTCATAATCTGAAATGAGATAATTGATAATAAAGGTGGAAATTATGGATGGATCAAATAGATCAAAATTTCAAACCATTGAAGTTTTGGACATTCAAAAGTTTGGACTCAACTTCTTCTAAGCCTATCTTTATTTTCTTCTCAAGTTCCTTTTAGAAAATTAATATTGTGTTAATGTCAACATCATTCAATATTCAAAATTCAAAATCAATAGTAAAATTTAGGCTACCAAGTTTCCAAAGGCTAACTCAAGTGCATTTTTGTATGCATCCTTTGCCTTTGTTAATTGATTGAGATGATCATTTTTACCCTCATCCAGTGTATCACCTGGTTGACCCAATCCTGCTTCACCTCCGGCCATGTCTTTATAGATCTAAATTAAACATAATGAGTAATAATTGGAAAAGCATTGGAAATTAATCACCAATAACAAAAGAATTTTACCTCAGCAGCTTCATAGAATGATTCAGCACTCTTAATACCCTTCAAAATCCTCAAAGCTTCATTCAAATTGTTTGATTTCTTACAACGCTGGGCAAAAAACATTTGCCCTTCTTGGTGCAACTTTTTTAGGTCAGCTTCAGAGATGGGTGTCTTGCGATATTCAAACAAACACTTTGAAGGAGGTAAGTATGACCTGCTATGAAATACATTAATTGGTAAAACTTAAATCATACGACAAGCATTGAACATCACAATGCACTTACTTAAGTAACGTCTCAATTAAAACCAATGCTTTCTTCCACATATGTAATGTTTGAGCTTCAACATAAGCATCTTGCTCAGTAAAGTCCACAGTTGAATCCAATCTATCATTCTGTTGGGACAGCTACAAAATATTCCAATGATAACGCAATATTATAATAATAATACAATAATGCAGTGATGATACATTAATAATACAAAATATTACTAATGATAATGCAATTACAATACAACAATAATAATACAATAATGATACATTAATAACACTATATATGAAAGCATAAATACCTTGAGTGCCCACGTCTTAGCTAGATTCGATACCAACTCCACATTCATTCCATGGGTTCCGATCAGTCTTATCGTTTTGAGTCCATTCTCAAGCACCTTGGCATCTTGAATCATGCTGCATTGAAAAAGAGATGAAATAAAATACAATGCTTAGGAACAAATGTCACACAAAATAAAAACCTGGAAGGAATTGACTTTATCTTGTTGACCGCTATCCACCACTGTGATTGATCAGGTGAACACAAGACGGAGTTAATAGAAAAAGGCAGCAAATATGGTTGATGGGAATCACAATATTTCAGCTGCTCAGCAAGATTTTGTGCACTACATTTTACAGTGGCCATCAAATATGTCTGCAAAGTATGGAATTACAATTATGTACAAATAAATGTTATCTCAGTTGAAAGAAATACTGAAGACGAACTTGTACGTCCATCTGACTCAGAGTATCTGGTGATGAAGATTCCAGATGATCACATCCACTTGGTAGCCAAGGATACAAGGCAAATGGATCTATAAAATAACAGAGAATTAAACAACTAAAGCGCTATATTCAAGCCGTTACAATAATTACTTACAGTCTGGTTGGACTTCCCCTGAGTTGTCATAATAATGGAGACAAATCCATACCAAGAGTGCAAGATTTTCAGGATAAGATGCTTGCACCTCTGTAAACATACATTTCATTAAATAAAGACTTAAAATCAATGATAATACAAAATTTACAAAAACAATATAAACCTCCATCCCATTCCTCCAAGTCAGAAATATTAGGCAGATTAGGGAGACTTTTGAATGAAAGGCATTTGTGAAAGAATGATTTATCCAGAGACTCCTTAGGCTCAGATTGAGAATATATCATTTGGCAAATCCTGTTCCTCCCCTACAATAACAAAATAAACATGAAATGCTAAAGTAGAACATTAAATCACAGCAACAAAAATCAACTGCTACAAACCACGTTGTGAAAAAAATCATCCTGAACTCTACGAAGCCACTTATCTCCGCACGATCTGTCGTCATATTTCTTCCTCAGCATGTGACCTTAAAGAACAGTTGAAACACTGGACATTAATTTTTACAAATCAAAATCAATAACACCCCCTCCCAAATGTTGTCAATCTTCAACACGTCATGGCAGACATTTATTACGTCATGGGAACTTAGGCATAATTTATATTAATTGGTTTTTTAAAATAAGTCATTTTCTACATGTGCTTACAGCAGTTGCAATAATTTCTGATAACTGACAAGTTGAATGTTGAACAAAAGTGAAATGTAATAATATCTTCATACCAATTTGGCTGCATCTGTAACATGACAGCTGATGCCATCTTTTGAGGAATGGTTTCTTATTCTCAGAAGCAGAAGTAAACCAGGATTCCTTGACGTCAAGAGGACGTCTTGACATGCTGGCTAGGAAACAGGCAAATGAAGGATCAGCCAATGTCCTCCAACTTAGTTGTTCCTGCAACATTAAATTGTTTAATTAAAATTAAAATCAATTAAATTAATTGTAAAAATGTAAAGCTAATCTAATAAGTCATTAACCTTTTGAGCTTTGTTAAGCATTAGTGTTCCACAAAGAAAGAGATATTGAGCTTTCAACTCCAATATGAGCATCTTCAAAGGTTCTGCAGAAGTGTTAGCATCATCTTTCAGGTTGCACAATTCTTGATCCAAACTAAAATTTACACAATGTATTAAATAAATATTTATATTGCACTACATGTTATAATATGTTGTATTATTCAACAGATAGTATAAATGTATAAATCATATCTTGACAATAAAGTACAAAATGCAACCTCCAAAGGACACTGGTTGCACTGGTAATTGAAGGGGACTGTGCAACACTCAGTGATGCATAGAGGCACAGGGCAAGGAAGTAACACTCATAGAATTCTGTTGGCAGTTTTTCCTCTTTCTTACATCTCTTGTATTCCTGAAATAAGTCAATTCCAATCAGTTCAAATCAGTCGAATAAATCAACAAAATCTCCACTCACTGAAAGCACTTCAACCAGGCATTTGTACCAGTCGTAAGATGAAGTAAACAGTTCTTGTGACTCTGCTTCAATCACCAGTTTGTAGGCCTCATCTGCTTTTCCTCCTGACATGTACAACCTCAGCAACTTCATCTTCCTCATTGCATCTTTTGGATACTTTGCCTGTCGTCAAATGATGTCGTCAACACATCCGATGCATGCAAACTAAGACGTCAAACTAACCGATTCGGCCTCATAGAATTCAATGTTTTTAAAGATGTTGTTATTGTTGCTGGAGTTATCCTGATTAACATCATTTGCCTTGACCTGTTCAAATTGTTGTAGGTTAAAATTCAGATTCATAAGATAATTTTCATAAGAAACTATTTAATCAAATGCATCAATAAAATAAATACTAAAAAAAAGATGTGTAATATGATATTATCGATGATAAAAACAATGTGATCACTAACTTTTAGTTTGAAAACATCAGCATCGTTTGGAAAGTATTTTTCAGCCTTTGCAGCCCAAAACTGAAATTCAAATTAATTAATAAATCTACCCAACAAATTAGATATTTCCACAAGCAAGAGCTGTTAAATGTATTTAAGATCTTACCTTTGCCTCATCAGTGATGACATTTAAACTGGCAAATAACTTACAAACTGAAAATATAAAATATTTGTATACTGTTGTTATGCAACTTGAGTTCTAATAAACATTAAGGCACATACTTTTTAGCAGACTTTCTTTTTGAGTTGGATCTAGCTCGAAACATTTCTTGTAAGCATTTATGATTTTTTGAGATTCCTTGCCAGTTGCTTCATATGTTTGGGCAAGAAGTTTATAAGCAGGAGCATAATTATGCTTAACGGTCAGAAACCCTTGCAAATACCTAAATTCAATGCATGCAATTATTAAAGACCTAAAATACATAATAAACTTTAAAATAAGGTCTATACTCTTCTGCCCTGTCAAACTCCTTGATGTCAAAGTAAAGCCTTGCAAAGTGATAACCCCTTTTCAGTCTCTAAAAAGTGTCATAATGATAACAATTAGTCAGTTACATAACCAGGCCTCCATTAACAACTTAAAAAGGCAATGTGAAGTAATTAAGCATAAGGATAATTGCAAACAATAGCAGTATTACTTCATCCTGTGTATTCAGTCCTCCCAAAATATTGGAAATATGAGCATCGACCTGAGCCTTCGTTCGAAGCATGTTTACGAACTAATGTGGCAAAACAAGCGGCTTTTGATAAACTCAATATCGCCAAGAAATTGCGCACATAAACACAAACTTCCGGAAAATAACTAATTCGTTTACTTTTTCAATTTTTAAAAGAAGCAAATTTTACTTAACAAATACAATTTTATTTATAAATATAAGTTTTAAAATTTACTAAATGATTGGAACGTTAATGCGAATAAATAGTGCAAAGATTTTCATTGATAGGACATTGATGGGCACCCCGTCATAATAGCCCGGCGACAAAATAGCCCCGTCAAAACAGCACCTTCAAAACATAAAACTCATTTCATTTAATCAAATTTGAAATCAGTTATCGGTTAATGTCTTCAACTCATATAAATATTTTTTTTATAAAGATACATAGACGGGGATGTTTTGACGGGGCTATTTTGACGGATCACCACATTGATGAAATGGACGTTAATACACCCAACCAACTATCATTGATAGGTAGCTATCCTGTCCATTTGATTTCATACTTTTTGACTACCTCTTTCCATTAAACTAATGTCGCTGACACCCGTTTGACATCGTCAAATGACATCCAGTATTCTCACTTTCTTCTCGGACTCCTCGCTTCTTCTTTCTGGAGCTTGTTTCATGTGCCATGTGGACATTTTAAGGATTTAAAGATTTTCAACTTTACTATCCTGGTAAAATTTTCAAAACGAAGAAACGAACTATGCTCTCTTACTGCTTATTTTCAAGGGTTCAGTGCTCAGGGGCTCATTATTTTTTATGGTTTTTAACATTTTTTTATAGTTGGCTTGTGGTTGAGCAGTTACATTGATTCATCTCATGAAGAATTGCAGAACTGATCACTTGATCGCTTATCTGCTAAAATGTTTCCATATTCAACTAAAGGATATCTGCTGGCCTATCTCAGCACAATTACTTTGATCAGCATAGCGAAAGAAGCTGATGCAATAGGAGTTCAAATGTGAGTCTCTCTGAGCCACAACCGTAATAAACCCAAGAGCCCAAGCGATATCCGTCAGTGGAAAACGAACGTTTTATTTAGCTGAAACCAGTGAATAACCATATCTCAGAAAATTATTCAGGTGATTTGCTTGTAGTTGCATCTCTCCAAGACTATGCAAAAAATTTATTTATTGAATCAAGTATTGATGATGCGTGTTGTTCTAAACAAAAACGCAGGTGAAGATGTATGTATTATTCTATAAAATGATTGAAATACTTAATTTGATGGCATCCTTTGTTGGAGTCGAGATGGTGACGAGAAGCGTGGTCGTGAAAAAATTAGAAATAAATGTTGGCAGTTACATGAGTCTTTGTACTATGAGTAAACGCATGTCACATGAGACTGATTTAAACTTCCCAAGTTTGAATGAAACATTTCTTTGGGTATTTGATGTCACTAATTTGTTATTATAAGTTTGATCTATTTTAATTTGCCTTCGATATATATATATGTATATATACATATAATATGTTTGTAAATGTGTCTTTATGTTTTAGAACTTTGGATCAAGTTGGGCTCGATTGGGATTTCCCCATTAATTAGTACGAGTGATAACGATTCGCATTGTTTTATGACGCCGATAGAACCTTCTTTTTAAATTTTAGAAAGATGTGTCGCAGACTTCTACTGTGGATTATATTTACTCACTTCATTGTCTCTGTTGAGCTTTTCGACCTTCTTTCATTGAAAGGAAAAGAGTTTGAAGGTGTCATCATAAATGGGAATTTTAACAAAATATATAACGAACATGTCAACTCAGAGAGAAGGGTCTACTTTATTTATAATTCTTCCAATGCTGTAGTGGAAAACAAGAGCACAGCCATTAGATTCAAGGTGGCTGCTGATAAATTTGATGAGTCAAGACCATTAATGATTGTTGTGGAGAGGCATCTAAGCATTTACTCGTGGAAACTTCCAGTTCAAATTCAAAATAGGTGATCACTTACTTCAAATATAAAATTATGTTCTTATTATACACTTTTTTGCTTGCAACATTAGATTGAAATTAAAATTTGTTTTTTTTAGCTTCTGCTATTAGTTTTATAACATTTTGACTAAAGGCAAAGTTTGATGTGTAATAAATATTTTAATGTAACTAAATTTTTTGTGTTTGCAGATCTTACTTTGATTTTACACGCACATTATGTCCCGAATGGAAGGGCAATTTCTCCTCCAATTTTGCAGTTTTTATCTTTTCCTCGGCATCCCCTAGCAACGTTGTCTTCAATTTTGTGGCTTTTATGGAAGACATTGGATTAAAGTGAGTGATGCACTTCATTTATGGAGAACCTATAGTGCTAGCATTAGAGGCAAATACATGATGCAAAATGTTAACGAACATACGGATTGTTTGAAGTCTTTCTTTAGTTGCATTAACTGAGTGAAAAGGTATAATTATTAAAGAATTTAATACTCTTTGTTATTCGCATGGTTCTATGGTCATCACTTAGGTCGTGCACATTTGCACGTGAATTTTTTACCTCTGCTCGCTTAAATAATTTGTGGTCAGTTAACGCATTACTTTGATACAAGATTAAAGAAAAACATTTACAAGCCAAGCAGCTTAATTTTAAAATTTGTGCAAGCATTAACAGCAAGGCAGGCTTTATCTTCTGTGATTATTTGTTATGTGTATCATTTATGATTACTAAACTAAATATTTTTAGAAGAGATTACTTTTAATCTATGTCTGTAATTTGTAATAATAATTCTTTACTTTAATTCCTATAACTATGTAGTGTAATGAATGATAAGATTATTGTAACACAACATGTTTAAATGACAATATTGAGTTGCAATGTTGTTAACACTCTAGAGCAAATCTTTTTTCAAAACTATTTATTTAAGAATTATTTCATTGATTTATTTTATTTATAACAGAACCACAAGAAAAGTGTGGTTGACACCAACATCACCAGTTTATTTCTTTCACGAAATACCAGAAGGTGTTGAATCAGTGGTTGTGAAGGCAGAATCAAACAGCAGTTCTTGTGCTGTTTTGTCAATCCAAGAAGCCATGGTTTGTTATTGTATGTTTGCATTTAGCCAATTCTTTGAGTGTAACCATGTCCACATTGGACTTCGAGTGCAATCGCTCAACTATTTATGGTGGTCGGGAGGTCAAGGCTTGCACTTTCGTCTGGAGTTCGAGTCGTAGTCACTAGCAAGATTTTTTTTGACTAATGTGCAATCTTCCAACCATTTACGTAGCAGTGCTTCTCCAAAGGGTAGCCCAGTGGTGCAGGCTTGGTTGCGAACGTGAATGTTGTTAGCATGCTGTTGTGAATGTTACTGTTTGCATTATTACTTATTCTTATTTCATCGAAAGTGTGATTTGGAATGAAATCATATTTTCTGCATTTTTCAAGAAATTCATTAGACAAATTTGAGATTTTAATCAGAAATAAAAGTTAAGGAATGAACACAATAGCTATAGTTGCTGAGTAACTTTTGCAGATTTCATTAATGCAGTTTTTATAATTAATGCAATCACAATCTAATTATTTATTAGAAGCAATTAAAAATAAATGTTCAATTCATGACATTTGTTTTCAACAGTTTTTCTTGCTAAGAAAATCTGCATATCCAAAATGTTTGCAATTTTTCTATCTTTTGAATTTACTAAATATTGGCTATATGTCTTGCAGTTTAATCTTTTAACATCCCTACTATCACTTTTTTTTTGTAACAAACTAACTTCTGTTAATAAAATTTCTCTCTAACTTTTTAAATTAGTAACATTTAGAAGGTTTCAAGGGTCAATCTCGGGGCAAGTTGGCTCAGAGGGTTTAAGTTCCTGCAACTGGCAGTAAAAGCAGCGGTCATTACACGTTGTGTTCGCAACCCAGCATGCACCACCACAATGTGTCTTTGCGAGATGGCTCTAAATAAATGGTCTTAATACCCATGACACTTATGCTAATGGCAATAGACAAATTCACTTTGTTATTACTGTTGAATGTTGGTGTCAGTGCTGTAGTTATTGTTGTCATCATCATCATCGTAGTCGTCGTCATCATCATCATCATCGTCATTAAGATGGTTACAATTCTAGGAAGTAGTTTTCATTTAACAGGATATTAAAAATTGCCTGAACGTTTTAAATAAGCAAGCATTAGATCTCTCATTATCAGCTGACATTCAACATTTATAGCTTTATTCAGTTTTCATCAAAATAATACTAATAAATATTTTCCCATTCCAAACGGTTTACTCTGTAATGAAAATGACTAACTTTTCTATAAGTTTCATCTTAGATTGCTATTTTGTGTTTTCATAATAAAAAGTAAATAAATAATTGCAGTGTCCCGTGAATGACATGATTGGTATTTTGGAACATTCAAGATATTACGCCACCATGACCAAAAAGGGAGCAGTCACGATAACTGTTGGTTTTTATTGAAAAATGTTGACGAGCATTGCAACATAATTAAGCTTATTTTGGTTTCATAACATTCATTAATTGAATTTAATTTAATGATTTTAATGAAATGATTTTTAAAATAAATTGTGATTTACTCTGATTAAATTTTCCCAGAGAAGTTTTTTGAAGGGCAACTCCTTTTTTATCATTCTTTCCATGCGTGCAGAGGACCACGACGGTTGTGAGCCACAAATCGATTTTATTCAGGACGTTCAGAATTCATCAGGTGATATTATTATTATTTTATTATTATTTTTGTTGTTAGTTTAAATGATTCCTGTTATTTTTATTGTTATTTTTATTGTTAATTAATATATTATTGCTAAATTAAGTTGGTCTTTATTTGAAGATGTTCAGCCATTTCTCAAGAGCTTAGATGTAGGAGTCAAAGCATCTCTTTCGGGTTTGCAACAATGCTTTTGTAATCATTAAAACAAATTGCTGATTAAAATGAATAAAGTAAGATTAATTGGTTAATAAATGTGCTTAACTTTATTTAACAGATGAGAAGTTAATTTCTGCAGTTGTGATCGGCTTCTTCTGCTTCATTTTTATTTATTTGGTCACTTGTGTGTCGATGGTCATCTATTATTTCAAGTGGGTAAACATAAACATATTTTTAAAACTCTTTTGCTTTGTTGTAAAACTTGATCATGCTAATGTCTACAATAAGATGATCACATTGCATTGTAATTTTAATTTGCTTTTAGGTTTAGAAACTCCTACGAAAATACGACTTTCCCTGAATATGGTGTGAATCATCTTGGTTTGATATTTCAGTTTTCTTAATACATTAATATATATATATATTAATGATGCATTTATTATATATAAATTAAGTATTAATAAGTATTAATAATTAATTAATTAATATATTAATACTCTTATTCAATCTTTATATTTATATATATAATATATATATATATATATATATATATATATATATATATAAATCTGGAGATTATAGTCAATTCAATAATTATAGGCCAATTTCCATTTTACCCTATTTTTCCAAACTCGTTGAAAAAGTTGTACATAATAGGTTATACGAATACTTTGACAAATTCAATCCTTTTAATAATTCACAATTTGGCTTTAGGAAGAATCATTCTTCTGGAGAAGTTCTCATTGCCTCTTTCCTTGATCTAAAAAAGGCTTTTGATTCTGTGAATCAGCAAATTTTATTTTCTCTAACTTGAATATGATAGAGGCATAGTTTCAAACTGGTTCATTGATTATTTAGCTAATAGAAAACAAAGGGTTGCTTATAATAACACCAATTCTAATGATGTCATTGTAAATTATGGTATACCTCAAAGATCTATTTTACGTCCACTTCTTTTTCCAGTGTAAATGAATGATTTCAATTGTACATCTAATTTGTTTAAGGTATTATTATATGCTGATGACATTGCTGTTTATACTTCTGGTGACAACATTAATACTCTTATTCAATCTTAAACAAGGAAATTTATAATATCAATAACTGGATCATTGCTAATCGACTTTCACTTAACATAGCTAAATCAAATTATATCATTTTTATTTTCCAAAAAAGGCCATACTTTGTGATTCTCCACTTTCCATAAATAATATTGATCATACAGGAGTCACTAGCTTTCATTATCTTGGTATTATACTTGACGAACACCTATCCTGGCTTGATCAAATAAAACACATACAAGGCCGAATAGCTAGGAATATTGATATCATTGCCAGAATTCGTCTTTTTTAAAGTACCAAGACAGCATTACTACTATATTTTTCATTTATTTATCCTTATCTTACTGCAATATTGCATGGGCATCTACCTATCACACTTGTTTAAACCAATTATTTATTTTACAAAAGCGTATCATCCGCATAGCATTTTCACTGCCAATTTCATCTCATGCAAATTCTACTTTTATCAATAGCAATTTATTAAATCTTCAACAAATACACAGTCTTCAAACTGCTCTATTTATGTTCTCTTACAATAAGAATGCCCTTCCAGAACAATTTGCAGGTCTTATGTCCGAAAGTGTCAACTACATCAAACCTTCATACTCCATCCTTCACACCCGTGAATATAGTCCATCTTTTGCCCAAACCATCCTCATGCTCTTTTCTGTTACATGCTACTACATGGACCTAGACTACATAGCACCATTCCCTCATCTATCAAAAATCAGACTCAGACTGGACCATTCATTCTGTTATATTTTTTATTTAAATTGTCCTTTAAATTGTACTTAGTTCATGGTATTCTCTATTAATTGTTTTTTATTGACAGGTTTATTATTATTCTTTCAATTAATTGATATTTTTGGGTCAGCTTGCCAGCAGAAGCTTGCGCTTCCTTAAAGCTGATCCATGAGTTCTTTATTAATTTGCCAATTGGTTTTTGTTTGCTTGTTTGCTTTGTTTGATTTTGATGATTAATAAATTTGCTCAAAAAAACCAAAACAATTTGTGGTTGTTTTGGCTGATTATTTGCTTTTAACAAATTAATGCTTTCAGCTCGAGGCGATGGTGAAGAAACAGACATTGTGAGAGGTGAGTTTTTATGTCTCAAATTTATTCATCAATTGATGTGCCTTTAAGAAATTAATCCAAACAATTAACATCAACCTAAGTTTTCAAAGTTCTTGCTTGTAATAATGATAAGATAGTTGCTGAATAAATTTAGGTCATCTATCATTATATCTGTCTATTATACTCTGTATATGTATAAATATTTAAAACTTGCCTTTTCATCTATTTATTATTATTATTATTTATTTTTTTTTATTGTCATATAACTATGTATGTTATTAAATGTCACATGTAAGATTATGTGGTTGATATAGGAGAAAGTTCTCAAGGACCCAGGAGTTATGGAGCATGCGACCAAGGTTGTGCCTTTAAGTCCTTTTTAAAAAGGCATTACATCATATATTACAAATATATTGTGTTATTTCATAACACTTACTTAAATTTGTTTTTCATTGTTAATTTGTTATTGGATCTGGTCAGTTAGCTAATGACATGAATTGTTAGACAGTACGTTATTAAACAGAAGTTGTAAAAAAATACTAAAGGACCACGACGGACGTTAAATTGCAGGAGAGCCACAGGGGAGCGACGATGAAATCGATGAAAGCGATTACGAAAAGGTCCCGACAAGCAGCAACTACGACTACGTAATTACCAAAGTTGTACCACCATGCAGTCTTTGCCTTGTTTCAGTCTTGATTATTTTAATAATTATTTTTTCAGCCTCACCTTTGTGTGGCAGACATGTTGAAGGAAAGAAAGAACCTAAAAAAGCAAAAAACAGAATTTTTTTGGTGATTAAAAATTTATTGTAAATATTATTAAAAATCGTTAATATAACTTTATTATTACTAAATGCTAGTATAGTTATTAACCAAAGTTGTTGTAAATATTGTTCACCTAAATATAATTGCCAAGACAATTCTTTAAATATGAGAGATGTGTCATTTCATTCAATGTGTCTTTTTGATGAAAGTAATTGTTTCTTTTATGATTGTGATGCTTTTTAAGTTGTGAGGCTTTGGAATTGTTATTAGGCAGTAATGAACAATTATTGGTAATAGCTTCAGGGAAAAGTTAATTTAATTGTAATGTAGTGAAATTCATGATGACATTCATTTATTGACTCCAATTCGTTGTCATAATGAATCCTGCAGGGATCTTGTAACAGTGTCCATATTTTATTTCCTGCCTGTCATACAACTGGTCCTCAATTTTCAAAAGGTTGATTGTTTATGTTTAATCTAATCTATTAATTTAATTAAATCCAAATTCTTTAGGATTTCCTGATATTAATTATGGCTTTTAATTAATAAATATTTTTTCACATATTTGTGATTAACAATTTTAACTTTAATTGAAATTTAAAAAAAAAGCTTTTAAAAATTGATTGCATTGCCTGATACAATAGATTTTCAAAAGAAATTAAGTTTTTAATTCTTGTTAAACAGTCGCTGAACAACACTGGAAACCAGGACATCTGCTATTATAACTTCTATTGCATCCATCAAGTTGGTCCAATCACAGCCTTCAATAGTTTCTTCAGCAACATTGGATATGTCCTGCTAGGATTATTATTCCTGTTTCTTGTCTATAACAGGTGACTTGGAGTAATAATTAAAAACATGCCACATTTGTCATAGCACTAACTTGAGCTTTTAAATTATTTCATCCTTCATTGAATTATTTCCCTCCTGTGGTATTTTCTTAATTTGATTAATATTATTGCTTATATTAGCAACATATGCTATATATGTTATATGTTACACAGGCATGAATGTTGCATGAACTTCCTCACTTCCCAACATGACTACAGTTAAAAATTGACTAAATAAATACACATGAGAACACAGTTGTTTGCATTTTCAGCATTTCATTGTATTTTCAGAGAATCAACTTACAGGAAACGAATATCTTTGGAGAGGGGTGTCATTGTTAGATTTATTTATTTGGATAAATATTGAGAAAGCATTATTAAAAATGCTTTTAATCATCAGAACTATGGTATTCCTCAAAGATTTGATTTGTTTTATGCCATGGGACTTGCACTTGTAATGGAAGGTCTTCTCAGTGCGTGCTATCACATCTGTCCTAACTACAGCAACTTTCAATTTGGTAACCATTATCTTGTTATTGCTGCTAACATTGAAATTCAAATTTGTTTAAATTTAATAGATTTATTTAATTTATTAATTGCTCAAATTTGATTATTTAAAATTACGTTGTCATGTTTACTTGATAAGGTATTCACTTATTTAGTTCATCTTTGCATTTATAAAAAAAAAATGATAAAAATATAAATGTAAAATAAATAAAAATACATCATACATCAGATACATCATTCATGTATGTGATTGGTTGGCTCTGCATGCTCAAGATCTACCAGAACAGACATCAAGACATGAGTCTCAGGGCTCACGTCGCTTATTCAATCATCGCCTTCGTCGTTCTTTTCGGAGTCATCGGCATCGTGAGCATCTCGAACTCCCTTTAAAATGTCCACATTGGAATCATTCATGTGTGCTTCAGCACATTGATGTTGTGTTATTCGGGAGTAGAAATTAATTAACATTAAATTAATATTTGAATTCCAGACTGAAGGTTCCATGGCTTTCTGGATCTGTTTTGTCATCATTTACCTGCTCTTCATATTCTACCTCAGCATCCAGGTGTATTACCTTGGCCATTGGCAACCTAGTGGGTCTCACTTGTTTAGATTACTAGCTCGTTCTATTACGAAACGTTTGGTTGATGTAACGAATAATTTATATTTAAATGTTGTATTCAGATTCGGGCATATTTTCTCGAATCTACATAAGATTAAAACACGAGCAGTCCTTATTCCGTCCAATGTACCTGGTGAGTGAGCATTTCACTACAACTATTTTTGGTTAACTTGTAATGGGATAACATATAAATGTATTAAAAACCAAGAATTGTAACATAAATAATAACAATAAAGTTAGCTTGTTTTTTAATGTTTAGTTTGCACAGATAGCATTATTATTGTTGTTATTATTATTATATTATTATTATTGTCATTATTATTATTATTATTATTATTATTATTATTATTATTATTATTTTGTATTTGTATTTAGCTGATTTTTTGAGTGCCTTATGTATCCGAACAGGCGGTGCAAGCTGGGTTGCGAACACGACATGTAACGAATGTTGCTTTCAGCATCGTTCACAGGCACCCAACCCTTTATGCCAACTCATGCACCAATTATTGTTGTTGTTGTGGTTGTTGTTGTCGTCATTATTTTAGACTGAATTTAAACTTTTTGTTGTAAAGCCAAAATATTGCTATATTGTTGCTGTACTGATTTTTAATGCTTCAACAGGACAGACTTGTTCTCCTTATTTTTGGCAATCTGGCCAACTGGGGCTTGTGAGTTCTATTGAAATGTTGGCGAATGTTGATCAACTTTGTAAACATAATTTTCATGTTTTAGGGCCATTTATGGAGCTATAAAGATGCCCACAAATTTTGCTTCATATTTGCTTTCAATCATGTTGGCCAATTTCATGATGTATTTCCTGTTTTACTTGATCATGAAGGTATGATCATGAGTGTCATTGTCCTCGTTAAATACAATTTTATTTCTACATACATAACAGAATACATCTGTTATTATTACCATTCGGTGGGGATACTTGTGCCATCCTCACAAATATCTCGGATTGCATTGTTAATGTGCTATTGCAATGTTATCCATCAGATCGCTTAAGATATCAAAAGCTAATTATGCAATTATGTTGGGGGTTAATTTATGGATTTATAAAATCAATTCAATTCACTTAATGTACAAAGTCATTCTCATTATTTGTTAATTAAATAATTTGAATTCATAAAGGTTAAATACAGGGAGAAGATCTTCTTTATGTCTTACATGTTTCTTTCTCTGGCTGTGGTGTTCTGGGCATTTTCCTTATACTTCTTTTTTAACCAGATGGCAGTTTGGGAGGTACTATATTATTATATTTATTAATATATATATAATAAAAATAAAATATTATTATATTTATTAATAAAATAAAAAATATAATAAAAAACATATGTAATAATAATCTATATATTATGTATATTTGAACCTAACTTATACATTGCTTTGAATCTTAAAAGACCTTAATCAATGCTGGCTTTATGATAAAAAATATTGTTTTATTTGATTGTAAATAATTATTTTCTGTTTCTTTCAGTTGTCTCCTGCTCTTTCAAGAGAGCACAACAGTGATTGCCTTTGGTTGAATTTTTATGATTACCATGACATCTGGCATTTCTTGTCTGCCCTTAGTCTTTTTTTCAGTTTTCTGGTTTGGTTTTGAAATCTAGTCAGTTGTTGACAAATATTTGAATCTGGTGTCTTCTTATTCCAGGTCCTCCTAACTCTTGATGACGGCTTGTGGAATGTTCCAAGAGACAAAATCAAAGTATTTTAATGAGGATAGCAGCCAGCAATAAGCTGCCTTTCAGAAGTGACTATGTTTTTCTATGAATATGTTTGATACTTACTTTGATATTTATTTCAAAGGACCAAATGTTCCTCAAAATCTTGAATTTGAACAAATATGGCTAAAGAGAAATAATTTAACTGAAACTTGAGAAATGCATCTTTAAAAACATGTTGATCTGATGATTCCATAAATATTCTGTTAAATAAATTTAGATACTCTAATCATTGTTGAATATTTAATAAACGATCATGTATTAGTAATATGGAAATATGTCGTGACTTGAGATTTTCTTTCGATGTAGGAATATGTGGTTCCTCTGGCGATATAAAATATAATATTGCTCGAAGAATATTGATAAGTTTAGAAGAAGTACATCATCTTATTTAAATCATAGGATGTGTAGCAAATGTTTAAGAGACATAATGGGAACAAAACGTTCAACGCGAGAGATTAGATGGCACTAAATGGGTTTGTCGTAACTGTGGATATTAGTAGGAAGAAATGGTTTCTGATAGACATCTATTTTAGTAAATCACTATCAATTCAAATTAAATTAATCAAATAAAATCTTCAAAATTAATGATAATTGCATTGAAATAGAAAATAAATAAAAACAATAAAGAATTTTTAAAATATTTAAAACAGCAATTTAAATGCAAAAAAATAAATTTTATCATAGACAGATGTCAAATTCATTATTTTCGTTGCATGCATGGTCTGTCCAATTATCGTGTAATCTACGTAAACAATACCGTCTTGGATTTAGTGAATTGTAAATTTTTCTACATTCTCCGATCTTTTTAAAATCATTGTTGGCTGAATTTTGTTTCCATTTTGCAATATGTTACAATGGGTCTACAAATTCAATTTTTGTGCAACATGTAACGTCATGTAAATTTAGTCTGAAGCCAAAAAATGACCTATTGTTTATATTGCTTATCGAAAGAAGTGGATTAATTTGTTATGGAGTCAAAATACGCGCGAATATGCAAATAAGCAAATTGAAGAGACAAATCATATAATAATATTGACAATAATGCTAATAATAATGATAATAATTATTCTAATTCTAATTGCATTTTAAGGAATATTTTTGTTTTGAATGAATAGATTGATTTCTAATTAACCAATAATACCTGTTAAAATATTTGACAATTTTTACAACACTTTAAACACTTTACAACACATAAAATTAATATTTTCAGGTAACTATGGCATCTTATATGGATTTGAATTTATTTGTCTCTGGAGAAAATAAGAACATATTAAAAACCTGTTTAGAATTGGGCTACAGAACCATTGCAATAAATGATGTTGTTGAGTTCGCAGTCACAAAAGGTAAAAAGAAAGATAAGAAAACAGCTCCTGTTGAGGATGAGGTGAAACAAATTAGACCAAAGATAGATTCTCTGAACATATTGTCCAGATTTTCAACAGTCCTCAGTGACATGTCGCAGCTGTCAGAATTTCAGAAGTATGAAAAGTTAAAATCATATGACATCATTTCAGTCCAGCCGATGACTGAGAAAATCTTCTTGAATGCTTGTAGTGAGATGGAGATTGACATCATAGCATTCAATCTCACAGAGAGACTCCCTTTCCTCCCAAAACGTTCAATGGTGAACTGCGCCATTAAACGAGGAATTTCTTTTGAGATAATTTACTCGCCAATGATCGAAGACTCTACAGCTCGGAGGAACGTCATCTCGAATGCCAATCTCCTCGTCGACCTCAGCAGAGGCAAGAACATAATTATGTCCAGTGGATGTATGGAAAGTCTCTACATGAAATCACCATATGATGTAATGAATCTCTGCCTGCTGTTTGGCTTGAACAGGAAGCAAGCGCTCGATGTCATGACCTCTAACCCGAGGTCGGTTCTCCTTCACGCCCAGGCTCGAAGGATGTACAAGAGTGTCCTGCATGTCCACGATCCAGTGGAAGAAGATGAGGAATGATTTAAACTAATGACTGGATTTTATTTTATTTATTTTTTGTTTCTGTACAGTTTAAACAGTAGTTATCAATCAACATCTACATTGGGTGTCTTTAATAGAGTTATTTAAATATTTGGATTGGCTGGGACCTGCAAAACCATTCAATAATATTTATTTAATAGGAGTGCCACATACATAATATAATTTCCTGCATGTGACGATGATGGCCTGAGCCGCCAGGTAGTAAGAATCGACCAGGGTCACTTTTTTAGTCGGGGCTGGGGTACAAAATACATGCTTAGATATAAAACTTTCTAACATATTAACAGTGTGATTTTCTGCTCTTATCCAACTTCTTAAAACAAGCATGCAAATTCATTGATGAATACAGTTATTTGACTGTATTTCCATCATTTCAGGACTCATATGCACATATAAAACTTATGTTTGCTATTCCTTCATTAACTATTTTTGGTTATCAACATTAATCAAAGTCTCAAGAGAAACACTGTTTTCTTCAATTGCTTGATTCTATGATAGGAGGAAAAATGTCACCTCTCAGTTTTGTGAGGGTTTTTCGCTTGGAAAAAGCTGAAACGAAATCCCTGTATCTGAGAAGATAGAGATAAAACCAGAGAACAAGTGTAAGAAGAAACGTATAGGTGTCTTGGATGATCCTTTCCTTCTGGAGGGTGTGTCCTACACGAGCCGTTCTGCTAGCAGCAAGCATGGAGTGGATGAATAGTTGGATGGACAAGCCAATGGATGGATGCCAGCCCAAGTGATAGTGAAAGCAGTTCCAAATGCCATTCATGGTGAAATGTTTGCCAAAGAATGTGGAAACATTACCGTTTCTTAAGTTTAAGTATTTTAAGACTAGCGGGATTATTCCACAAAAGTGTCATAAGTATCGGACGATTTTGTTTATTATGAGTTATCATGAACTATGAATACAGGGCGTCGATATACTAGTTATTAAGACTTTGGTATTGGAGTGACTCCATTAGGAGTTCAAGTTTAAGCCTCTTTTATAACTAAAGCCTGATGACTTTATTCCGTCAAATGAGAGATAACTTGGATTCATACATGGAATTGTCGTTAACATTAAAAAAACGTATCTAAATTTCTTATAAATATTTACGGTATTCCCCATGGAATTGGGCATGGGGTCCTCGAATAAAAAGTATCATTCAAAAGATCTGATAAATAAAAAATGTCTAACTTATAATGCTTCATTCAATGCATCTAGTTATTCTATGTTATGTAGTTCTAATTCATTTCCATAAGGTTAATACAATCACTTTGATGACCAAGCTAAGTTAGATATTTTCTCATTGGAACCAAAACTTATCCGCACTGCTCTCATAAGTCACGGAGACGGGTGTTTGGAGTCCTGCAGTTAGTGTACATACATGCATCGTCCACCCTCGACATTAATCTTTCCAAACGAATAGCAAGAAATGGAATATATTTTATAGATATTTTACGTAACACAGGCTTTTAAGAAAAGCTAAATCAATTTGGAGGGTGACGTGGATACTTCTTTTAGGTAGAGGGGTTGTTCCTTAGTTCATTACGCATGGCAACATTTGGACCACGTATCAAATTTCTAACAAGCAGAGACAAGACGTCATGCTACGAGATAGATCAGTAATAATATTTGCTTAATGAGGCAGACCGAAGAGACTCGTAAAAGTGGAGAGTTCAATAAAGGCTTTCACGGACCTACCCTTCGAGTTCTATGTAGAGAAGTTTGGATCAACATTTATCACGTGCAGTTTTTAAGAGTCGTCAGAACAGATGAGGAGGAGGTCTAGGTGCAAGCCACCTCTCATCTTCACAACTTGACGAGCAAAAAAAAAGAAGGTTTTCTGGCTGGTGTGGGGCCCTATGCAGTGTTTCAGTCCGTTCAACTGCGCCTAAATCCGACACTGCTGTATTCATCACTAAATTGGCGGGTTCGTGATATTGTGTCCCCAAATGGTGTTATGGAATTGATTAAAAGCATAAAAAATTAAAATTTGACGCAAGGGCCGATATCTTTAACTGACAGTGAGTGAATGAAGAGATCGATGACAGAGCGACTGCGTGAGTGATTGGGTGAGTGGAGGGATGGATGAATGAGAAAGTGGATGAGTGATTGGATGGGTCAATTAAATCAGACCTCAACGGCCAGTTCCCCTCGGTCGCCATAAACATTAGCTCGCACATGTTCAATGAATTTCGATGCAAACTCCAAGATTTATTAAATGACATTAAAATTTTAAATTTAAACCAGCGAGCTAATGAATTAGTTAGATACCCCCTAGATTTATCAGACATATTCATTAAAATATTCATACATAAACGAGGTGCTAGTTGAGATTTTTTCCAAAGAATGTGCTTCTTAAACTGTCGTTTTGGGGATTGACGTAAAGCTCCCTCCTCCTCGTTGTCGAACACACCCGATGTCTTTAGTCCCCAAACCGACGTATTTACGACAATTTGGGGTCCGGTGTGAAATAAACGTTGATATTAATAAAAATGGTTTTATTTCTGAAACACATTAGCTCAATGATGGATTTCATTTCCCTGTTAAATCCCAGCTTTAGACTTTGTTATCTATAAGTCTATTCATTTATCACCCAATCTTTCATACATCATGCAATTCTCCATTAATTCACCCAATCATTTTCTCTCCATTCATCTACCAGCTGACCAGGATTGTATTATTCCTCTACCGACAGGAGCCATTTATAGAACATCAGATTGTTTTTTTTTTTTGAATAAAGCATCCCTCAAATTGGCTTTCATGTGATCGTACAACCTCATTTGCATGCGACCATCAAGCGGAAGAAGTTTATTTCGATGTCATGACGTCACCATATTTATATGATGATTAGGATGATGATAATGATTATGATGATATCGACGACGATGAAGTCTTGATGTAAGACGACTGACGAAATGCTGGGCTCCAATGACGAATATAAACTTATTTTTGATAAATATATTATTACTCCTCGTATAACACAGCTAAAGCAATCTGCTATTTAACTGTCAGTTATTTAGTTTCAAACATTCATCAAAATCAGTGGCGCACCAAAGGGGAGAGACAGGGTCGGTCAGCCCCGGGCGGCAAGAGCCAAGGGGCGGAATTTTGAGAGGCTACGTAAAAAATAAAAAATTGAAAAAAACGACCATCCTCTCTCCTCAGTGTTTTGCTGTGTACATTGAAGAGTCAGCTTTCAGCAAGTTCATGATCTTTTAAACAAATACGCCTTTCTCAGACCGTCAACTCCTCTTGATGATAATTATTTTATTTATTTATTTATTAAGCATCAAACTGAAGGGTCTTTGAGACCACTAACACAAGTCTGTACAACTGACATACAAAAAGTATAACACAAGCTCCGAATGACAAGGACAATCAGGTATATGTTAATAAACGATTGAAATCAAAGTCACGTATCAGAGCGTATTAAAACGAGAAGCCGTATCCGAATTCACTATTTCGTTTGGTAGTGCCTTCCATGGTTTTACTATTCTATTAAAGAAAGAATATTTAACAACATCTGTTGAAAATTTACTATATCGAAGTTTGAAACTGTGTCCTCTCGTGCCTGAGTAATACTGGACGAGTAGCAGATGCCTCAGGGGGAAGTCCACAAAGCCATTCAGTAATTTGAAGCAAAATGTTAAGTACGCCAGGAGGCGTCATAAGTTTAAGCTACCTTACTCTTTCCATGTAGGGGTATTTAGCATCTGAGGATATTGATTTGGTAAATTTCTTTTGGATTTTTTCAACTCTATCAATTAGGTATTTGTAGTGAGTATTCCATACTGGGGAACCATATTCAAGAATAGGTCTGGCGCTGGTTCAGAAGGCAAGTTTTAGGACATCCTGGTCCCTCGAGGAAACTGTTGCAGCTTTATGGGCGATTGTGTCAATGTGGGCTGCAAACTTTAAGCTTGGGTCCATCATAACCCCGAGATCCCTAATCATGTCCACTCGTTGGAGGGTCTGACAGTTGATAGTGTACTCATGATTATTTCTTTTCTTTCTGCGGCCCGCTACGTAGAAAACCCGACATTTATCTGGTGCGAGCTGATGTTGTCAGATGTGACTCCACTGAACTACGCTGTAGAGAGCAGACTGAAGTTGCGTTTCGGACGAAGTTAGGAAGCAGTAAAGCTTAACATCATCAGCAAATAGTTTGCAAACGACACCCGTATCTTTGAATATGCTCGGAAGATCATTGGTGTATAACGAAAAGAGTGTGTGGCCATGCACACTGCCCTGGGGGACACCACTGGTCACAGGAACGATATTTGATAAAATTCCACCTATATTAACCCGCGGTTTCCTCCGTGAAAGAAAGTTGGCGAGCCATCCCATAACGTTTTCATGGATGCCGTAACATTGTAATTTGGTTAAAAGCTTGTTGTGCGTTACGGAGTCAAATGTCTTTTTAAAGTCTAGGTATATGATGTCCAAAGAATGTCTGGACTGGAGTGCTTCCGACCATTGTTGCGTGCATTCAAGTAGATTTGTTACAGTTGATCTGCCACTCATAAATCCGTGTTGATTCCTGTTTAATTATTTATGTTGAGATGATGCATAGGCGATTTGTTAATAATTGCAACAGGTTGATGTGATTGAGATGGGCCTGTAGTTTGCAAGGGAGGTAGTGGGACCTTGTTTATGTATGGGAGTGACTAATGCCGTTTTGATAGGACAACTTTTGATCTTTAAGGGAAAGGTCAAATGTATGGGGAATGGGTAAAGCCAGACAGGATGCGCACTTTTTTAAAACAATATTGGGTATTTCATCCGGTTCCGTCGATAATGAGGAATTAAGGCCATGCAAGGTCATCCTAACAACATCTGGAGTAAACTTGACTTCATGATTGTAAGAATATTTGAGAATTTTTAAAAACTTGAAGGTAAACGGATTATTAACGGCTAAGAGAAGGGAGGGGGCGGTAAATCTTATGACCACCCCGGTCGGCAAGAACAGTTGGTACGCCACTTATCAAAATACTTCATGAAATTCGAAACACTGCATGCATGCAACGACGTAGTTTCAGCTTTTTTTTTTAGGAGGGACCTTTGTTTTTGCTTTAATCCAAAATTCAGGAGGCAGCAACCCCCACCCCAATGATTTCTCTGCGTCGTCGTCATCGTCATCACCGTCATTATCGTCGTCGTCGTCGTCATCATGATGTAGATTTGTCCAGCGAATGGAAATAATTCTAGCAGCTAATGCAGATTCTGGAACTTCCTCCGTTGATTGAATTTCATGTTTCGTCACATGTTCCTTCACTTTGTTCTTAACGATTTTCGCAGTTTTTCTGCTTTTGCAAGTGGATTTCAAGGATATTTGTAGGATGTCCTTATATTATATTATATTATATTATATTATATTATATTATATTATATATATATTATATTATATTATATTATATTATATTATATTATTATATTATATTATATTATTATATTATATTATATTATATATATATTATATTATATTATATTATATTATATTATATTATATTATATTATATTATATTATTATATATATTATATTATATTATATTATATTATATTATATTATCTTATATTATATTATATTATATTATATTATATTATATTATTATATTATATTATATTATATTATTATATTATATTATAAATCTTCGACTACTTCTGAATCAATGCACGGGTTGTTGGTTCCCATAGTAACGCAGCATTAAACGGTGTGTGACGTCACACGTCTTGAAGGTCGTCCGTGAAAGAAGGACATGGTGATGATTTTTTATTTGATCGTTGCCATGGAAATGTTCAAAACACGTGATAGCATTAATCTCCTTTTCATCGATTGATTGAAACTGCACGATCATTACCATCACCGTCATCATCGTCGTCATCGTAGTCATCATCAGAACAATAGTAATCAGTGATTACTAATCACCATGATCATCATCGCCAGCACAAGTAGTAATGCAATCGCCACCACGTTGGTCATAATCATCATAATCATCATCGCGACCCCCAGAAATGCGAGCTTTTTTCGCTCATGCATCAAGATCATGTTGTACTTCATGCTTCCTTAAACTTCTCAGCTTAAAAACTTCATCTTTCAAGATCAACTTCCAGCCAACCACCCAATAACAACTTCAGCCCTTACCACGTCATCTTTCCACGCACTCAGCCACTCCTCCACCTCAGTTTATCAGGGAGCGATGGAGGCCGTTTTCATAATCACTACCATTCGTTTGTTGGTTCCATCACGTTGCCCAATAAAAAAAATAAAATAATAGTAATGATAATAATAATGACAATAATACCACCATCATCATCACCACCATCATCGTCATCGTCGTCATTATCATCATCAAGACGTTGAGTACCTTTAGCTGAATTATGATTTTAATATGACTGGGATGGCGATGACGACGATGATATACAGTAATGTTGAGGAAGCCGTTTTATTGGGATAGGAATCGTAGTGAATAAAAAGCTGAATTATCGACTGCTAAGGCATTCAATGTCTTGAACGGCTCAAGTACCCCGTTAATATCACATCACCATGGTTACATTCATAACATCACCATGGTTACATTCATAACATAACCATAGTTACGCACAAATAATTCTTGTATGCATTAGAGAAGCTTGATTGTTCTTGCCAGGAGTCTGAATTCAATTTAAATTTATAGTTACTTTTTATTTCGCTTTGCAGATGCTTATTACTAGTTTTTACTGACGACGATGACGATGGTGATGTTGGTGATGATGACGGCAACCATGATAATGATTATTGACCAGCCTCCAGTGATGGATAGGTCGATGTTTCCAGCCAATGAACTACGCCCAAAGTGTCACGTGATGGACCTAAATATAGCCGAAACAAAGTTAATCATATCGTTGACGAATGGATTTCTTTTTTTTTTAGGTCATGGTTGTGATCCCTCGACATGATAGTGATCTCAAATGCGATGATCGTGATGATGATCACAAACGTGTTAACAATGATGATGATCTCAAACAGGATTTTGATCGATTAGGAAGTTTAATCATTTGCCAAACAGAGGGCGATGGGGTGAAATAACCTTTAACCTTTCAATTTCAAATCATTTCAAGGTGCTCCAAGTAATGATTTTTTATATTTTTATTAATAAAAATTAACTAAATAAGATAAACATATTATGCTACATAATTTTATTTAACTTTATGAAATATTTTTAATATGTAGTAATTTTATGAAATACTAAAAAGTTTTAAATAAAAGTGCTTCTAATGTCTCTAAAAATACAATTTATTTTAATTAGATTTGATATATGATTTATAGTATGTATTTAATTATTAAAATTAATTTGTGACATTCAAGCAACATTTCTAATCATGGATCAGCTGTTTTTGCTGCTGCTGCTGATGATAATGATGATAATGATATCGAAGACGATGATGATGATGACGATGACGATGACGATGACGACGACGATGATGATGATGATGATGATGATGATGATGATGATGATGATGATGATGATGATGATGATGATGATGATGATGATGATGATGATGATGATGATGATGATGACGATGACGATGACGACGACGACGATGAAGATGATGATGATGATGATGATGATGATTGAAATATAATAAAGGGTTCCACGTTGGAGCAGACGACAGAGGTCATTCGATTAGCGATTAATCACGAAAGTACATCTCCTACATTTCCATAATAAATGACCCTCCAAATGACCCAATTAAATGACCTAATTAAATAATCCAAATGCAGTATATTTATTTAGTGATAACATAGAAACATATCTACATGTGTGTATCCATTATACAAACATACATGCATTTGTTTATTCATTGTTTTATTTCATTGGTCCCAGATTATCTTCCGAAAAAAACCAGCGCACATTTAAAATCGTCAACAATGTTTTAAAGTCCTCAAACGGGTCCTGCAAAACCCAAGGATTGTAGTAAATGGCTTGAAACAATCACAAAAATGAGTTTCGATATGAATTACATTTCCCGGTTATGTCGCCGGCGTAGGGGTTTGCCAAAAAAGCGTCGAGATAACCGAAAAGGAAGATGGCGATTGTATATTAACGTGTGTTTGAAATTTCTTTACGTACATAATGTGCGTTGGTGTGCGTTAGTTAAAGTGTTTAATATATGAGAATGTATGTGCACGTTTTTGTGGAAAGTTTTTTTCTTGCTGGATCAAAGACAGACTTCTCGTACATTTGCTTTATCACGTCGACCTTCTTACTCCTAAAAATTCTGAATTCTGAAATGGTGTTTGATGGAATGCCATGATGCCGACAAAGATCTGCCATGCGTGAGTGATTGGGTGAGTGGAGGGATGGATGAATGAGAAAGTGGATGAGTGATTGGATGGGTCAATTAAATCAGACCTCAACGGCCAGTTCCCCTCGGTCGCCATAAACATTAGCTCGCACATGTTCAATGAATTTCGATGCAAACTCCAAGATTTATTAAATGACATTAAAATTTTAAATTTAAACCAGCGAGCTAATGAATTAGTTAGATACCCCCTAGATTTATCAGACATATTCATTAAAATATTCATACATAAACGAGGTGCTAGTTGAGATTTTTTCCAAAGAATGTGCTTCTTAAACTGTCGTTTTGGGGATTGACGTAAAGCTCCCTCCTCCTCGTTGTCGAACACACCCGATGTCTTTAGTCCCCAAACCGACGTATTTACGACAATTTGGGGTCCGGTGTGAAATAAACGTTGATATTAATAAAAATGGTTTTATTTCTGAAACACATTAGCTCAATGATGGATTTCATTTCCCTGTTAAATCCCAGCTTTAGACTTTGTTATCTATAAGTCTATTCATTTATCACCCAATCTTTCATACATCATGCAATTCTCCATTAATTCACCCAATCATTTTCTCTCCATTCATCTACCAGCTGACCAGGATTGTATTATTCCTCTACCGACAGGAGCCATTTATAGAACATCAGATTGTTTTTTTTTTTTTGAATAAAGCATCCCTCAAATTGGCTTTCATGTGATCGTACAACCTCATTTGCATGCGACCATCAAGCGGAAGAAGTTTATTTCGATGTCATGACGTCACCATATTTATATGATGATTAGGATGATGATAATGATTATGATGATATCGACGACGATGAAGTCTTGATGTAAGACGACTGACGAAATGCTGGGCTCCAATGACGAATATAAACTTATTTTTGATAAATATATTATTACTCCTCGTATAACACAGCTAAAGCAATCTGCTATTTAACTGTCAGTTATTTAGTTTCAAACATTCATCAAAATCAGTGGCGCACCAAAGGGGAGAGACAGGGTCGGTCAGCCCCGGGCGGCAAGAGCCAAGGGGCGGAATTTTGAGAGGCTACGTAAAAAATAAAAAATTGAAAAAAACGACCATCCTCTCTCCTCAGTGTTTTGCTGTGTACATTGAAGAGTCAGCTTTCAGCAAGTTCATGATCTTTTAAACAAATACGCCTTTCTCAGACCGTCAACTCCTCTTGATGATAATTATTTTATTTATTTATTTATTAAGCATCAAACTGAAGGGTCTTTGAGACCACTAACACAAGTCTGTACAACTGACATACAAAAAGTATAACACAAGCTCCGAATGACAAGGACAATCAGGTATATGTTAATAAACGATTGAAATCAAAGTCACGTATCAGAGCGTATTAAAACGAGAAGCCGTATCCGAATTCACTATTTCGTTTGGTAGTGCCTTCCATGGTTTTACTATTCTATTAAAGAAAGAATATTTAACAACATCTGTTGAAAATTTACTATATCGAAGTTTGAAACTGTGTCCTCTCGTGCCTGAGTAATACTGGACGAGTAGCAGATGCCTCAGGGGGAAGTCCACAAAGCCATTCAGTAATTTGAAGCAAAATGTTAAGTACGCCAGGAGGCGTCATAAGTTTAAGCTACCTTACTCTTTCCATGTAGGGGTATTTAGCATCTGAGGATATTGATTTGGTAAATTTCTTTTGGATTTTTTCAACTCTATCAATTAGGTATTTGTAGTGAGTATTCCATACTGGGGAACCATATTCAAGAATAGGTCTGGCGCTGGTTCAGAAGGCAAGTTTTAGGACATCCTGGTCCCTCGAGGAAACTGTTGCAGCTTTATGGGCGATTGTGTCAATGTGGGCTGCAAACTTTAAGCTTGGGTCCATCATAACCCCGAGATCCCTAATCATGTCCACTCGTTGGAGGGTCTGACAGTTGATAGTGTACTCATGATTATTTCTTTTCTTTCTGCGGCCCGCTACGTAGAAAACCCGACATTTATCTGGTGCGAGCTGATGTTGTCAGATGTGACTCCACTGAACTACGCTGTAGAGAGCAGACTGAAGTTGCGTTTCGGACGAAGTTAGGAAGCAGTAAAGCTTAACATCATCAGCAAATAGTTTGCAAACGACACCCGTATCTTTGAATATGCTCGGAAGATCATTGGTGTATAACGAAAAGAGTGTGTGGCCAAGCACACTGCCCTGGGGGACACCACTGGTCACAGGAACGATATTTGATAAAATTCCACCTATATTAACCCGCGGTTTCCTCCGTGAAAGAAAGTTGGCGAGCCATCCCATAACGTTTTCATGGATGCCGTAACATTGTAATTTGGTTAAAAGCTTGTTGTGCGTTACGGAGTCAAATGTCTTTTTAAAGTCTAGGTATATGATGTCCAAAGAATGTCTGGACTGGAGTGCTTCCGACCATTGTTGCGTGCATTCAAGTAGATTTGTTACAGTTGATCTGCCACTCATAAATCCGTGTTGATTCCTGTTTAATTATTTATGTTGAGATGATGCATAGGCGATTTGTTAATAATTGCAACAGGTTGATGTGATTGAGATGGGCCTGTAGTTTGCAAGGGAGGTAGTGGGACCTTGTTTATGTATGGGAGTGACTAATGCCGTTTTGATAGGACAACTTTTGATCTTTAAGGGAAAGGTCAAATGTATGGGGAATGGGTAAAGCCAGACAGGATGCGCACTTTTTTAAAACAATATTGGGTATTTCATCCGGTTCCGTCGATAATGAGGAATTAAGGCCATGCAAGGTCATCCTAACAACATCTGGAGTAAACTTGACTTCATGATTGTAAGAATATTTGAGAATTTTTAAAAACTTGAAGGTAAACGGATTATTAACGGCTAAGAGAAGGGAGGGGGCGGTAAATCTTATGACCACCCCGGTCGGCAAGAACAGTTGGTACGCCACTTATCAAAATACTTCATGAAATTCGAAACACTGCATGCATGCAACGACGTAGTTTCAGCTTTTTTTTTTAGGAGGGACCTTTGTTTTTGCTTTAATCCAAAATTCAGGAGGCAGCAACCCCCACCCCAATGATTTCTCTGCGTCGTCGTCATCGTCATCACCGTCATTATCGTCGTCGTCGTCGTCATCATGATGTAGATTTGTCCAGCGAATGGAAATAATTCTAGCAGCTAATGCAGATTCTGGAACTTCCTCCGTTGATTGAATTTCATGTTTCGTCACATGTTCCTTCACTTTGTTCTTAACGATTTTCGCAGTTTTTCTGCTTTTGCAAGTGGATTTCAAGGATATTTGTAGGATGTCCTTATATTATATTATATTATATTATATTATATTATATTATATTATATTATATTATAATTATATTATATTATTATTATATATTATATTATATTATATTATATTATATTATATTATATTATATTATATTATAATTATATTATATTATATTATATTATATTATATTATATTATATTATATTATATTATATTATATTATATTATATTATATTATATTATATTATATTATATTATATTATATTATATTATTTATATTATATTATATTATAATATAAATCTTCGACTACTTCTGAATCAATGCACGGGTTGTTGGTTCCCATAGTAACGCAGCATTAAACGGTGTGTGACGTCACACGTCTTGAAGGTCGTCCGTGAAAGAAGGACATGGTGATGATTTTTTATTTGATCGTTGCCATGGAAATGTTCAAAACACGTGATAGCATTAATCTCCTTTTCATCGATTGATTGAAACTGCACGATCATTACCATCACCGTCATCATCGTCGTCATCGTAGTCATCATCAGAACAATAGTAATCAGTGATTACTAATCACCATGATCATCATCGCCAGCACAAGTAGTAATGCAATCGCCACCACGTTGGTCATAATCATCATAATCATCATCGCGACCCCCAGAAATGCGAGCTTTTTTCGCTCATGCATCAAGATCATGTTGTACTTCATGCTTCCTTAAACTTCTCAGCTTAAAAACTTCATCTTTCAAGATCAACTTCCAGCCAACCACCCAATAACAACTTCAGCCCTTACCACGTCATCTTTCCACGCACTCAGCCACTCCTCCACCTCAGTTTATCAGGGAGCGATGGAGGCCGTTTTCATAATCACTACCATTCGTTTGTTGGTTCCATCACGTTGCCCAATAAAAAAAAAATAATAGTAATGATAATAATAATGACAATAATACCACCATCATCATCACCACCATCATCGTCATCGTCGTCATTATCATCATCAAGACGTTGAGTAACTTTAGCTAAATTATGATTTTAATATGACTGGGATGGCGATGACGACGATGATATACAGTAATGTTGAGGAAGCCGTTTTATTGGGATAGGAATCGTAGTGAATAAAAAGCTGAATTATCGACTGCTAAGGCATTCAATGTCTTGAACGGCTCAAGTACCCCGGTTAATATCACATCACCATGGTTACATTTATAACATCACCATGGTTACATTCATAACATCACCATGGTTACATTCGTATCATCACCATGGTTACATTCATAACATAACCATAGTTACGCACAAATAATTCTTGTGTGCATTAGAGAAGCTTGATTGTTCTTGCCAGGAGTCTGAATTCAATTTAAATTTATAGTTACTTTTTATTTCGCTTTGCAGATGCTTATTACTAGTTTTTACTGACGACGATGACGATGGTGATGTTGGTGATGATGACGGCAACCATGATAATGATTATTGACCAGCCTCCAGTGATGGATAGGTCGATGTTTCCAGCCAATGAACTACGCCCAAAGTGTCACGTGATGGACCTAAATATAGCCGAAACAAAGTTAATCATATCGTTGACGAATGGATTTCTTATTTTTTTAGGTCATGGTTGTGATCCCTCGACATGATAGTGATCTCAAATGCGATGATCATGATGATGATCTCAAACGTGCTAACAATGATGATGATCTCAAACAGGATTTTGATCGATTAAGAAGTTTAATCATTTGCCAAGCAGAGGGCGATGGGGTGAAATAACCTTTAACCTTTCAATTTCAAATCATTTCAAGGTGCTCCAAGTAATGATTTTTTATATTTTTATTAATAAAAATTAACTAAATAAGATAAACATATTATGCTACATAATTTTATTTAACTTTATGAAATATTTTTAATATGTAGTAATTTTATGAAATACTAAAAAGTTTTAAATAAAAGTGTCTCTAAAAATATAATTTATTTTAATTAGATTTGATATATGATTTATAGTATGTATTTAATTATTAAAATTAATTTGTGACATTCAAGCAACATTTCTAATCATGGATCAGCTGTTTTTGCTGCTGCTGCTGATGATAATGATGATAATGATATCGAAGACGATGATGATGATGACGATGACGATGATGATGATGATGATGATGATGATGATGATGATGATGATGATGATGATGATGATGATGATGATGATGCTGATGATGATGATGATGATGATGATGATGATGATGATGATGATGATGATGATGATGATGATGATGATGATGATGATGATGATGATGATGATGATGATGATGATGATGATGATGATGATGATGATGATGATGATGATTGATGATGATGATGATGATGATGATGACGATGACGATGACGACGACGACGATGAAGATGATGATGATGATGATTGAAATATAATAAAGGGTTCCACGTTGGAGCAGACGACAGAGGTCATTCGATTAGCGATTAATCACGAAAGTACATCTCCTACATTTCCATAATAAATGACCCTCCAAATGACCCAATTAAATGACCTAATTAAATAATCCAAATGCAGTATATTTATTTAGTGATAACATAGAAACATATCTACATGTGTGTATCCATTATACAAACATACATGCATTTGTTTATTCATTGTTTTATTTCATTGGACCCAGATTATCTTCCGAAAAAAACCAGCGCACATTTAAAATCGTCAACAATGTTTTAAAGTCCTCAAACGGGTCCTGGAAAACCCAAGGATTGTAGTAAATGGCTTGAAACAATCACAAAAATGAGTTTCGATATGAATTACATTTCCCGGTTATGTCGCCGGCGTAGGGGTTTGCCAAAAAGGCGTCGAGATAACCGATAATCAAGATGGCGATTGTATATTAACGTGTGTTTGAAATTTCTTTACGTACATAATGTGCGTTGGTGTGCGTTAGTTAAAGTGTTTAATATATGAGAATGTACGTGCACGTTTTTGTGGAAAGTTTTTTTCTTGCTGGATCAAAGACAGACTTCTCGTACATTTGCTTTATCACGTCGACCTTCTTACTCCTAAAAATTCTGAATTCTGAAATGGTGTTTGATGGAATGCCATGATGCCGACAAAGATCTGCCGGTTTTGTTGCAGTATGATTTCATACTTTTTCTCTAAACATTTTTTAAACAGAAAAAATAAACAGAATAGCTACATTGTGTTACTCAGACAAAATCAACAAGAGTAACTGTATTTATATAGCGCCATACGCATAGAGTCAGAGGCACTTCTTGCAACCATTTTTATAGCGCTCCTTCCCAAGGGCGCTGGCGACAGTGCAGGCATATTACGACTGTTGCCATTACCGCCAAAGTGTGAATTGAGTTCGGCGACATAAAAGACTCGACACAAGCAATGAGAAAATTCTACGACAAAATGGGAATTTGGTGGTTCCGCCCAAAAGTCGGAGATTGAAGTCGTCATCTTGCAGTTTCTGGTGGATTCTTCCTCAGGAAGATAGGGGACCCGAATAAGCTAAATCCGGAGAAATTCGACGTTTTCCAAGCGAAATGAACATGTATTAAAGTAACATGTATTAAATTAACATGTATTAAATTAACATGTATTAAATTAACATGTATTAAATTAACATGTATTAAATTAACATGTATTAAATTAACATATATTAAATTAACATGTATTAAGTTAACATGTATTAAGTTAACATGTATTAAATTAACATGTATTAATTAAATGCGCACAAAAAACAAATCGACCGCTCCTCAGCCTACTCATTCGAAAACATACCTACATGTGTTGCATATATCCGTTATAC
>JAJTWR010000260.1:3337500-3355564 GCA_021613335.1 Whitmania pigra
CAATTATTAACCCGTGTATTCCATCGAATGAAGGAATAAAACGAGAAAATTAGCGGAATGAATGTCCAGTGATTCAGTCGGAAAGCCTGTCAGTTGCTTTTATTTACAAGACCGCCCTCGTAACAACTTAAGCTCCTTAAGAACCTAAAAATGGCCCTTCAGGAATGTGTGTTCATTGAAAAAAACAGAGATCAGTCCTCGGTCAGAGCAGGACAAACAGAGGGTTCTGTCAGCGCTAAAACCTCGTTTGTTAAATCATAAAAGTCCTTTGGTTGATCAATTGTTTCGAATAATCGAGGCGTATAAAGATCCTCGTGTGATTCATGAGCAGGGACACTAAAGTTTCTTTAAATCAACCAACGACGCCCAGGGGAGTTGGATTGGATAGATTTGCAATCGCAATTTGTAATTGCAGGACAATGAAAGAAATTTGTGCACAAGTTGAAATACGTGCAATCGTACAAGTAAAACTTTAAACGTCCGATGGAGTCTCACAAACTGAGGCTCAGTTTTTCAAACGAGTTTGAAGCTCTCAATGAGCGAATCACGATGCAATTGACTAATGCAACATGGTCAAGAGCTGCTGATGGATGGACGTTTGTATAAAGCACTTGCACGTAATAACTTCTGAGAGGTCTGAAGAAGGGAGCCGAACTATATTCTCAACTATTCTGCACATAAGAAGTCCTTGAATAAGAATTAGTTCTTTTGAGATTGTTCTTCAATTTCTTTTTTCAACTTTCCAACTTATTAGAATGTTTGTTTGTTATTTCAATTTAAAAAGAATTACAAATGAAAACATGAAATCGATAAAATGAAAGTTTGAATATTTGGAAAAAATCAGAAAACGACAGAAATCCAACAACTCACTTGAAAGCGCTCCTGAGCAGAAGTTCGAAAAGAGAACAAGAAACAACGCTCCCTCTTCCTTCATGTTACCTATTTGTTTTCAACGAGTTTATTTTTAATGCCAGCCTTAATTAATAAATATTGCCATCATTAGCTTCATTAAACTTGGATAAGTAATAAAAATAAATTGTTAGAACATCTAACAATCTAACGATCCCAATGCAAAGGTGGAACTGATCATAAATCATGGTCAGTCCCTCTTAATTCATTACCTGTCCCCTTTTATTTGTTTGCCAATCGACTTGGATCGACTTTCTCGAAAAGAGATTGAATTTTTTTTCTTCCAGCAAATGAGGTTGGATTTGAATCCACGCCGTTTAGAGCTCGGGCGCGTAAAATATGAGAAGGAAATTTTACGGAATTAACCAGATTTCTTTCTGAAAATGATGGATGAGAGAAAATTAAGAAATTGCAACCATCTCGGTCTGCAATTGAAAGTGATTTATTAACCGACACCAAGCAGTACTCGGAGACTGGATTGCAATATCTGGAGTGGCCACCTCACCCATCATTTCAACCCAACTCTGCCGCCAAATTACACGTTCTACCCTAGCACTGGTTTATTGCACGATCCAGGAGGACAAATTAATCGCTCATTGTAGAGTCGTAATGCGAATATAAACTTTCTTGTTGATGTTTAACGTACCGAGTAGCTGCAGTTATTTTTTTAAAACATTTTTAACGTGGCAAAGGGCTCCAAGAATTATTAAATGGCAGAAATATTGCTCGAGAACAACAACATAAACATAATTGGTCGATTAAAAAAACTAAAGCATAAGTTCAGTTTAATAAATTAAATTAATTAAAAATAAATTAGGCTTTATTAATTAAATTAAATTAATTAAAAATGAGTTGACTTTTATTAATCATATTGATTAAATATAAAACCTCACGCTGAAGAGGACGAGACAGTTTCGTTCCATGTTCTTCTTCTCCTGTTTCTTGGGACCAGGTTCCTCCAGTTGCCTGCGTAATCTGTTGAACTCTTCCAAGAATCGGACCGGGGATTTTATAGCGGACGGATGGCATCGTATTTCACGCAGCCATCTTTCGCTTACTCGAGACTTTATTCTGACACTGGACAGAAATATCTGCAGTCAGATACAAACGATGATTTAAAAGAAAAAAAAAAGTACACCGCACCTTTGTGTTAGCGGGAGACTAATTGCTCGCAGTTACTCCTCGAGTCTGACTGATTAAAACTTCGGGGATGTTGTACCACAATTAATCAGCCACTCAACAACTCATTAACGACTCTAAACCATTCACCTGCATTTGCTTTCCGTGCGCATTGAATCAGTCGCTAATCACTAACCGGTATCAATTTATTTTAAAATCTTTCAAATGAAGATTAAGATTTAGGAATTTGTCCTCATTTGTTACAAACGAGAGGACTCGGTCTATAGAAATTCGAAGATAAAATTTCAAAAAAAAAAAATAACATAAAAAAGTTCCCGAATGGCAAGGCATCTGCCACTCAAACGGATGACTACCGGGCTTCGTCGGTATGAGAAGCGGCCACGATATTAATTTTCCTCGAGCGAATCTTGGTTATTTAAAGCTTTTCAATGCCGAATATTTCGACCATCTCGTCTCACGTGATTCTTCATCTTGGACGAGTAAACTGCCAGCGGTCATATTTCATCCTTGTTGGAGTGCTGACTTTCTAAATATAAAATGAATTTCTTTCCCTGATTATTTTTGTCGATGACTTTGGATTTGTTTTCAAAATGAAATAAATGCAGACCTAACGGTATAGGCATTATTCATATCACATATCATATAATAATAAATTTAATCTAATTATTTTTATTCAATTTAACTTTGTAACTTCATTTATATAGCGCCATATGCATAGCGTCAGAGGCGCTCCTTGTAACCATTTATATAGCGCTCCTTTTCAAGGGCGCTGGCGGCAGTGCAGGCTGGGTTTCGAACACGACACATTACGACTGTTGCCATTACCGCCGTATGCAGGCACGTAACCCATTCGGCTAACCTGCACGCCAATTTTGATAGTTTTAAATTTTTGCAAAAAAAAATATTCATGCATAAAAAACTCAATATTGTCTTATAAGATTCATTCCTACGTTTATTTCTTTAATGTTAAATTAATTAATTGATGGCTGGAAAGAATTTAGTACTACTAAATACGAATATTAATCTTAAAAGTGCATTACTTTATAATAATTACTTTATTTATTATAAACATCAATAATCATGACAAATGGAAACAATATGAGAAATCATTGTCGTGTCAATGATATTAATGAACGTCAGAACTGGAATTTTTATTTTTAGCAGCCAAGACTGACCATCACGTAGGATGAATTAACATAGCAAGAATCCGAAAGTGCCAATAAATACAAAATATTTTAAATTAAATGAATTACAATTTCTTTAAATTTTTTTTTAGAAAATAACGGGCCATTGCTATCATGAAAGACCAGTGTAGAATAATAAATTAACCATTTGAACATATTTATGCAAATGCTTGATTTTGCAGAATAATATTAAATTGAATGATAATAAATATACTAATGCAATAGTGAAGCCATCACTTCAATTTACTTTTTTTTTCAATATTTTTAAATTTCATATCTTGTTAAACGGTCAAATTGATATAATTGAATGCCACAAAACACTTTTTTTAGCCCAAGATTTGTCAAGTCGATCACACTTTTAAATAGCATTATTAATTATTATTATTATTATTATTAATTAAAATTAACAAGTTTTAACATTCAACATGCAACAACGTCAACATCCAAACGATCATCACCGCAGTAGCTGCTTACGACATGAAAAAGACGTTTACAATCACAAGACCCACCAATTAATTGGTCCTTTTTCGTCGACGAAGACCTCAGGTTTTTGTGGGCGTTTTAATTGTCAGCTGCAGAAAAAAAAAGTCAAAATGAAGAGGAAAAGGAAGTCTTTATGTTGCGGGAAGGCAATAAAAAGCGGAAAAATTGCCAGGGATTTAATTGGCAAGCAGGACGCATAATAAATAGCGCGCCATGTGCGGATGACGTCAAATTTGAAAATGGACAAACAGTAAACAAAACACGAGCGGAAATTACGACCGGGTCACGTGATCAAACGATATGACGAAGATGTGAAGAGAATGAGGATGAAGAGGATGAAAATGAAGATGAAGAGGGGGTCAAGAGGGGGATGGGAAGGGACGATGAGGGGGGGGGTGATGGGATCACGGCGATCATCGGAAGGTCTTCAGTCCATCTTTTCCACGCTTCAACCCTTGAACCTTAACTCCTTGCTTGGAAGATTTACTCGACAACTAATTAAATATTATCAATAAACAAGTAATTAATTATTATCGATCAACAACTAGTTAATTATCCTCATGAAAATAATTAATATTTTGAACAACATTTGTTATTTTGTTAAAAATTCGAAATAGCCATATTTTTCAATAGGTAGTTGTTTTTTGTCTTTTTTAAGTGCTTTTGAACTGCTTGAAAATATCGTGAAAATTTGTAAAAATTTGTGTCGAGGTGCTGTCTTCATGTTCAACCGATATTCGGAAAGTTTAATTCGCATCAGTCGTCATTATATCCAATTCACTAATTCAGTTTATTCATCACCATTATCATCACCTTCACTCCATCCATTTTGTTATCGTTCTGTTTATAAGTATTTATTATGATTATTATTAATAATATTATTATTATTGTTATTATTATTATTATTATTATTATTATTATTATTATTATTATTATTATTATTATTATTATTATTATTATTATTATTATTATTATTATTATTATTATTATTATTATTATTATTATTATTATATTATTATTATTATTATTATTATTATTATTATATTATTATTATTATTATTATTATTATTATTATTATTATTATTATTATTATTATTATTATTATTATTATTATTATTATTATTATTATTATTATTATTATTATTATTATTATTATTATTATTATTCTTATTATTATTATTATTATTATTATTATTATTATTATTATTATTGTTTCTACCACTAAACCGCGTCGTGCTGGACGTGGTAGGGAATATATTGGAGGATTTCTCGTTGAAAAAGTTGTTTTCTTATTGTTTTATTTTCTTATTGTTTTATATCCTCCTTTGACTGAAAACATTTTTACATTTCACTTGAAAACATTGAAAGATGCCATGACTTTTAAATTATTCCATCATCGTTTGTTAAGCCGAATAAGAAAATAATGGTTTAGAATAAGGAAAGACTTTTCAATTAGACGTAGAACGGTTTAAAAATAAGATTGTTTATAATTTTACAGTGCTTGGCAAAAATCAGTGTGATATTAATAAACAGTGTTTAGCAAAAATATTCGAAATTTATTTCCAGAAACAAGTAACAACTGCAAATTTCAAGCCTGAAGTCGGATGTTCTCAGTTTGAAAGACCACACAAATCACGATGAAGGTGGACAAACAGCGACCTCTATTTCAATTCGGTGTCTGAATTTGAAGCTGATCATATTTCCGTGTATTCCGCTGAATTCTTGTCTTCTCTTGAACGATGGAAATATTTTCTTCTCGTTGAAATATTTCTTAAGCTCGCATTAGTTACGTTTCCTCTGTTTGTCTTTCATTTTTAGAATAGACAGAAAATAAAGACGTCATATTTTGTTTGAAATTATAAGATGATGAAAGCGTGAGGATGCGACAAAGTGCGTGGCATCTGAGATGAGCGATGCGTTGTTTTTCAATTTTTTTCAACCTTCCTATCAGAAGGTTCACAGGAAGACTGGGTTTGTTCGTCTGGCAATAAATCGAGCATAACAGCGAGGCGATGAGTCAATTGAGGAATCGAGATAATTGTGATTTATTGTCTTGATTTTCAACTTTTATATTTCACGCCATCTGCCACATCCCACGTGATGTTTTCAATTTCAACCGACAGAGGTCGAATGACGCTCTTGTTTCAGCCGGCCATTTTTCTTGCGCTTTTAAAGAAAGAAATTAAATATCGAACAACAAATATTTCCTGCCGTAACGCTTATTATTAAATCTTTACACTGAGTTGGTGCATTGCTCGTGAGAACCGTTATCCTACAATTAAAAGACGAATATCCTAAAGGTTATCGAGGTTATTGGAGCTGGCAACATGCTGCTACTCCCATTACGAGTTTCCTCTCCCAAGCCTCATTACGCGGGATGACATTCGTGGTTCTTCACTCGAAGTGGACTGGATCGACAACGAGCGGACTTCATCGCTTCAAATGTTTAAATGCTAGTCGAGGTTCATCGGGACTTTTGGTCCGGAATTTTTCGGGAAAGATTTGCTCCGCAATTTTATCGTTGTTATCGCCGAAAAGGCAAAAATCAGTAAATGCTCGACTTTTTGAGTAATTTTATTTTATTTTAAATTTATTTGAATTGAAATTTTGCTCCACCACTCGTTGTGACGATGATGTTAGTTCGAGTGATCATTAACATCTTTGACCTCATCAAATTATACCGAGGATAAAATACTACCACTAGTAGTACTATTACTACTAACTATTACTACTATTATTACTAACATCCGTTAACGTCTGTTAACATCTCAGCAAGAAGAGGGGAGGAATGAAGGTTGATTAATCATGGAGGCAGATTCATCACCGTTCAGAGACTACCCCGACGAAACCTTATTACTACCTCGGTTGACCCCCATATGCTTCGCCTCGATTATCGAGAAACGATCGGATTAAAGGAAACTCTCCTGACGATGATGTCGTAAATAATTCCTTTCCTCAATGTTACTCCACTGAATTTGACATCGATCTTTAGAAGTAAATGCATTTGTTGAAATGTCGAAACACTGTCGATCATCATCGCCATCATCATCGTCTTCATCATCGACCAGTGATAACATTCCATCAACGGAGTTGCGAAGGACAACCGACTTTTTAATTTGGCAAAATAATAGCATTTGATTTTCCGAGTCGTCATCAATAAATCTCACTCTACTTCTTATCGAAGGTCGAATGAATGACTTTAATCAAGTTTCCTATTTACGACCCAGCAGAGGTGTCCGGTTTATTTAAGTCGGAAACTTTTTCCTAAAATAAGCGAACAGAGTCTTAAACTCTATTTGATTTCAAGCAAAGCTTATCTTCTCCGATTGATTAGGAGCAGATCATTTGCATTGAAGCAGACATTTTTCTTATTCGGTGTTCCTCTGACAATTGTATAAAAGACATTCTTTTTATCAAATTTATTCATTATATCCATTGTGATGTATTCTCATTTGTTGTGACGTTTTTGTCACGTGGTCAAATTATCAGCGAAACTTCTGAAATTCGCAAATCTTTTTCGAAAGATGTTCGCACATTGAGATTTATTGTTCTTTTAAACGTGTTGCAAATAAGTACATTCTGGATGAGACGTGAAGTTCCTATGGGAAATCAATGATAGGTGGAAATATGAAAAGATATTGAATTATTAACAAATTAATTTCTTTATGAAAATATATTAAATCTTTAACGAATTAATTTATTTGGATATAGTTTCCATCCTCATATCTGATGATATTTATTGATACAACTAATAAACAACTAAAAAATATGTTTTTGCTTTTTATACTTTACATTTTTACCACAGAAAAACTTTCTTTTTACTTTTGTAATTTTGTTGCAACGCCTTAAAAGTTAATTGCGATTTAACTGGTTTGATATTTAGTTTTGTTGTTTTGAATAAGTATTTTAAAATGTCCAAAATGCTTTCGAGACTTCCTGTCAATAAATCAAAGGTAGCAGGGTGAAACCTTCCTAGAAAAGATATTTTTAAACTCTCCTTTTAAACAAAATTACAAGAAAACGTTGATCTTTCGGCTTGAAGTTTTTTTGCGAATTAATACCTTTCCGAAGTCTTGGTGACTTTTTGTCTTTTATGGAGTGTCATGTTTGCTTCACCTCTCGTCCGAACTTCACTCGGAATTCATTTAGGAAATGCTTTTCATGAAAATATTAACAGAGCTAATCATAAAAGTTTGTTTTAGGGTTCTTATAAAAATCATGATAAAAATGTAATAAAAACTGAATAACAACTGAAGTTAGAAATTCTTTGCAGCTATCAAAAACAGTCCATCATTCAAATTACAAATTTTATTACAAATTTCATTTACAATCGCAAATTTGTTGGTAAATTAAGTAATTTTGTTCTGGAATAACAGTCGAATTTTGAAAACATTACGTGCTTCGAAGCTTCAGTTTACTGTTCACGTGTTATTGAGTGATTATTGAGTTTGAAATTTCAACCGTGGCAGTTGTTTGTCCCGGTACGACCGACGGAGCGTAATTCAAGATGAAGGAGGAACCGCGGTGAAATTGGCCCTAAAACTTGCACTTGCTTGTTACGTGTGCCACAGTAATCTGACTTTCTGCGATCAGCTTTCATGTTATTGCAGAAGGTATTTATTAAGAAAAAAAAAATAATCGTATTAAATTCCTGGAATTCCAGTAATGCTCAGATATCCCAAAGGTTTTCAATTGCAAACAGCGTAGAAATATCTCTGATATAGAAACTATCGCACAGATAAGATACAGTGCAACGCGTTTAGGTCTTTATCATTTGATGGTCGCTTTGAATTAGCAAGAAAGTTGTAAATCACGAACTCGGGGCCAATTAAAGCCAGTCGATCGAGTTTTGCAGCACAGTTCTTTTATCATTACTGTGTGCCTGGAATGCGTAATGCCCTTCAAACTTGATTTGATATTGTTATTATTTCAACATTTGTAGTAATTTGTGCAACTAACATAAAAAAATGTACCAATACAACTGGGCTGACGGTCTCTATAAACGAATCATATCAATAAAATTTAAAATTTATATTAAGTCCTGATTAGCATTAAAAAGTATATTTAATAGTTTAATCCGGATAAAAACTAAAATTGAAGTTGTCTAAGCGTAAAAACCTATGAGAAAACAAGTAAAAGCTAATAGCAAGACGCAATTGCCATTGCAAATTAGAGACCACTTTTTGTCCTCTTTCAATATCAACGTAGGATCTTGAATTTCTTCTTTTGGAGAGTTTTTATCGTGCCCAGAAGAACAAACGACATTGTAAACTTTCATGCAGCAGTTTGCATCTAAAAATTAAATTTCGTTAAAGAGTCAAAAGTCGTTAAAGCCAAAAACAAATTGAAATTACCTTCTTCCACCGATTCACTTTCTGAAGCTCTGTGGTCTTCAGTCTCATCGTCAGTTAGCTCTGGATTCATTTCAGCTTTTCGAGTCCACCAAGTTACTCTACGAATCTAAAAGTTTTAATTTGATTTATTTTATCGAACCGTTAACTTTTATTTTGCTTATTTAATGACGCATATTCTACATACATTCCGACGATTCTACTGACAATTTTATTTAAAAAAAAATAAAAAGGCAATACAACTTGTTCAGCTTTCCTTGGCGCAGTAATAATGGAGACCAAAATCATGACCACGAATGATATTACAGCCAGTATAAGAGCAAATGTCAGGTAGTGAACAGTGGCTAATACGGGAGGCCTGTTGTCAACATCTGTACTGCCACAGGCTGGGGCTGTGTAACCGAATTCCATTGCCATCCTTATCGCTCCAACCACGAGACCAGCCATCAGACCCCACCATACTCCCTTCAATCAACATTCCGTGATATTTTCGTTAGCGCAAGTATACAAATATTTTTAATATTATTTTTCCATTTAAAAAATTGATTGAACACATTGATAATAAAAAAAATGAATCCAAGTTTAACTACTAACTACTTTACTCCGAGTTTATGCAAACTTGTTTCATTTAAACTTATTTTTATAATAATAATAATAATATTAATTAATTTGTTATTCGCATGTGCATAGCGTCAGAGGCGACCTTTAATCTCGTCAAGTGATGCACGAAGTGAAGATATTTATAGCGTTACTTAATTACATTTTATTAACTTCGAGGACTTATAACTGTAAAAGTGTTCGACATATTTTCTGGAAACCTCTCTGATCAAGGTTCACCAACTTATCTGTTTCTTATCTCTTTGCTTAGATTTGTACTTACGAAATAATTTTTATATTGAGTTGAACTAAGTGTTCAACTACATCGTAATTATGCTGCAGTAAATTATTTTAAAAAGAAATTCAACTATTTATTATTAATCTATGTCGCGCATTTATAATAATAATAACTTTATTTAAGTAATATTCAAATACAACGCTATTTAAACTATTTATTTATAAAGATGACATTTCAACATTTAAACCTGTTCTGTGGTTCTCTTCCAAAATACTCCGAGTACAAATGCCGCTACCCACGGTGGTGAAATGTAGGACGATATGGCCTGAATGTAGTCCCAAAACCGTCCTCCCTGGACCAATTGTAAGATTGGAAGCCAAGCCACACTGATTCCAATCATAAACAAACCAAACAGTCTCCCAACGAGCACCACTTCAAACTGGCTTGCTTTCTTGCGAAAGTGAATCCAAATGTCCAACGTAAAGATCGAAGAGCTGCTGTTGAAATGCGAAGTTAAGGTGCTCATGAGAGCCGCTAACATGGCAGCCAACATCAGACCCTTCAGACCTAAATTTTACGTATGGAATTAACATTGAATATTCGATGGCGTTGTTTTTTTATACTTGAAATATTGACCTGCAGGCAAAATGCGAAGGACCAACAGAGGATAGGCAATATTAGTGCAGCCAGCAGGATTCAAACATACGTCATTACAGGCTTCCGGAGAGGAGCATGCTATTTCATCTAAAAGCCACAAAACAAATGTGAATGTGCGAGTTATAAGATAAAGTCGAACTGTACCTGGGTACATGATTCTACTGACCATCCCAGGAATGATAAAAATAAAAAATGGCAGGAGTTTTATATAACTGGCCACAACACAAGCTGCTTTGCTATGAGTGAGCGACTTTGCCGCCAAATTTCTTTGAACAATGACCTGAGATTTTGCAAAACGTTAGATGAGATCGAACATACATTATGGTGACAAATATGTGAACCTGCTGTGTACACCAATAAAATATGCCTATGACCGGGAGACCAAAGACAAGGCCAAACCAAGGGTAGCTTGAGTCCAAGCCTCGGAAGATATGGAAAGAGTCTGATGGAGGAAATCCGCAACTTGCATTACCATGTTGGTGAGATCTTATGTAGGTATCTCGTGATGCTGCTTGCATAAACTGACTGACCATGGCATCGTAACCTCCTACTTCAACCAGAGCTAAAGAATGATTTTCAGCGATAATTTGAATTTTGAATGGGAGAAATAATGCTGAATACTCACATAAAGCAGCCACTATTGAAGCACCGATAACAAGAACGAAAGCTTGCAAAGTGTCTGTATAAATAACTGCAGCCAATCCTCCTAATATAATGTTGAATTTTTTTAAATAATGATTTTTTAAGCACATATCTTAAAGAATGAAACCTCCGATTGTATAGACTGCTGTAATAGCTAAAATAACTATTGTGGATAAGTAGATGTCCCATCCTAACAATTCTTGCATGAAGATGCCTCCCGCATATATTTCTCCCTGAATGACATTTTACTCAGCTTGATTGTATTATCATCTTAATCATCATAAAGTTATTCAAATGGGACCATGTTAAACTGGCATATTAGTCAACTCAATACTCAAATAAAGATACCAGTAAATTACAACCCATAATTCACTTTGTTGATATTTGAGAGAAAATGTTTATAAAATTCAATTAAAAGTTTTTTTTTTTAACAGCCTGTTAAAATAATTAGCAAAAATCACATTTACCGATATTCCACTGACAATGGATATGAAAAGGAGGATGATTGAATAATAAATTCGTAGTCTTTTGCCGCCAAATCTTTTTTGTAGATATTCAGGCATGGTATAACTCTGGAATGAGTTGTTGTGGGTTTTAAATATACATAATGACGTTATAAAAACTTAACTTAATTCAACTCAGACTAGCTCGTGACCAAACCAAGCCTCAATAAGTTTTACAAATTTGAGCATGTTGTCTTACAAAGGTTGTCTTGGTTACGTTCAAATGGGAAACCATATAAGAAAGTCCTTTTGTGAAGAATTCAAAATCTAGCTTGCGTCATTGCCAGCAACCATGGGATTCTAAGCAAATAGTTTGCTTTTGATGCCATGCTTACTGAGCTACATGAATTGAATTTCTATCATAAGTTTAATTGAGCTATAATGAATCACTAAAATGCTAAAGTTTGATTTAATCCATAACTCAAAATAACTTCACTCACTCCTGAAGTTAGATATATAGGAACAAATAGCCATCCCAAAATAATGAGCATAAATGTCGCCTAAAATTTAAGGGTTTTCTTGAAAAAAATATTTAACCACATGTGCATTCCAAACGAATCTACTAACTTCCCACTCAAACATGGTTGGCACAAACCCAACAGCAGCTGCCGATCCGGCCAATCCTATGAACATTGGAGCACCTATATTGCTTGCAAATATTGATCCTGCAATCTTTAAATAATAATAAAATATGAATGGTAACTGCAATGGTATTATTGTCTTTAAATCTCAGCTCAAACGTGTGAAGGTTTCTTTCCCCATTTTACCTAAGAACATAAAGGACTTTTCACTTCTAGATACTGGTACAAGTACTCATACTGTGATATATTACATACTAGACGTTGAGCATTTCATTTATCTTGTTTAATTAAGAACTACTTAAATTTATCGTATTCACATTGCTTGGAAGGTCCACAAGCCTTGGCAGCGATCACTTCATCATCCAGATGAAGATCAACGACCTGGAAAACGGTACTCCGCAGGGCAGCATCTTCAGTCCTCTTCTATTCATCAACATGATGAACTCGATCCCAGAACTGTCCATGTATGCCGATGACATTGATCTCTGGACGACCGGGATGTCCATAGAAACAATGACAATTGTCAACAGGCAAGAAAGGAAAGCACCAGAATAAAGATCGGAGAGGAAGCAAACCCTCGTCTTAAACGTCCACCTTCATGGGAATAGTCCTGGTGCATACAAAAACTCAACGCGATGAAAGCTATCTCGGGCAGCTCATGGGGGTCGAGCAAGTCCACTCTCCTAACAGTCTACCATCCGCTCCGTCTTTGACTACGGCTGTGAGATGACCTGGGGTGCAAACAGATTAGAGACATTTATGACAGTCTTCAGTACCAGGCACTGAAGATCTGTTGTGGTGCTATGAAGGAAACAAGCGCCTCGTCTCTTCTGGTGGAGTACGGTGAGCTTCCCCTCGACCTCCGTCGTAAAATACTCATGGCACACCATGCCATCAGGTCGTTTGCCCCAAATATTGAACCAGTTAAATAAATACTTCATTTCAAGCAAGAGGTCCCAGGAAGTCTTTACGCTCTATTTCAAGATGAAGCAAAGAGGCGAGGAGCCCCCGTAGAGAAAGTCAAGTCCCTCCTACCAGCAGACCTCCTAGGAGACATCAAAGAGTAAACTCGCGCGTGTCTTCCTTGGAGATTGAGAAAACCGGTGATCGACACATCTAACCTCTCCTTCGAAGCCGACAACTTTCTGCAAATACTGGTTAAAAGGGAGTCAATTGAAGATCTTCAGGACACTCTCCTCTGCTACACGGACGCCTCAAAAACTGAAGACAACAAGGCAGGAATTGGGATTCACATCCCAAAGAAAGATGTGAATATCAGCCTCACGACGTCAAGTCACAGCTGCATAAGTTCCACCAAACAAGCAGCCAATGACGACTATCGTTTAATCCATGTCAAGAACTCATATCAGGAGGAATCTTTCAACATAGTCGTTCTGAGCGATTCGCTTAGTGCCTCTAGGGCACAGCAATAATCATACTCCTGATATTAAGAATGCCCAGTTTTTAATTTCAGATATCAAGGAGAGCGGCAGAAAGGTCACTCTCGTCTGGGTTCCTGCCCACGTTGGAATCTCTGGCAATGAGAAGGCCGATGCTCTGGCAAAAGCCGCAACTGCAAGGAATCAGATAGGCTGCTGGATCCCAGTATATCAAAGATGTCAAAAAGTCCGTGGCCCTTAACACCATCCAACAGATGATGGAAATTCAGATAGGACAAAGATCCAGAAGCCAACATTACAAAACCATAGAGAAACTTTTGTCGACTAAGAGCAAGTTCCAATGTGCCTCAAGGAGGAAGGAGGTTCTTATCTCCAGACTCCGAGTTGGAAAGTGTGCTCTGAATCAACACTCTCTTGAAACACCATGACGCCATTTCGCCATTTCGGAAAGTATCAGACTCAGGAAAACGAAAATGTGCGGCATTTCCACATGGAATGTGAATCATTACAAATCTATCTGATATGAGTTCCATGCTTAGCAATCCAGCGAGTGTGGACATCATCTACAGATGGATTTGCAGAAATAGAAGCGGCTTTCTCTTTTTCTAACTAAACCATATATTAGGACTTTCATAAAACTAATACTTACAATTACTTACTCTTAATAATGCATTCTTAACACTAACTAAAGTCCAAATCAAGATGATTTTATTATCTTAGTTATGCAACGGACTATAAATCAAATAACTATAAAATAAATAAATAAATATGTGAGATTGTCTAATTCTCCCTTTTGTAGCAACATACAGGCTTTCTCAGTTTGTTTACCACCAAGTCGAAATACAGGAGTAAATACAGTACACTTGATGTTGAAGATGATTTGCTCACCTGATGCAAACCTGTGTTTTCTTATTTAAAACTTTCTAAAATTTGTAAATACTGGTGTGAATTATTCGTGTAAAGGTTTTAAATGTAATCATTCTATTATATAGAAGTCAAAGGCATAACAGCCACAATGAAATAAATTGAGTGAAAGGTTATTGCTATTGTTGGTATAAGGGTGGTCGCCAAAGGGTGGCAAGTGTCGCTGAGGGGTCGCAGCACCAGAAAAGGTTGATAACAGCTGCCGTAAACTCTAAGAGGCCTTCCAAATATCATTGCTGAAAAAAAATCTATAAGTGTTAGAAAGTTACAGTGAGGTATTAGAGAAATTGAAAAGGCATGGCTCTAATTTCGTTTGTGTCAGCATCAACACCGTTATTCCATTTTCTCCTTTTAGTTAAACATTCTATACAAGTATTTTTACGATTTGTACTTTCTGCACCAGCCTTTCCCGTCAATAAATAGCGATCAACTCAAAATCAACATTGAACTGCATATGAAGAAAAACTACCGGAATAAAAGTCATAGAACGGCCAGCGAGAAAGAATCCTTTTGCATTACTCCTATTTGCAAGAAATGTAGCCTGGAATATAAGTAATGAAATTGAGTTAGCGATTGAATTAAAATTGTTCCTCATTTTTAGAAAAACTTTCAATCGTCTATAGTAAGCATCAAACGTGAATAAATTAATACAACTCCATAAAAAGTACAAATTATTGAGTTCTTCGAATCCATGCAAGAAAAACAAAACCTCAAACTTTAGAAAAATGTTTACTTTCTGAAATAATGCAAACATTCAGTTACCAACCACTAGTCCAACTGATATGACAACAACAAAATAAATCCCAATGACGACAAAGTCAACAGTTTCCAAATAACTTTCCTTCTCCATCAAACCCAAATTGAGAATATATTATAGAATAGAAGACACAACCGAGCGAATATTTTCAGAATTTCAAAGAGCCTTATAAAAGCACGTTATCTATCATTTCGACTCAATAATGGTTATTTGAGAGTCCCATCCTTCAACAGTGACATGGAGAACAGAAACAATTGAAAGACTAGATAAGAACATACTTAAGAAACATCAAAGGTTAAAACGAAAAATTTAAAATGTAAATGTGGACTACAGCAGTGTTGATCCTTATGCAACATCAGGTTATTTTTAAAAGTGCCATCTGTCGACAATCCCGTATGAACAGTACTGTGCTAGTATGATCCAAATTATAGTAACGATCATAGAGTACAAACCTGAACATGATTATTTACGCTCTCTTCATTTCTATGCGCTGTCTTCGGAAACGATGACGTCTACTACTCCTCCCATCGTCTAAGGCGAGTAGGGAGGTGAGAGTCGCTTTCCGACTGGTTCGTGTTTTTTCTCAAATTAAAGTTAAACATCTTTTTCTCGATCATTGCGTTCGTTGTCCAGTTACTGTCATTTTTAAAAGCGCCATCTGTCGACAATCCCCTATATTCAATAACTGGCAAAGAATTCTGACAAACAGAAACATACAGTACTGAACCTGATCATTTACGCTTTCTTCATTTTTATGTGCTATCCTTACACCATAGACGGTCTCATTTTCTCGCCTTATATGCCGACCAAAGACATTACTTCTCCAAGTCATACTTCTAGGGATCATCTCTAAAGTGTGCTTCGCCAGGACGTCAGTCAAAACTGATTCTGGTACCTAAACCAGGATGACGAGTCTGGGCGCCTCTCACTGAGCGCGAGGAAGGGCAGGCGTAGGTTGGCCGTCTTCGGAAACGATGACGTCTACTACTCCTCCCATCGAGGAACGTTCTCTCTCGTCTAAGGCGAGTAGGGAGGTGAGAGTCGCTTTCCGACTGGTTCGTGTTTTTTCTCAAATTAAAGTTAAACATCTTTTTCTCGATCATTGCGTTCGTTGTCCAGTTACTGTCATTTTTAAAAGCGCCATCTGTCGACAATCCCCTATATTCAATAACTGGCAAAGAATTCTGACAAACAGAAACATACAGTACTGAACCTGATCATTTACGCTTTCTTCATTTTTATGTGCTATCCTTACACCATAGGCGGTCTCATTTTCTCGCCCTAGAATTCTGACAAACAGAAACATACAGTACTGAACACGATAATTTAAGCTCTCTCTTCATTTCTTATGCGCTATCCTTACACCATAGACGGTCTCATTTTCTCGCCTTATATGCCGACCAAAGACATTACTCTCCAAGTCATACTTCTAGGGATCATCTCTAAAGTGTGAGCTTCGCCAGGACGTCAGTCAAAACTGATTCTGGTACCTAAACCAGGATGACGAGTCTGGGGCGTCCCTCAATGAGCGCGATGAAGGGCAGGCGTAGTTTGGCCGTCTTCGGAAACGATGACGTCTCTACACTCCTCCCATCGAGGAACGTTCTCTCTCGTCTAAGGCGAGTAGGGAGGTGCGAGTCGCTTTCCGACTGGTCGTGTTTTTCTCAAATTAAAGTTAAACATCTTTTTCTAGATCATTGCGTTCGTTGTCCAGTTACTGTCATTTTTAAAAGCGCCATCTGTCGACAACCCCTATATTCAATAACGGCAAAGAATTCTGACAAACAGAAAAATCAGTACTGAACCTGATCATTTACGCTTTCTTCATTTTTATGTTGCTATCCTTACACCATAGGCGGTCTCATTTTCTCGCCCTAGAATTCTGACACAAACAGAAACATACAGTACTGAACACGATAATTTAAGCTCTCTTCATTCTATGCGCTATCCTTACACCATAGACGGTCTCATTTTCTCGCCTTTATGCCGACCAAAGACATTACTTCTCCAAGTCATACTTCTAGGGATCATCTCTAAAGTGTGCTTCGCCAGGACGTCAGTCAAAACTGATTCTGGTACCTAAACCAGGATGACGAGTCTGGGCGCCTCTCACTGAGCGCGAGGAAGGGCAGGCGTAGGTTGGCCGTCTTCGGAACCGATGACGTCTACTACTCCTCCCATCGAGGAACGTTCTCTCTCGTCTAAGGCGAGTAGGGAGGTGAGAGTCGCTTTCCGACTGGTTCGTGTTTTTTCTCAAATTAAAGTTAAACATCTTTTTCTAGATCATTGCGTTCGTTGTCCAGTTACTGTCATTTTTAAAAGCGCCATCTGTCGACAATCCCCTATATCAATAACTGGCAAAGAATTCTGACAAACAGAAACATACAGTACTGACCTGATCATTTACGCTTTCTTCATTTTTATGTGCTATCCTTACACCATAGGCGGTCTCATTTTCTCGCCCTAGAATTCTGACAAACAGAAACATACAGTACTGAACACGAAATTTAAGCTCTCTTCATTTCTATGCGCTATCCTTACACCATAGACGGTCTCATTCTTCGCCTTATATGCCGACCAAAGACATTACTTCTCCAAGTCATACTTCTAGGGATCATCTCTAATGTGTGTCGCCAGGACGTCCGTCAAAACTGATTCTGGTACCTAAACCAGGATGACGAGTCTGGGCGCCTCTCAC
>JAJTWR010000345.1:0-37258 GCA_021613335.1 Whitmania pigra
CTTCACCGTCGGGTTCTTCAGCAGGGCTGTGTTCATGATGGCTCCTCTGTTATCGGAAGGTTCGGGCCGTTAACGCGTCGTGTACCCACCGTTCGCGAAGAGCGTCTGCCCCGTGATCCACCAGCCGTCCGTCACCAGGAACTTGACGATGGGCACGATGTCCTCGATGTCCGTCAAGCCGGTCTTCGAGCGCACGCCGAGCGGCGCCGCTGACTTATGGTAGGTCACCGCATCCGGCGTTTCTTGGCCGTAGAAGAAAGGTGTGTCCATCGGACCCGGCCCTAGCGCGGTGACCGAGATCCCGCGTGGGCCAAACTCCTTCGACGCCGCGCGCGTGAAGTGCTCGACCGGCGCCTTGCTTCCTGCGTAGGTCGAGTAGAAGCCAGTGTAGCCGGCGAGTAGCGACGTCACGATGGTGCAGATTGCGCCGTCATCGTTTAGGTGCTTGCCCGCCTGTTGGATAAAGAAGTAGGCGGCCTTGGCGTTCACGGCGCTCATCACGTCGTACTCAGCCTCAGTCGTCTCCAGGATCGGTTTCTTCAGGACCATGCCGACCGTGTTGATGGCGATGTCGATGCCGCCAAAGCGCTGTTTGGCGGCATTGAAGACCTTCTCCATGTTGGCCAGCTTGGTGAAATCGCCCTGAACCGCGAAGGCCCCGCCCCCGGCGTTCGTGATGGCGGCGACGGTCTCGTCGGCTGCTGCCTTGCTCGCGTCGCTGTTGTAGTGAACGACGACCTTGGCCCCGCCCGCCGCGAACGTGCGCGAGATGAGCCCGCCTAGGTTTTTCGCGCCCCCGCCTACCAGCACGACCTTGCCCTTGAGTGAACGATTCGCCATCGATGCTCTCCTTGTGAAAGTGTTTGCCGCGCACCTGCCTGCGCGGGAAACACTTACCGCTCGGGTGGTGCACCCAGAAGCCCTCGATACACGACAGAGTGGTTAGCTTCCGTAAACAATCACCGCTGCTTCGGTGCCCGAACCGAGCGGCGCCGGGGTGATGGCCGCACAGCGACCGCACTTGGATCGAGCATGCCGTGTCGCTCGAACAATGCGGCGACCCAGGTTGCGAAACTCTCAAGGCGCTGAGGGACCTGTTTTCGGCTCGGATACACGAGTGAGATGGGCAGTGCAGAGGCTGTGAAACGCGGCAGTACCGCGACAAGCGCGCCCGACTCGATGTGGTGACGCACGTCGTATGCGGGCACCTGAATCATCCCAAGCCCAGCAAGGCATGCCGCCACGTATGTTTCGGCGTTGTCGACCGCGACAATGCTGCGGGCTGGATGCGAGCGCTCCTCGCCGCCCGTAACGTAGTCCCAACTTGCGGTTCCGGTGAAGTTCGGGGCGTACGCAACGACGAGGTGCGAATTCAAGTCATCAAGGCTGTTCGGCAGACCATAGCGCTCAAGGTAGAGGGGGCTTGCGCAGTTGACTTGAGCCAAAAATCCGAGCGGGCGCGCGATGTTGCTTGAGTCACGCATAGGGCCCACCCGCACGACGGCGTCGACGCCTTTCTCGACGAGGTTGATGGTCCGATCCGACGCACCGAGATGCACTTCAAGGCCGGGATTCCGTGCCAAGAATTCAGGCAAAGCCGGGATGATCACCCGGCGAGCGATCCTCGTGGGAGCGTCAATGGAGAGACGCCCAGAGATGCGTGGTTTCGCGCTGCGGAAGAGCTGTTCGGTCGCGTCGAGCTTGCTCAGAACTTCGCGCGCTCTTTCGCTATAGACGTGACCCTCAGGCGTAAGGCTCACACTGCGAGTCGTGCGGTGCAGAAGACGCACACCGAGAGTGTCTTCGAGCTGTTGGATTGCGACGGACACCGTTGCCCGCGAAACTCCGAGTGAGGCTGCCGCCTTCGTGAAGCTCTTCGTATCGGCCACGCGTGCAAACGTGGTCATGAGGCTGAACCGGTCCACGGCAGAAGCGTAGCCGATTGTTTGGGCCTACAAAACACTGCATTTACGCTTGGGGCCTTCGCATGCAGTGTGCGGCGGTGCATGCTCATTGTGTGCGAATCGAAACCCCACTGCCTCCTACCGAGGAGTCGTCAAGCGAAGTTGTCCGGTACTGGCACGACGCCGGCCCGGCGAAGTGGTTCGGCAAGAACCGCGCCTTCGACAGCGAGCTGCGCCAACGATTTTTGCGACTCTACGAGGATGCAGCGGCAGGACGCCTCGACTACTGGTCGAGCGAGCCGGAGGGAGCGCTTGCGCTGATGATCCTGCTCGACCAGTACCCGCGCAACGCCTTTCGAGGCACGCCGCGCATGTACGCTACTGATTCGCTCGCTAGGTGCCATGCTGATACTGCAGTGCGGGCCAACTTCGATGAACAGGTTGATGAGTCTCTGCGACTCTTCTTCTACTTGCCGTTCGCGCACTCTGAGCGGCTTGAGGATCAAGAGCGCTCCGTCGCACTCCACGAACGCATCGGCTACACAGCCAATGCGAGAAGGCATTGTGAAATCATCCGGCGGTTCGGGCGCTTCCCGCACCGGAACCCAATCCTAGGTCGGGCGATGACGGCCGAAGAGCAAGCGTTCCTCGATGCTGGCGGGTTTGCGGGATGAACAGCAGTCATGTGGTGGCCCGGTTGGGCAATGTTTTACAACCGCCCCTCACGCTGAAGCTTCCGGCCGACCTCACGAATGGTGGCAGCGCTGCGCGCGAGTGATTGCTGGTTTGTGTGAACCGAGTGGCTCCCGAGGACAAGGTCATGCTCGTGTTTGCGTGCGCAGCCGCAGAGCAGGCGCGAGTCCTCAAGTGCTTCGACATGCACCGCCTCGCTCGACTCCTCGAACACGACAAGTTCGCCTGCGAGGAGTTCGCCAGCCAGGCGCACTCGACCTCGATATGGAAACGCCCACGCCACTGTTTGCCCAGGCGGCGGCACGAAGCTCCAAGACTCGCCGCGCTCCAGCACCACGTCGAGGTAGGTGATGGGGGAGGGCGAAGGAATCGGGTTCGAGTGGCCACCGTATTCACCGAGTAGGACTCGGACGTTGCCGATCTGCGGCACTTGTTCTGGCGCGACATAGATGCCCTGTGACTGCCCATCCTCGACGCCCGGTGGCAGCGCGACCCAGAGCTGAAACGCCGTCACCTGTTCCTCGTGCGGGTGGATGAAGCCCTGGTGCCAGGTCCCACCGCCCGCGCGCATCCACTCAAGGCCGGTCGCCCTGACGAGCCCTTTCTGGCCCGTGGTGTCCTCGTAGGCCGCGTCGGCATTGAGCTGGTAGGTGAGGGTCGCGATGCCCGAGTGCGGGTGCCAGCCGAAGCCCGCGCCAGCCTCCACGTGGCCCGACACGTGGTCGAGGAACACGAAGGGTTTGAGCTTCTTTCCGAGGTCACCTGGGCTCACCATGCGACGGATGAAGCCGTGTTGCTGCCCTCGGGTTCTCGACGTGATGCGGCGAGCGGAAGTCATGCTTGCTCCTTCACGGTTAGTGTATTGCGGGCCTGGTGCTGCAGGGCGCGAGCTTCCATTGAGACATCAACGCAGATTGCCCTTGCCGAAGGCGCCGTAAATGCCCTCTTTCTGGAAGGCCTCGAAGAACCAGCGCGATGCAGGGTTCTTGTAGTTGCCCAACAGGCTCGTAACCATCGGCGTCACTGTCATGATGTCGATACCGGCGCGGTCGAGCGCCGCACGGGAGTTCTCGCCTGCGAGCTTCGTACACGCGGCCGAGATATCGAAGAGGGCGACCACGTTGAACCCCGCGGCTTTCGCCGAGAGCGCGGGCGGAACCAGGCAGACGTCAGTCGTCAGGCCGCCCATGAGGAGGTGCTTCTTGCCGGTGGCGCGGACCGCAGCGGCGAAGGCCGGGTCATCCCAAGCGTTGATAACGCCGGTGCGTTGGATGCGCTTCTCGTACTCCTCCGGCATGATCTCCTTGAACTCTGGCAGCAAGGGCCCCTGCGCCTCGGTCTCGAGGCTGCTCGTCAGGACAATCGGCATCCCGACGCCCTTGGCGAAACGAGCAATGGTGCGGACCCACATCTTGAGCTGGTCGCGCTCATCGCCGACGAGCTCACCGGCCCAGCCGATGGTGCCGACTTGGTGGTCGACGAGGACAAGCGCGGTGTTGTCAATCTTCAGTGCTCGGTATCCGGTGGTCGTCATGTTTTTCTCCTTGGTGGGGGCCCTCATTGCTGCGCTGGCGACAGTGGGGAGCGCGCTCGCCGCGAGTGCGCCAGCCGAAGCCGCGAGGATCGTTCTTCGAGATATTTTCTTCATGTTCTCCTTGGGCGGTGCGCTGACGAGCCACCATCGACGCAATACTGCGCACAAAGGCGCAAGCTCGGTAGGGGGCGCGATTGAGAAGGTGTTTCCCGCGCACCACTCGGTTCCGGCAGGGTGCTCGCGTATAGTCCGCCCATGCGCCGCGAGCTCATTGAACTCCTCCCGGATTTGGCCCTGTTCGTGGCGGTCGGCCGGGCGAGAAACTTCTCCAAGGCAGCGCGCGTCTTAGGCATGCCTGTGTCGACGCTCTCTCGCCGCGTGGCTGAGTTTGAACGCAAGCTCGGTGCCCAACTGCTCGTTCGTTCGACGCGGCAGGTAACGCTCACCGATATTGGTGCCCGCTACTTTGAGAAGTGCGAGCTCATCGTTGAGACTGCGGAGTCCGCGCAAGCCGAACTCCAGGGGCAAACGGAGCACCCGAGCGGCAAGCTGCGGATTTCGGCGACCCAGGACTTCGCGCTGTCGTAGCTCGCAGACATTTTCGGCGAGTTCTCTACCCGCCATCCCGAGATATCCTTCGAGGTTGACCTGACTCCGCGCTCCGTCGACCTTATTGGCGAAGGCATCGACGTTGCCATTCGGATGGGGAGCCTTCCGGATTCGCAATTGTTCGCACGCACGCTCGGCAGCAGCTCCGTAGGGCTCTATGCGGCCAGCGGATACCTGAAGCGAGCTCGACGCCTCGATTCCCTTCGCGACCTCTCGCGGCACGAGTGTCTGCGGATTCAGGGCCAGAGCGACGCTGAGAGCCGCTGGTCACTCACTCGTGGATCCCAGGTCGAAACAGTGAACGTGAAGGGCCGAATTGTCGCCAATGGCATGCGCTTCCTTGGCGAGTTGGCGATGCGCGGCCTCGGCATTGCCCCGCTCGACAATGCCATTGCGCTTGCCTCCGTGCGAGCCGGCCTGCTCGTTCGCGTGCTCGCCGATTGGAGTCTTCCGGCGGTGCCGATTCATGCACTGACGCCTTCGAAGGTGTTGCCTGCGCGGACGCGAGTGTTCCTTGAGTTTCTGTCCGAGCATCTACGAAGTGGTGGTCGGGCTACGACACGCGCCTCCTCCGGTGGCTGAACAAGCGAAGGCTCCAACACGACATCCTCTGGTCCGTGTTGTCGTCAGTCGACTGGCGCTCCACTGAGTACGTCCCACGTGTTTTGTCCCCAATCAAGCGGACCATGCACGACCGCGTACATGGTCCGACGCCCGCACATCTTGAGGCGTAGTGTGTAGCCCCCACGAATTCGCGCCGCGCTTGGGCCGTCGAAGCAATGAATGAAACATACCCACACTCAATGCCAATGCCGGAGAATCTGACGAGTGCAATCACTGCGGCATCCATCGGTGCGATGAACTATTGCTCAGTCACGACAACTCGAACGATGCGGTTCTCTTACTCAATGTCCGTCGTGCGTGTTAGTTCACCACCGTGTGCACGAACCCTGCCTGCGGTGGGTAGGCGAAGAACGCCGTCGGCACTGGGCCGCTGGAGAGGGCGGGGTTCCCAGCAAGCGTTTGGAACGCTGCCTGACTCTCGTAGACTGTCATGCCGACGACGAGGTTGGGGTCGAGCACCGAGACCCACTGGTATTCAGCAACAACTCCCGGCTGTGAAGCGAGTAACGCCAAGTACGCGTCGCGAGCGGCTTCATATTTTGCTTTGTCGAAGTTCGCGTACTTGGACAAATCGCGCGTAGCGATCTCTAGCACCTGCCCAGGAGCGCGAGCGATGTCCGAAAGCTGAACCTTCTTGGTGGGATCTAGGGGGCGCAGCACGCTGAAGAACAGCGGATCAAAGGTAGCGAAGAACGCTCCGGCTTCCGGGGCCGAGCCAAGTGCGGCCCCCGCACTATTGTAAGAGTCAAGGGAGGCGTATTGGGTCATCCCTGAGAAGACTGGCGGCGTCGGCGCGCCATTGGTCGTAAAGTCGAAGAAGGCGCTGAACTCCCTGTCTGTCGAAACGCCTGGCTGCGCCTTCAGTTTCACAACGAACTTGTCTCGCGCCGTGCTGAACGCTGCGACGTCCTGCGCGGGCTTCAGCCGCCTGACGGCAAGCTCGAACACCGGAATGCTCGAAGTCCCGCCGTCTAACGAGGGGTTCAGGGTGGTGCATGCGGAAAGGGCGATGGTCATAAAAGTCAGGCATCGATTCATTGGGTTTCTCCAGTCGGGTTGTTTGCTTTGAGTTGATTGCTGCGGAGCCCGTTTGTATGGTGTTCCTAATTCGCTTCACAAGGTGCCAATATGGGACATGTTGTTGCTACAAATGGAACATCACCGCGAGCCGATGATTTGGTGGTGTTTCGCGCTGTCGCGACCGACGGAGGGGTGAATGGTGCCGCGCGTGCACTTCATCTGCCCCGCTCGACAGTGAGCCGACGACTCGCTCGTCTCGAAACGCAGCTCCAGGTGCGACTGTTTCACCGGATGGGCGGGCGCCTAGTCCTGACCGATGTTGGTGCCCGATTGCTTGAGCGTGTGCGTGCGGTGTTGGACGATCTCGCGGCGTTAGCAGAGGATGCGCGTGGAGTGACGTCTGTGGTGAGGGGTCGTCTCCGACTGAGTGCCCCGAGGGATCTCGCGGGAGAGAGCCGGCTCTGGCTCAACCTGTTGGAGGCGTTTCCAGAGGTGGCATTTGAGATCGAATTGACGAACCGGTACGTGGACGTTGTGCGCGAGGGCTTCGACCTCGCGGTGCGAGGAGGCCGAGGCCCGGACGAGACCCTCACCGTGCGCCGCTTGGGCAGCTACGCATTGTTTGCCGTGGCCAGTCCCTCGTTTGCGAAGAAGATCCCAAAGCTCCAGGCTCCTACCGACCTACGGGCACTGAGTTGCTTACTGATGAGCCCGTTCACCAGGCGAGCGGACGCACCGACGCTCCAGCCCCCGAATCGGCACGTTGTGCTCGATGACCCACATGTGCTGAGGCTGGCCGCTCTTGCGGGACAGGGCATTGCGATTCTCCCGAAGAGCCTCGTGGACCGTGATCTGAAGCGTGGTCGACTGGTTACGGTTCTCAAGGCGTACGCGCCACTCGAGGTGCCGCTCTACGCCGCGTACGCGGAGCGCAAGTTGGTGCCCGCGACCATTCGAGCGGTGGTGGACCACCTTCAAGGCGCCTTTGGCGGAGAACATGGGTTCGTTGCCCCCTCTGAATGATCAGCCTGCCGATGAACATGCACGGGTGGGGCTGATATGAGCACCGATCCGAAAGCTCGCTCGAGGTGCGCTTGAGCGACCCGTTTAGAACGAGAGCCGCACAGTACTCATGAGCCGGAGATCGGTGTCGCGAACGCCGGTGGGCGGGGAACTGTCATGCAGCACGCTCAGGGTGGCGCCGAGTCCAAAGATCTCGGTCACCTTCGCGAGCACCTCGAACTCCTCGAGGAGACGGAAGTCCGCGAACGCGTCGAACCGCGGCTGGTAGTAGAGCGTGTTCTGGAGGAGTAGCTGCCCCTTGAAGACCACAAGCCGCATAGTGAGGTAGTTGGTCCAGCGGTGCTCGTAGGCTTCGCGCGCGTCCGTGGCGCCCGGCAACACGTCGATACGGTCGTACTCGAACATGTAGCTGCTCCCTGCCCAGAGCATGAAGACCGGCTTATGCACGATCTCGAACCGGGCACCGACTCCGGTCACGGCACGACCGAGCAGCCGCTGGAACTCGTTGAGCTGGTACTGTGCGAAGACGTCCGAACCAACTCGCTCGTGCCACATGCCGGTCCAACGCAAGTGCACGAACGCCTGGCTGATGAAGGGAGTTCCGGCACGCTCGGCGAAGCGACCGCTTCCGGTGAGGAACACTCGCTGGTGGATAAACGGCAACCTCGGCGGTGCGCCCTCCGCTCGAGCTGGCTGCGGATGGAGGGTCTGGTACTGCAACCGCGCGCCACCACCGACGTCGAGCAACTCGAGGTTGCCGCGGTTGACGGCGAAGCTTCCGTCGACACCTCCAGACCAGCCCTCGCGGAACGGGTTCGGTCGAAGCACCTCGGCGTTCACCGGATTCGCGCGCGCGGACGAGGGCATCAGGGCGAACACGCCCAGGAGGACAAACAAAGCAAAGTGCAACGGTCGGTTGAACATTCGGTGAGCTCCACCGGAACGATCACCGGGCCGAGGCATCTTGACCAGCGCAACACTCGCAACATATAGTTGCATCACATGGAATCCACGGACATGGGCCTCCTCGTCTCGCTCGACGCTCTCCTTCAGGAAGGAGGCGTGACGGGCGCTGCGCGGCGGGTCGGTCTCTCGACCCCAGCGATGAGCCACGCCCTTGCCCGGATTCGCGAGCGACTCGGTGACCCCATCCTCGTGCGTTCAGGGCGCGGCATGCTGCTCACGCCCCGCGCACTCGCGCTCAAAGACCAGGTGCACAGCGTCGTCACCGAGGCGCGGCGCGCGCTCGCACCGGAGCGCCCCTTCGTCGCGAGCGAGCTCGCGCGTACCTTTGTTGTGCACGCCAGCGACTACGTGCTCACGATCCTCGGTACCTCGTTGGACAGGTTCCTGCGAGAGGAGGCACCGAACGTGTGCATACGGTTCGTCCCAAATACGCCGGACGATCCCGCACTGCTTCGCGACCAAGGTTCGGATCTTGCCGTAGGGATCTACGGCGACCTGCCGCAAGAGATGAAAAGCCGCCAGCTGCTCACGGACCGCTTCGTCTGCGTCGTCCGGCGCGGTCATCCACAAGCGAATAAGCGCTTTACGCTCGAGCAGTTCGTCGGCATCCCGCACATCCAGGTCGCTCCCCGGGGCAAGCCGGGCGGCTATCTCGACGATGTGCTGGCCGAGCGCGGCCTCTCTCGCACGGTGGCACGAGCCGTACCGTACTTCCTCACGGCTCTGCAGCTCGCTGCAGCAACAGACTACGTCCTCACGATCTCGGAGCGCATCGCGAGGCATTTCGCCGAGCCACTCTCGCTCAAGATCCTCGAGGTGCCCGTGAAGCTCAGACCTTACGCTCTGAGCCTCGTCTGGCATCCTCGCTTCGACGGAGACGCAGGCCATCGGTTCCTCCGCGAGAACTTTCTGCGGGCTGCGACGGAGGCCGCCGGCGACCGTCACGAAGAACCACGTACTCGCCTCGACGCGACGGACCCGACCTCGGGCCAGACTCGCAAGCGGAAACGTCTGCGGTCGTAAGTTGCAGCGGATGCAACTGTATGTTCATTTCTGTAACGTTGTCTGCATGCCGTGTCGGTCCGATAGTTCTTCGCGCCAGGACATTCCGTCCAAACGAAGGAGACAGTGACATGAGCCTCAGAGACCCGAACCCGTCGAACAAGAGCAAGCCCAAGCGCGTCGCGATCGTCATAGCGAACCCCACGACCTCCACCACAACTGGGTGGCCTGTCGGCTTCTGGTGGTCGGAGCTGACGCATCCGTACTACGCGTTCCACGAGGCGGGTTACGAGGTCGAGATCTTTAGCCCCGCCGGCGGCAAGTGTGAGGCGGACGGCATGTCCGATCCGCGCGACGCGAGCGGCTACTCGGCGTCAGATCTGATCAGCATGGGGTTCATCAACACCCCGAGCCTCGCCGCGCTCGTCGAGAAGACCAAGCCCGTCTCGGAGATCAACGTGGGGCGCTTCGACGCGCTCACAGTAGCCGGCGGCCAGGCGCCGATGTTCGGCTTCGAAAAGGCCACTGGCCTGCACAAGAAGTTCGCCGAGTTTTACGAGGCCGGCAAGATCGCCTGCGCGCTCTGCCACGGCGTCGCGCTCTTGAAGTACGCGAAGCTTTCGAACGGAGAGCTCCTTGCCAAGGGCAAGACCGTCACAGGCTTTGCGAACGTCGAAGAGGACTTCGCGGATGAAGCTGTATGGGGCATGGGCGCACTGCCGAAGGACAAGCACCTGATGCCGTGGCGCATCGAGGACGAGCTGAAGAAACTCGGCGCGAACTTCGTGCAGGGGGGAATGTGGCGCGGCTTCGCCGTGCGCGACGGCAACCTCATCACCGGGCAGCAGAACTTCTCGGGAATGGAGACCGCGAACCTCATCATCGGGACCCTCGGCCGCTGAGCGTGGACCCCTCGGAGAAAGAATCCCGCGCATGACCACGGACAAGACCAAAGAGCGAGCGCTCGTCGACGCTTACTTCGACCTGATGCCGCTCGTGCAGCCCGTTGAACAAGGCGCTGCGAAGTACGGCTATTCGAAGCGCGTGCCGTCGGGGAATCACCAGCCGCCCGGTGTCATCGCGCTGACGTGGATCCAGGGCGCGAACGAGGCAGAGAAGGAGCGCATCCGGGCGCATTCGGGAGACAACGTGAAGGACGACCACAGACACTGCGTGAAGTGCAACGCGCCGATGCCCGAGCGGCCGGGGTTCTGGTGACGCATGACGGATACAAGCGACAACGAACCGGTCACCGTAGTCGTCTCGCGACGCGTGAAGCCGGGCTGTGAAGCGGCCTACGAGGCCTGGCTTGATCGTCTGATCGAAGGGGGATCTGCGATGCGGGGTTTCGTGGGTGCCAAGGTGCAGCGCCCGCGCCCCGGCGACGGGTTGACGTACACGAGTGTGTTCCGGTTTGAGAGCGTCGAGACGCTCCGTGCCTTCGAGACGAGCGATCTTCGGCGTCGCGCACTCGAGGAAGTCTCTGTGCTTGTCGAGGCAGACGCGGTCTGGAACCGACTCACCGGCCTTGAGCTGTGGTTCACACCGCCGCCGGGAACGGTGGTGCCGCAGCCCTCGAGGTTTCGCATGGCGCTCGTGATGATCGCGGTCGTCTACGCGCTCGTCCTGTCGCTTGGGCAGCTCGTCGGCGTCGTGATGGCCGGCGCTCCTGCGCCGCTTCGGTTGCTCGTCACGATCATTATTGAGGTCTGCTTGATGACCTACGTGCTCATGCCTCGGCTCACACGGTGGCTGGCGAACTGGATCTACCCAAAGAGGAAAGTGACATGAGGATAGCATTCATTGGCGCTGGAAAGGTCGGCGCGCCGCTCGCAGCCCGCCTCGCGGAGGCGGGACACGAGGTCGCGCTTGCGCAGACGCGTGAGGCTTCCGGCAGCATTGCCGCCGCGCTCGCACGCGCGAAGGGACTGTCATCGCGCCCCCTCGTGGAAGCCGTGAGAGCGGCTGAGGTGGTGTTCCTCGCTACGCCCTTTGGGGCGAATGAGAGCGCTGTTCGACCCATCGCGCCGCTGCTTGCGGGCAAGGTGCTCATTGACTGCACGAATCCTGTTGGGCCGGGGCTTACGCATGGGCTGCGAAGCGAGCGGTCTGGCAGTGAGCTGGTCCAGTCCCTCGCGCCTGATGCGAAGGTCGTCAAAGCGTTCAGCATCTACGGGTTCGAGAACTTCGAGGACCCGAGCTACCCGGGGTACGACATCACGCCGGCCATGCTGTTTTGCGGTGATGATCAGCGAGCCAAGGAACTCGCGGCCGACCTCATCGTCGATTGCGGCTTCGAGCCCTTCGACGTAGGCGGGCTCGTGCAAGCGCTGCATCTCGAGCACATGACACTACTCTGGGTACGCATGGTGCGCGCTCAGGGCCACACGCCGGGGCTCGTCTGGGGCGCGCTCGAGCGACCGAAGGCGAAGCTGCCGTACTCCAAGCTCGTCGTGTTCGGTGATGGGCTCTCCGATCAGGGGCGCTTCTTCGAGCTCACCGATGGGCGCTACCCGCCGAGTCCGCCCTTCTTGCGCGGGCGGTGGACCAACGGGCCAACTTGGATCGAGAAGCTCGCGCGACTCGCGCGGGTCCCGCTCGCTCCTGAAGACAACCTCGCGCAGGGCGGCGCGACCACTGGGGTGTTCAACACCAACGAACACCTCCGCACCGCACTCGGACTCGATTCGTCCATTCCGATCCGCGGAGTGCTCGCGCAAGTCGCAGAATACGTTGCGCTTAGTTCCCTCGATCGGGACGCTCTCTACGTCATCTGGGCCGGTGGACACGACATCGGGGCCTACCTCGACTTCGGACAGCCAGACCTGAAGGCAGAGCCACCCGAAGAGAATGTGAGACGTGCCGTACTGAAGCTGGCCCAGGCCGGTGCTCGTCACTTCTTCATCGGGAACATGCCGGACATGAGCAGCACGCCAGGTTACGTCGGCACGCCGAAGGCTGCGAGAGCGAAGGACGTCGTCGATACCTGCAACGCGGGTCTCAAGCGCGTTGTCGGCGATCTGCGCAACGCCCACGGGCTCGACGTCATCGAGTTCGACGGGGCGGCTGCCTTCGCCGACGTCGCTGCCGGAGCTGCCAAGCACGGCATCAAGCATCTCAGAGAGGCGTTCCTTCCAATGGACGCAATCGACTTCGCGTCGCCACTCTCTGGTGCCAAACCGCTCCCGAACGACCGTGAGGGACAGAACCCCGACGAGTACTTCTCGTTCTGGGCGGTGTCGGCCGGGAGGCGCGTGCACGCACTCCTCGCAGAAAATGCCCTGGCGACGCTGCGTGCGCACCTGGAGACAAGAGCATGAAGATCTGCATCATCGGCAGCGGTAACATCGGCGCGGGCCTGGCCCGCGCGTGGCGCAAGACCGGTCACGATGTCGTCTTTGGCGCACGTAAGCCTGACGATCCGGAGCTTCTGTCACTTTGTCAGGAGATTGGTGCGTCCGCGATGTTCGTCGGTGCGGCCCCGCACGATGCCACGGTCGTCGTGCTCGCGGTGCCGTACGTTGCCCTGGACTCGGTGCTGGCCGAGGTCGGTCAGCTCACCGGCAAGGTCGTCGTCGACTGCACCAACGCGGTCGAGCGAGGCATGACTTTGAAGTACGGGCACACGACGTCGGCTGCTGAGGAGCTCCAGAAGCGGCTCCCCGGCGCGCACGTCTTCAAGTCCTTCAACGCCCAAGGAGCGGAGAATCTCGCGACCCCCGAATACCCGGGCGGGCGCGCGACGAACTTCTTCTGCGGCGACGACCCGAAGGGCCGACAGCTCTTGAAGCAACTCGTCGAGGAGGTCGGCTTCGAGGCCGTGGACGCTGGCCAGCTGAAGAACGCGCGACTCCTCGAGCCGATGATGCTGCTCTGGGTGGCCTGCGCGCAGAGCCTTGGTACCCGCGACATCGCTTTCCGCCTGCTTCGTAGGTGATCGGTGTCGGCGGTCATGCCGTCCGAAGTCGTACTCCGAGGAGACTTCCGGCTGCCGCTCATCTCGCCGACGAGCTCTCCAGCCCAGCCGATAGTCCCGACTTAGTGGTCGACGAGGACAAGGCAGGAGTTGTCTATCTTCAGGGCTCGGTATCCGGTGGTCGTCATGTTTTTCTCCTTGGTGGGGGATTTCGTTGCTGCGCTGACGATAGTGGGGCGTGCGGTCGCCGCGAGTGCGCCAGCTGAAGACGCGAGGATCGTTCTGCGAGAGGGCGACACCGAGCATTTGAAGCGCTTTCTCGCGTGCTTCAGGAGGTAGCGGAACTGCCTGCGGGAGTGGATGGCTTCACCGACATCCTGGACCCGGACAGCAGCGGGCATTCGCTCCTTCCTCGGGCGGGCCGCCTCGAAGAAGTGGCGACCTCCGCTGGCAGTCAGGACAACGTATGGGATTGGTAAGGCCACCGCGAGGCGATGATACCGGCCTGTTGCATAGGAATCACTGGCGGTGCCAAATCACCTCCCGGGAGAATAAGCCGCTGCCGGCCGTGAGCCGGAAGGGTTGCGTGTCTTCGATGTGGATGACCGCGGGCACGAACGCGCCCCGCCGGGCGGCGTATACCTCCCCACGGTAGATGTTTTGCGCTTCGTCGAAGGCGAGCCCGCGCAAGAAGACCATGCCGATCTGCGCCGACTGGGCGCTCGCGACCACGGTGCCGGTGTAGAGGGTCCCCGCCCGCTCGATCTTCATGATGACGTCCCGATCGACCGGCTTCCAGGTGCCGAGAAGTGCGTCGGCAGGCACAGGCTCCGCGGCGAGGGCCGCTCCGTTCAGCAAGGCGATCGAGAGTAAAGCGGCCGCAGTGGCAACGCACGCCGCCAAGTCAGCGGCGTAGGAATCTGGTCGTTTGCGTCGGAGCTTTGGCATGAGTCGTCGCCCTTGTTCCAAGAGGAGTAGGTGTTTGAATAGTGGTAGTGAGACAGCCATCATTCGCAGAGTGCTGCAAGCACGAACCGCACCGAGCGGTGCACGTGCTCGATCGCATCCGGGATGGGGAAGAGCGAACTGCTGCCGTGGAGCACCGCGAATACGGTGTGACCTCGCTCACCACCACCACCACGCCGCAACGAGCAGCGCGAGGACAGTGTGGAATCGTTGCATCGCGACGTCTCGAGCCCTGCGGGTCGTTCGCTGCGATGCGTGATCTTGTGGGTGCTACTCGCTCGCCGGGATGAGCGCCGCGGCGAGCACGAAGACCTCCGCTACGAGGGACCCGACGTCGGCGTAGGCGCGATGTTTGAGCAGCCGGGCGAACGGTGCCGACGGCCGATTCACGACCGACGCCCCGTGACGCGATCGAGGACGCCTCGACTTAATTTCTTCGCGTACGTCAAGCGGTCGATGGACTCGCCGTAGTAGCCTCGATCGATGTCGACGATGGCGTACCCTTGGCGCTCGTAGAATCTTCTAGCTCTGGCCAGCGGCTGCGCCGAGTTCGTTTCGATGTAGAGGAGGTTGCCCCCCGCGCGGCTGACGTGGTCCTCGACGAACGCAAGAAGGGCCACGCCCACCCCCTGCCCATGGTCCGCCGGAGCCACGCCAATCCAGAACACCTCCCAATCGCCGCGCGACGACGGCCCGTAGTAAGTCCAGCCCGCGGCGCGATCGTCGGCAGGAGCCGCCCAAACCCGAATGTCATGCGCCGGCGCAAGCTTCCCCGCATGGTGTGCGTCTAGCGTTGCCCGCAAGAGCGCATCAGATTCGCCAGGCTCAAAGATGCCGGTCGACTCACCGAGTTCGACGAGGTGCGCGGTCTCATCGACGCGGGGAGGCCGGATCACGCCAACACCTCTGCCGCACGCGACCGCTTGCCGAAGCGACTTGCCGCACCAAGCGCTTCGGCGGCGATGGCGGGCCCCAGAGCGATCTCGACGACAAACGATGACTGCCGACGCCGCGCGCACGCTGAAGACTGTGTACATCCAAGACATGAAGGGTGATTGCTCGATGAACGGACGAATCCCCTCGGCCTCGAATTCGGCGAACTTCACGGTACCACCCGCGAGGAGCTGGAAAGCGAGCCCGAGACGAAGCACCGCAATTCCTGCCCCGCGGATCACGGCGACCTTGTGTGGAGCGACGAATAGCTGCGCGCAGGGTGCAACCGGAGGCGGTACGGTGTGTAGGTGCTGCGGCGTGTGCCGGATCGTTGTATGCTGTACGCATTATCTTGGATCCAGTTAAGGTCAAAGTTCGTTTATTTCGATGAACTTTTGGAATCACTGGCCGCAGACATATATGTATGCTAGTAGGTGACGTCTGATGCGGCCTGAGAACGTCGCGAACTCTCCTAGGTGCCCTTGTCGTTCTGCTTTCGGACGAAGTGTCGGATGAGGTCGCGCGCGACCAATCATTCGCCGAGAGCGCTGCGCTATTGTTGCTCGTCAAGTACCCTGGTGCATCGGTCGAAGGACTTCGCGGACCTCTCGAACTGTCGCACTCGGGATGCGTGAGGCTTGTGGGATCGCCTTGAGTCAATCGGGTACGTCGAGCGCCGCATGGCAAGGGGACGGGCTCCGCTGTGGCTCTCACGCTCACGAGAAATGGCGGCAGTCGGCCGCCGTCGCGACTGCACGCCGTCAGGGAAGTGCTCGTCGGCGCGCTCGCGAGTCTCACCGCAGGCGAGCAACAAACGCTAGGTACGTTGGTGACTAAACTCTTGGACCGCGCCGTCGTCGTTCCGCGTGCGGCGATGCGCACGTGCCGCATGTGTGACTACGACGCTTGCCAGCGCTGCCCGATGCACAAGTTCGCGGAAGCGCAAACGTGAGTTTGGATTGTTCCGTGACGTCGCGCAGGAGAGGGCGTGCGGGAGCCACAACGAGGACGCGGGCGGTCAAGGCCGTGAGCTCGTAGATGCGGTAGGAGTGCCATCCCGTCGATCGCGTGGCGACGGCGATGATCTTCCGCTGTTGGTCGCGCGTCCGCTTACCGACGACCATGCCGACCTCGAATGCGCGGCGAAGAGACCAACGGGACCATGCCGCTCCAGTTCTCGCCGCCGCCGTGGTCCAGGCGATTCGCGCGGCCAAGCCCGCTTGGGACTGCGCCCGGCGTTCAACATCGCCGCCGACGCATGCGACTACGCCCGCAACTCGCGCGACTAGCTCTCCACGCATGAAGGCGGGCACCGTCGTCGTTTCTCGCAAGCCGTCGCCCCGAACGCAGTTAATCGCCTCCCTCACTCCCGAAGTGACAGGAGAGAGAGCGGGAGAGCTGTCCCGAGCGGGCTTCCTGAGCTCGCTCGCACTTTCCCTAAGGTTTCACGAGAGCACCGCTTTGGCATGCGCCGCAAACGGAACGCTCGGACTTCTGGGAAGAAACGGCGAAGTCCCGTCGGAACGCTCATCGGGCGCTTTTTATTACCGACCTTCTCCCGTTACCGACCTTCGCCCGTTGGGGCGACGAGTGAAAAGTGATTCCGGAAGCCGAGCCCTGGCTAACGCTTTCCGGATGAGCACCAGGACACATTCGCCGATTCGCACCGTCCCAGAAAACCGTTCGCATTGCGAACCTGGCAGGTTGCGCGGGGCGCCGCGGGACAGATTCGCGGATTCGCAACGTCCCAGGACGAGCGCGGGCGTCGGTCGTAGCGAGCCGGCCCGGGGCAGGCCCCAAACTCGGGCCGAGGGGCGCAGGTTCGGGCCCTCCGCGAAGCTGGTCCGGGTCACGGCCCCTCCTTCACGACGAAGACCTCGGTCCACGCCTTGAGTTCGAGCTGCGTGCGCTTCTCCTTCCACACGCCGTCGAGGACCCGAAGCACCTGGCCTTCGACGTGCCCGGGGAGGAGCTTCGCGACGGGGGCTTCGTAGACGACGGCGATCTCGGCGTCAGTGCGTGAGCGAGCGAGGAAGCCATGGTCGCCGGCCTTCGCCTGCACGACCAGGCTCCGCGTCGCCGCGTCCATCGACGAGTGCGGCTTCTTCGCCCACGGCCCAGCCCGCCGCGCAGCGCACTCGGACCGCGCAAGTGTGGCAGCCGGTGCCGGGCTTCGCCGCTGCGGGGTGAGCGCCGAGCACGTCAGTCAGCAGCGGGAGCTTCCTCACGAGATCCGCTTCGACGTCTTCGAGCGCGCCCTGTTTGACGGGCCACGACTCGACGCCATCGAGGTACTGAGCGCTGATACGCACCGGGGCGTCGCCCGTCTTGCGCACCAGAGGAGCGCGTAGCGCAGGAGCTGCTTGCGATGCTTGTCACTCGGCTTGCCCGTCTTGAAGTCGACGACCTCGACTCCCTCCCCTGTGTCCTGCACGCGGTCGAGGATTCCGTGGAACGGAAGCTTGGGATGGGTCAGCTTCACCTCGGACAGGGCGCGCTTCTGCTTGAGGCGCGCGTTCACATCGGCGGGTGTATCTGTCGCGCGCTCAGCGGCATGCGAGGTGACGTGCCCGTTGGCCTTGTACTGCTCGCGGAACATGCGCACCGCGCGGTCGCCAGCTCTTCGCCGCTCGCGCGGAGCCGGAACGCGGGGCCAGGTCTGGGGTGCGTCGTGAGGCGCTGCTGCCACTCTGCGACAGCCCGCGGCGACCCCCGGGAAGAAGACCGCGTCGGTCAGGGCGGCCGAAAACTCCGCGCTCCCGAACGCCGGGTTGCCTCGCTGACCGCAGGCGCGCGTGAGTCGGTCGAGGGCCTCGTGAACGATTCTGCCCCTCGATGGCCGCCGGGTGCGGACGCACCGGGAAGCGCTCGAATTCGCCCCAGCGCGAACGCAGGAGCTGCCAGCGGCGCGGGCACGCCTCGACGTCGTCGAGGCTCGTGCTGCTCCACGTGGACGGCGGGTCCGCCCAAGTCGTGGGCGCTTGCAGCTCGTAGAAGCTCATCCCACTGCTCCGTTCGGCAGCTTCAAGCGCGCCACGGCGGCCGGCAGATTCGTGAAGGAGGTCGAACGCATCCAGCGACACGGCCTCGAGGAAACTGCGCGCGCGCGCCGCCGCGATGACAGGAGAGTCGTGCGCGAGCGGATCGATCAGCGGGTGATGGACGTCGACGCACACCCGCGAGTTCGGCAGTTGGATGATGAGCGGGACGCGCGTGCCGCCGAGGTTCGCCTTCTCTTCACACGCGATGCCACGCAGCACGAGGAGCTGGCGAAGTGCTACGAGTGCGCGGTCCTTGTCCGGGTCGGTCAGGCTCGGCAGCTCGCCCGTACGCAAGTGGAGCAGGAGCGAGAGCGCAAGGTGGCGGTCGAGCGAGGCGTGAATCCAGTTTTGCCGTAGTGGCGGATGCAACGGTAGCAGGATGACGGGCAGTCACATCCGCCGAGCAGCGCCTCGGCAGCGTCGAGCACCTCCGGTAGATCGTTGCCGACGGCTCGCGCGTAGCCCGCGCCGCCCGGCAAGAGGTCGTAGAGGTAGAGCTGCGCCTCGTCAGGGCGTCCGCCCATCACGGGCGTCCACCAGCCCGACAGCTCGCCCTCGTCGATCTGCAGCGTGCGCGACGCTGCGAGGCCGAGGGCTTCGACCAGCGACGACAGCGCCATGCGCGAGGCGCGCGTGATGAGCCCCGTCGTGGTTGCCGCGCCGAGCTGCATCGGCGCGGTCACGCGCAAGCGCAGGAGCAGTGCATCGGTGGGGAACTCGTGCCCGAGATAGAACGGGCCGTCGGCGACGCCTGCACAGACCTTCCCCCGCTCCAGGGGGTGATCGTGCGAGGTCGGCGCGCCCTTCTTCATGAGCTTCGTCGTGGTGAAGCCAGGGCCGTACTCCGGCTCCGAGCGTCCGCAGTCGGGGCACACGCGGAAGCCGCGTTGGCCGACGCCCTTGTTCACCATCACGAGGAAGCGCGGGCCGGTCCACCGGAGCAGGCGACCGTCGCAGCCTTCCTCCTCGGTCCACGCCGAGGGCGGGTCCTGCGGTTCGAGCCGCGCGCGGTCGGTCATCCCCGCATAGCTGATGGCCTGGCCGCGATCGACCTCGCGCTTGGCGTTGAGGTCCGGCGCAAAGCCAGCGGGTGTGATGAAGGCGGTGCGCGTGAGTTGGTCGCTTCCGCACACCGGGCACAGCGTCGCCTGGGCCATCGCGCCGTCCATCGTCGCCCACGAGCAGTCGCTGCACGACGTGTAAGGGCGCTGCCGCTGGATCGTGTGCGCCGCGCTTGGCTCGAAGGGCGAGTAGAGCGCCGCAGATTCGAAGCGCCACTTGTCGATGGTGAGGCTTCGACCAGGCGCGTACTCCGAGAGCGCGAGCTGAAGGTCGCGCTGCGGTTCGTAGTCGAAGGTCCGCTTGTTGGGAGCGTCGCCTTGCTGCCGGGGCTTAGATACCCAAAACGTCACTACGTCGGTCGGGAACGCATAGCGGGGGAAGACTGCTTGACCGATGAGCGTTTCGAGCAACGGCTCCTCCAGACGACGCTCTAGCGACTCGCGCTCGAGGTCCGCGAGCGTTTCACGGGCTGCGTACTCCGCGACCGGGAGCACGTCCCGAATACGCCTCTTGGTGTTGTCGATCGCATCGCGAATCGTCTCCTGCGACTTGGCGACGGGCTCGTTAAGGCCGAAGCTGAACGCAGGGACCCAGCCCGCGAGCTCACGACGCAAAACGTCGGCGTTCTCGTCGAGCCAAGCTTCGAGCTTGAGCAACGAGCACGGGTGCGCCTCGGAGAGAAACTGGTCTACGGAGCCCAGCGATCCGAAGAGATCGTAGCTGGTCGGGTCCGGCGGCACGCGCTCGTGGAAGAAGCGCTGCACGAGATAGGCGTGAACGTGCCGCGTGAGGACCTGCTGGTTCTCGACGTAGACGACCGGTGCGCGTAAGTCGCCCGATATGATCTGCTCGGGGTGGTCGAAAAAGTGAGCGTCGTGCGAGGTTCCGTGCGCGTAGGTGATGACCGAGGCGATCGAGCGACCGCGACGGCCCGCGCGACCGGCGCGCTGCTGGTAGTTCGCGACGTGAGGCGGCACGTTGCGCAGCGCGACTCCGGAGAGCGCGCCGATGTCGATGCCTACCTCCATTGTCGTCGTGCAGCTCAATACATCGATCGGCGGGAGATTGTCGAGCGGCACGTCCTGGAAGCGCAGCTCGTACTCCTCGACCTTGTTGAACGCGCTCTCGTCGGGCTGACCGGTGAGCTGTGCGGAGTGTTCAGCTGCCGTGAGGCCGAACGGTTCGAGCGCGCGCTCATCGAAGGCGCGCCGCACTTGCTGCCGGTAGAACCCGGTGCGCGCGTCGAGGTAGTCGGGATCGACCTCGACGACGGCGCCCAAGCACGCGGGGCACGCATTGGCCAGTGCCTCGGGGTGGATGCGCGCGCAGTCCTGGCAGCGCAGCCAGTTGGCGTCGAGCCGCAGGTGTAGGCTCAGGCCTTGAAGTTGGAGGTAGTAGAGGTCGCTCTCGAAGTGCAGGAAGCCCTTGTCGCGCACGACGTGCTGGAACCACTTGTTCACCTCGTCGACCTTGGCCGTGTCGCCACCGAGGACGTGGGCCAGGTAATGGTCGAAGCGGTTGGGCAGCACGTGCTCGATGCGCGCCGCATTGATGCCCTGCGGGTGGGCCCAGCCTTCGCCGAGCTCGCGCGTCTCCGCGCCGTCGGGGCGGAACGAGCGACGCTCCAGGTGCTGTCGCAGCCAGGCGCGGAACAGCACTCTCTGGGCATCGGCGTCGAGGCCGACGCTCGGAAAATCATCGAAGACGATGTCGGCGGTGTCCGGGTCCTCCTCGATGGTGGCGAGGGCGAGCGCTTGGAGTGAATAGTAGCGGTCGGTCAGCTCGCTGAAGATCGCCTGGGCGAACGAGCGCGTGGCGCGAAGCCAGCCTCGGTTCGCCATCGCGAGCGTCTGCTGCAGCGTCTTGCCCTTCACCTGCCCGAGGTGGTTGTGGAACTCGACCTCGTCGGCCGCAGGAAACAGGTCGTAGCCGCGCTGCGCGCACAGGTGCACGACTGCCGGGTACAGGTACTGCATCGCCGACATGCCCGCCTGTTCGCGAAGCTCGTGGGCAGCGAGCGCGACGACCTGCCGGAACAGATCACGTGCGTGGCTGTGCTCGAGCGCGGGCGCCAAGCGCGCGGCTTTCTGCCGACCGTCGCTGAACACCAGCACCTTGCGCCCGTGGTTCGGCAGGCGCGGGTCCTTCTTCTGCGGCGGCTGTTCCGCGAATTGCGCCTCGATGAGCGCCGTGAAGGGCTGTTCGCCGCGCGTCCTAAAGTCGTGGATGCGGCTCTTCGCGTTCGCCGAGGGCTGGCACATGGCGCAGCGGTCGAACGAGGCCTCGCGCTTGCCATCGCTATCGAGCCAGAGGGCCAGGCTGCGAACCTCGTCGTCAGGGAAGCGATTTCCGGTGTCGAGGTAGCCGGTGCGCAGGTGGAGCCGCACGATCTCGGTGCGGTCGGTGTAGCGCGGCGCGGTCGGCAGAAGCTGCAGACGGAACAGCGCGCCCTCGGTCTCGCCCCAGAGGAAAGAGAGCCGATCGAGCGACTCCTCCTGCGAGTACGCGAGCAGGTACGGGCTGCCGCAGTCGCGGCATGACGCGATCTCAAAGACGCGGCAGCCGCACGCGTCACACACCGCGCTTGGCGTCGTGAACAGCTTGCCCAGGATCGCCTGCTCGCCCGGCTCGCTCTGGCGTCCACCGCACTGCGGGTTCACGCAGGCATAGAGCCCGTGCAGGCCACGGAAGAGACCATGCACGCGCGTTGGCACGAGACCCGGCTCGTCGGCTTTGTTGCGCGCTAGAGTGGACACCGTGAGCAGCGCTTCCAGCGCGCGGCGCGCCTCCGGGTGGCCCGGGAACACGCGCGGAGCGAGCTCGCTCACCGCGACCGCGTGGCCAGCGGCTTCCTTCACCAACTGGTTGACCCACGGCTTGTTCTTCAACGCTGCGTGCAGCGCGGCGAGCACTTCGTTCTCGCTAGCGTCGGCTGCGATGTTCGCCGGGAGTAGCGGCGCGAGCTTCTCGCGAAGCGCGGGCCCGTCGAGCGCCTCGTTGATGCCATCGAGGTCGAGCGAGGCCAGCGTGTCGGCCACGTCCTTCGGGGCGGGGCTGGCAGGCGTCGGAACCTCGCGCGTGCCCGTTATGGCCTCGAAGCTCTCGGGGCGCTTGCCGGTGATGTCTGCGGCGAAGCGCTTGACCGCATCGACCGCCGCCGCGCCCTCGCCGAGCGAGGCGGAGGTGGCGATCACGCGCAGCTTGTCGGGGCGGTCGTGGATGCCGAGACGCGCGCGCAAGCGGCGGATGAGAAACGCGACCTCCGCGCCCTTGGCGCCCCGGTACATGTGCGCTTCATCGAGCACCAGCAGGAGTTGCGTGCCGTCCTGGTCGAGCCACCGCTTCGTCTCGGCGAAGATGGGGCGCTCGAACGGGCGCATCAGCATGTACTCGAGCATCGAGTAGTTCGTGACGAGCACGTCGGGCGCGTGGCCGGGGCGGCTGCCTGCGCCGTGGACCATCTCCTGCCGCGTGAGCAGCTCGCGATCGTTCGGGCCCGTGTGAAGGCGTCGTTCCCAGTTGTGGTCGGTGTACTCCTGCCCGGCGCGCTTGCCGCTCTGGTACGTCCTGCGGCGCGCCTCGTTCTGCGCGTAGAAGGCCTGGAGGTCCTTGGCGGGATAGCGGCCCAGACGACGGAGGCGCTCTTCGACCTCGGGCGCGAGGCCCAGGTAGTACTCGAGCAGCGGCTTCACGCGCTCGCTGTCGCGCGAGGTCGAGCGTGGTCCGGGGTACGCCGTGCGGCCGGTGTACATGCCGAAGCGCGGGAAGCGGCGATCCTTCCCGACCCCTTGAAGGCGTCGGCGACGGCAGGGTCGCCGAGCAACAGGCGCAAGCGGGAGAGCTGGTCGTTCACCAGCGCGTTCATCGGGTAGAGGATCAGCGCACGCACACCGGGCTGCTCGAAGGTCTTGGGCGAGCGCACCGCCTCGTCGTAGAGCGAGCCCAGCATCGGCACGAGGAAGCACTCGGTCTTGCCGGAGCCCGTGCCCGTGGCGACGACGATGTCCTTCCGCTCGACGAGAAACTCGCGGAAGGCGCGCTCCTGATGCATGTAGATCGACGGAAAGAAGACCGTGCGCTCGTCCTCCGGCGTGCTCTGCGCCGACGCCGTCCTGGCGAGTTTCGAGAAGAAGCCGGCGATCTCCGGCGTGAACCCGATGTCCCCGTAGGTCGCCTTCGAAGTCGCGTAGCGCGTGGTGGTCTCGATGTAGGGTTCCTGCGCGAGCAGGTGGCCGCCCGCCTCTTCTTCGAGCAGGCGACGACGTGAGCGGACCAGCGTCGGATCGTTCAGCGGGTAAGCGCTCTCGATGTAGCCCTGCAGAGCCTCCTGAAGGCGGCGCACGAGGCGCGTCGGCGTGAAGCGCTCGTCGCCCGTCGGGTCGCGCTCGAGGACCGAGGGCGGGCGCGTCGATTGCGCGGGTTTGCGCACGGTGGCCTTGCGGGTGGCCTTCTCGGCCTTCGTGACCTTGCCGCCCGCGCGATCCGACCACGCCGCGAGCGCCTTGTCGGCGGCGGGACTCAGCTCAGCGATGACCTCCGCCATTTGCTCCGGCGACCAGCCGTCGAAGAGCGCGTCGAGCACCGCGTCGGACACCTCGACGATGTTCGTGAAGTCGAGCTTGTCGCCCTTGTCGAGCTTTTTGCGGAGGAAGCTGACGATGTCCGCGTCGATGAGACGACCTTCATCGGCGTAGTTGTGGAGGTTCACGTTGCTCATAGGGCGCTCTCCACGTGCCAGTGGTTGAGGTCGAGATCGACGACGGCGGGATGCCGACATCCCTTGGGAGACATCAGCATCAAGCCGCGCATCGCGCGCGTGAGCCCAACGTAGAGAACACGCCGCTCGTGGCGTGCGCGCTCGGCGAATAGGTCTGGCTCTTCGAAGTCCTCGGGCACTGGCCAGTTGCCGCTGTCGAGGCCCGCGACGATGACGATGGGAAACTCCAGGCCCTTGGCCGCGTGCAGCGTCAGCACGCGCACGACGTCCGCCTTGAGGTCGAGATCGCGGCCAGGGAAGAAGCGAGCCGGGACGCCCTGCGCCTGAAGCTCCGTGGCAAGCGTTTCGCCTGCGGAAGCGACGGGTACGAGCACGGCGGCGGCGCTCGCCTTCAGGTGAAGGTGACGCGCCATCTGCCGGACGAAGCGAGCGATCCACTCGGCCCGCTTGTCGGTAGCGATGTCACGCACCAGCACCGGGAGCGGCCCTTCGTGGACACTATTCGAGGCCACCAGCTCCTCGTCCTCACCGGCCACGAGTACCGAGAATGCTGCCCGGTCGATCTCGCGCGTAGAGCGGTAGTTGCGCGAGAGCAGCGCTGTGCGCCCTCGGAACTCGAGGCGCGGGTGCGCCGAGCTCCACGTGTAGTTGCGCGAGTAGAGCGACTGCTTGTTATCGGCGGCGAAGAACAGGCCTTCGGCGGTCTTGCAGACCTCAGCCATCAGCGCGAGCGAGACGGGGCTCAGGTCCTGCGCCTCATCGACGACGACGTAGTCATAGCGGACCGCCTGCGCATCCTCGGCGAGAAGCTTCAGCGCCTCTCGACGCAACGCCGCGTATCGCTCACCCGCGCCCTTGCTGAATGCCTCGTAAAGCTCCCAGACCGCCGCGCGTGCTCGCTCGTTGAGCGGCAGACCGCGACCCGGGCGCGCCGCCGCCTGGTACTCGGTGAGATTCGTCAGCCCGCGTCCCTCGATGATCCACTCGAACTCTTCGAGCAGCCACGCATCGGTCAGGCGGTCCAGCGCCCGCGCACGTAGCTTCGCCTCGAAGGCCGAGCCCCCGGGCGTGTGGGTCGCTCGGAGCTTGGCCAGCCGCTTGAGAGCGTCGTTGTCGGATTCGAGCTGGCCGACTTTGCGAGCCTTGCCGACGACACGCCACGCGATCTGGTCGCACGTCGCGACCTCGACGCGCTTCATCTGCTCAGGCGACAGAAGCTGTTCGAGGAGCTGCTGCGTCACGGTGAGCAGCGAGCGCGTGTAGGTCGTGAAAAGCACGCGCTCGGCGCCAGTCGCACCGGGCCGTTCGAGGAGCGCCTTCACGCGGTACAGCGCGACGGTGCTCTTACCCGTGCCTGCACCGCCGCGCACCATCGTGGGGCCCTTCATCGCCCACTGGGTCAGCTTGAGCTGGTCCTCGTCGAGCCGCAGCAGGAAGCCGAGGAGGTCGCCTTCCTTGAATCGCACCAGGTCCTTCGTCGACTGCACGACGAGATCGGGCTGCTGGTCGAGCCGCTCGATGGTCGGCGGGAACAGGCGGTCGACGATGCGACTGAGAACGTCGGGAGGCACTGGGGCTTCGAGCAACGCTTCTTCCGTCTTGCAGCGCAACAGCGTCGGCACCGCCGAGACGGGCACGCCGAGCTCACGCAGCAGCTCCTGCGTGATGGGCTCGGGCAGCGTCGTCTCGGGCGCGGTCGTCTTGAACTGGAAGACCTTCGGCTGCGCGGCCGCGATGAGCGCATCGAGGTTGTCGTCGCCGTCGTCGGGGGCCGGGGCGTCAGCGGTCTCGTCGGGCACGCCGTCGTAGGTGTCTTCGGCGCGCCGCCGGATGCCGAGCAGGCTGATCCAGTCTTCGCCGAAGCGATAGAACACGCGATGGTCCGTCACGCGCATGCGGTAGACGCCGTCGGCGCCCTTGAGTTCTTCTTCACCTTCCCATCGGGGAGCGGGTCGGAGACGAGCGCGTCGATCTTGTCCCAGAGCAACGCGGCGCGGTCCGAGGGGAACGTCGCGATCTCCCGCATGCAGCTCGGTTTGATGGTGAGTTGTCGTCGCGTCACGTGGCCTCCACAATGAGACCGAGACGCTCGCCCAGCAGCTTCGTGATCTGGTCTTCGTTGTCCGTGGAGATCTCCCAGCGCATGCCCTTACTCTCCGCGACGGGAACCGCGTGCAGCGAGAGCCAACGGTACTCGGGGCGCGGCAACCAACCGGGAGCCTCAAGGGTCACTTTCTTGCCGGAGCGCTCGACGCGCAGGACCGAGGCCGCTTTGACCTTTCGCGAGAGCGCGAAGCGGGCGCGGTCGGCGTCGTCGGGGCTCAGTGGGACGAACGGGCTCGTCGCGGGAGATGCGCTCGCCGTCCACGCGCGATGGTGGCCACCAAAGCGCGTGCGCGCCCACCAGAGCTGGCCTCCGTTGCTGCGCCGCCAGCGCGCCCCTTCCGGCGTGACCTGCCAGGCGCGCCATTCGAGTGCCCCATCCTTCTCGAGCGAGCCCGCGCCGAGCGCCTGCCATTCGAGCCGCTGGTCGAGCTTCGAGAGAAATGCCGCGTCGGCGTTCGGCGAGCGGTCGAGCCCGGCCCATGCCTCGTGCGGGACCATCACGCCGCTCACCTTGGCGACGGCTTCGGTAAGCCCGTTGACCGAGGTGAGCGTGCGTGAGGCGCCCTTCGCGGCGACCTCGCGTCCGAGCGCCTTCACAAGCGCGCGCGTCGGCAGGCTGCTGAAGACGCGAGCGCTCTTCTCGATGGCGACCACGCGCGTGGGCGTTGCGTAGAGGATGCCGCCGGGGTTGAGCATCACGTCACCCTCGCGCTCAAGCGCGTCGCACACCTCGTCGAGGCGCTGCTCATCGAGGGTGATGGCGGGCGCGAGCAGTCGCGCGACGCGCGAAAGCGTCGCCGCGCGCGGCGCGTGCTTCCGGGCGTGAACCTCGGCGCGCACGAGATCGCAGAGCGCTTCGATGGAGTCAGGGGCTCCGGCTTGGCTCTGGGCGAGCCGCTTCACTGCTTCTTCGCGGGTGACATGCGAGAGCGTCATCACAAACCCTCCGTGAGGTCATCAGCATGTCGTCCACGCTGCCGAGATTGATCGCGTGGTCGAACGACCACTCGCGCCGCCGGAGTTGGCGGTCGCCCTTGCGGTGCGTCGCCCAGCGGGTGCCGTCGGTGACGATCGCGTCGCGCACTCTCGCGGCCGTGCAGGCGTTGTCGATCCACTCGCGCAGGTCGCGCAGCACGCTGTCGACGTCGGTCGTGAGCACGAGGAGACGCGACGGCGACCGCGTGATGCTTCCGTTCGTCCGCTCGTCGATGGTGAGCAGCCACGCGGCGAGGTCGTGCGGCGCATCTGCGCCGTCGGGTATGGCGAGCGAATCGACGCCATACCCGAGGCGCGTCGTCGTCGGCTCGAACCACATGGGCATGAGCTGCAACCACATGCCCTGAGGCTCTGCACGCGCTCGGAGCGCTGTTGCCAGAGCGCGATGAGCTGCGCGCGGACCTCTTGCAGCGAGGCGCGGCCATCGAGAGGGATCAAGCGGCGACCCAACTCGCGGAAGTCGACCACGAGATCTGCGACGGATGCTCGTGCGGCACGGGCCTCGAGAAGCGGATGGACGTCCTCGAAGGATACAGTCCGGTCGTCGTTGCCGAAGACCATCGCGATCGTCTCCTGGTGTGGCGGCGAGAACCACCCCAGCGCACGGCGATGGGCCACCCAGGCGGGGCCGTCGCTTCGAGCGACGACAGCCCGTGCGGCACGCCCGTCGTCCACGCTGCGCTGACGTACTCGGTCACGCCTTGAGCGACCTCGAAGACCAGCGTTGCGGTCTGCACGTTGGTCCGTGAATGCAGCAGCGCGCAGGCCCCGCCCCGCCGTGGTTTGCCGAGAGAGACCAGGCCGCTTGCCGAGAGAGGCAGGCGTTCCGTGCGTGCGGGGCCGTGGAGGAACAGCATGGCCTCGTCGCCATCTTCGAGGGCGACGCCGTTCACGTTCACGAGCAGCTCCGTCCCCTCGTCGAACACCGGATAGGTGTCGCCGCGAGCGCTGGTGCGCCACGCTGAAGCAGGGGCCAGGGCCCACTCAAGGCGCGTCGATGCTTCGCCAATGTCAACGCCGAGGGCCTTCAGCGCGGCGCTCGTCGCCGGCGAGAGCTGCGCCGCGAGGTCGAGGGACCAGATGCGCCAGCCGTCGCCCAGCTCGGTGCCGAGGTCGTCTCCAACCTTCGGCGGGAGCAGCAGCCGATAGGACTGCCCGAGAGAGAGGGTGGTGCTCAGAACGAACTGGCCACGCCGTCTGCGTCGACGCGGAACACGCGCGGCGTCGTGACGTCGAGCGCGCCGAGGGCGAGCTGGTCGAGGCCGAGATCTTGCTCGTCCTCGAACCCACGGCCTCCCACCGCCACGGACCGGTTCCTGGCAGTACCGACACGCGCGTCGGGCGAGCTTCGCGTTCGTCGCAAGCATGAAGGCGTCCCACTCGGTGCCGACGACGCGGAGCTTCTTCACGAAGGGCGGCAAACCATCGAGCGGACCGACCTCGATCTGGAGACCACCCGCAGCGACGTCGAGGCAGACCAGCTTCGTCTGCCACGCGACGCTGGAATCTGCAGCCGCTTCGTCGACGTCTGCGTCGGGGGCCTCGCCGTCGAAGAACGACGCCACGCGACGCCCGAGGCGCTTCGCCTGCTCGTCGAGCCCCGCTTGGCCGGTGATGTTGCGTTGGCCCGGGCGTGCTGCTCGTTCGGGGTGGTGGTCGCCGCTGGATGAGCGAGGTCCACGAGCGCCGTTGGCGCGCGGCTCGGTCGGTTTCCGCGGCGGCGCTTTCGCCTTCGGTGTTCGTTCGCGTCGGCTCATCAGCGCCGGCCAGGCTCAGGTCGGGCGCGTCGTTGTCCTCCGAGGGAGTCGCCTCGTCGGCGTTCTGGGCGTCGTCAGCCTCGCCGACATCTTCGGCCTCGCCAGCATCATCGCGGGCTTCCTCGTCGGCCTTCGCAGCCTCCGTCTCTGCGCCGTCGTCTGCCGTATCATCGTCATCAGTTGCCGCTTCATCAGGCGGCGAAGCCGCAGGCTTGTTGGCGATGCCGATGCGGGCTAGGTCCGCGACGCTGGTGATGCCGAGCTTCCGCAGCAGGTCGAGCGCCGCGGGCTCAATCCCGGCTTCCTTCGCTAGCTGGTCGATGATCGGCGGCTTGAACGCGATCTTGCTGAGCAGGAACGGGTTGGCTTCCAGCCGAGGCTCTCGAAGGTCACGAGCGCGGGACGCACGAGATCGCCGCTGGCGTCGGGGCACCCACGCCGACTTGGCGAGACGACGGAGGAAGGCGGCCGGGAACGAGGCGCTTTGCGCTGGCCGTAGTGCGTCCATGTGTAGGAGCCATCGAACACGCCACGCCCGCGCCGCTCTTCGAGATCGCCCAGGGCTTTCCACAGCAAACGCGCCGCGTTCGGCGCGTTGCTCCTGCGAGAGCGACGGCAGCAGATCGAGCAGCGCTTCGAAGCCCAGCAGCTCCCAATCGATGACGACGTCGTTCTGGCCCGAGGTTTCCTCGTGGCCTGTTCGACTCCGGAGTTCCCGGCGCTCCTCCCACGTGAGCGCGTTCGAGGTCTTCACCGGGCGTGGGTACCTGAGCGCTCCGCAAGCCTCGAGCAGCTCACGGACCGCTTCGCCGCGCAGGCACTCGTAGTTGTCGTCGACGACGAACACGCCAGGGACGCCGCGAACAGCGCCTTCAGCCGGTCCGTTGCGATGTAGACCTCGCCCGGCTTGGACACGTAGTCCTTCCCGTCACCGGTATCGATCACCATCAAGAACGGGGTCTCGCGCAGTGCTGCGAGCAGCTTGTCTCGCTGCGCCTTCGAGTCCGTGTTGAAGGCGACGCGAATGCGCTCGATGTCGATAGCGTAGGCCTTGTCGTCGCCATCGACTTCGCTCGCCCGGTACTTGGGCAGCACGTTCCACACGACGTCGTCGACCGGGTCCGGTGCCGTGAGCCCGAGCGAGGCGAGGAAGCTGCGCGCCTCGGGTGCCCGGCACACGGCGTGACGGACGGTCGGAAGCTGGTCTCGATGTCGCTGGGCAGGAACGCGTTCGACTTGGCGTTCTCTCACGCGCGATGACGTGCGTGCCGTTGTCGAGGCGAACCAAGGGAAGCGCGCTGAAGAGGCCCGCGATCGCCTTCTGCCCGCTCAAGAACGCATAGAGGCGCGTCAGCCACTCGTCGGCCTGCGCTTTCGAGGAACGCCTTGCCCAGCTTCACGACAATCTTGTCGGGCGTGATCTCTGGAACCTGGAGTTCCCGCAGGAGGTACGCGCGAAGCTCGGGGGCCCGGTCCTGCGTGATGTCGCCGGTGAGCCACGCGCAGCCTTCAGCGTCGAACAACTCCTCGAGCTGCCCGGCGCTGAACAGCTCGCGCAGCTCCTGCGTGCGCGCCAGCCGAGCTTGTGCTGCGGTGACGTGGCCGCCGTCGAAGCGGGGAGCAGCGCTTCTTCCAAGAAGGCCTCGCGCACCGCCTCGAAGAGCGGCGTGAACATCGCGCCCTCGGGAAGTTGGCTCGGTCCGTTGGAAGGCAGCGCAGCGCCGAGGCATCGAGCATCCCGTTGTCGCGAAGCCAGCGAACGGCCTCCACCAGCAAGTCAGCCGTCTCCTGCACGAGCTGCTGGTTCCACGGGTCGTTGCGCGGAACGTTGTCGCGACTGGGCGTCGTGCGATACGGGCCTTGCACGAGGAAGCCAAGATTCGTCGCGACGACCGTAGGGAAGAAGACCACGAGATGCGACGCCGCGATCGGCTGCACCGCCCATCGCCCAGGCTCATCCTTGGTGGGCGTGAGCGAGAATGCGATCTCAACGCGACCGACCTTCTCCCCGGCGGTCGAGGAAACGTCGCGATGGAACACCAGCCAGTTCTGGTCGACCTCGGGCTTGCCGGTCTCCTGGCCGATCACTTTGATGCGGTGGACGTTCGCAGCGAGAGCCTCCGGGGCGCTCCGCATGTAGACGCCGGACGCGCCGCCCTCGATGCTCCAGTTGATCTCGTCGATGTGACGAAGAAACAGCAGCGCGCCAGGGCCGAGTTGCTGGAAGCCGTTGGCGATCTCGTGCTCCGCGCTGCTGTCGCCCGACTTGAGGGGCAGGATGATCTGGGTCTCGCCTGCGGCGCGGGCCGACGACGTCACCGCCTTCGGCTGGACGTAGTTCTTTCTCGACGGCGAAGTCCTCGTCGCCCGAGTGAATCTCGGGGCGGTCCGTGAACGGTTAGACCGACTTGAAGCCGATGCCGAAGCGGCCGATGGAGTGCTGGTCCTTCGTGCTCTGCGCGATGCCGCAGACGCCGCGCACGTCAGCCTCGTCGAACGGCCTCCCGAAGTGCGAGAGCTTCAGCCGACCGGGCGACAGCGTGAAGGTGACGCTCCGACGTCCTCCCGCGTCGCCGCGTCGACCGAGGGCGTCCTCGGCGTTCTGGAGCAGCTCGAAGATGAAGTGCGTGCGGTCGTCGTAGCGGTCAGCGAGCAGCATTGGGCCGATGCGGCCGATGTCGGTGCCGTAGCGCGTTCGGTTCTCGTCACCGATGGCAGCGTAGTTCGAGGGCGCCATCACAGACCCTCCGCGAGGTCGCCGAGCATCTCGTCGATGCTGCCGAGGCCAATGGCGTGATCGAGGCTCCACACCTCCTGCTTGAGCTGCTGGCTGCCCTTGCGGTGCGTCGTCCAGCGGGCGCCATCGGTGATGATCGCGTCGCGCACCGTCGCGGCCGAACACGCGCTGTCGATCCACGTGCGGTGGTCGCGCAGCACGGCGTCGAGGTCCGTGGTGAGCACGAGGACGCGCGAGGGCGAGCGCGTGATGCTGCCCATCATGCGCTCGTCGACCGTGAGGCCCCACGCCGTGAGGTCGTGATGTGCCTCGACGTCGCCCAGCAGCGTTGCCTCTTCGAGGCCGTAGCCGAAGAGCTCGGTGACGGGCTCGAACCACGGCTTTCTGAGCTGAAGCCACGCGCCCTTGCGGCTCTGTACGAGGCCGGAGCGCTGCTGCCAGAGGGCGGTGAGTTGCTCACGCACCTGCTTCAACGACGCGCGGCCGTCGTGGGGAAGCACGCGGCGCCCCAGCTCGCCGAAGTCGACGATGAGGTCGGCAATGCGGGCACGCGCGGCGCGCGCTTCGAGGATCGACGCGACGGCGTCGACCGGCAACGTGCCCTCTTCGTTGCCGTACAGGGTCGCCAACATCTCTTCGTAGGCGGCGAAGACGCGCCAGCGAAGGGTAACGGGCCAGCCGGGCGGCGCCACTGCTTCGAGCGAAGCCAGCCCGCTGTGGGCGACCGCCGAGCACGAGGCAGCAACGTCTTCGAGCGCGTGATCGGCGACCTCGAAGAGCAGCGACGCGGGTTGCACACTGGTGCGCGAGTGCATCAGCGCGCAGGCCCAGCGCCCCGCTGCGGGCGCGCCAAGCGAGACCAGGCCACTCGACGACAACGCAACTCGCTCGGTGCCCGAGGGGCCGTGGAGGAACAGCACGGCTTCGTCGCCCTCGTCCACCGAGACGCCGCCTACGTTCACGAGCAGCCTCGGTGCCTGCTTCGAAGACCGGGTAGCACTCGCCGCGCGCGTTGGGTGCGCCACGTCGAAGCCGGAGCCAGCGCCCACTCGAGACGCGGCCACGCCTCGCCTACGTCGAGACCGAGCGCGGTCAGCATCTGCCGCGTCGTGGGCGAGAGCTGTGCCGCGAGGTCAAGCGACCAGATGCGCCAAGCGCCATCCAGCTCGATGCCAGCGTCGCCTCCGAGGGTGGGCGGGAGAAGCAACCGGTAGGCTTGGCCGAGCGCGAGGGTCGTGCTCTTGATCCGCTGGCCACGCCGTCGGCATCGACGCGGAACACGATCGGCGCCGCTACATCGAGCGCTTCAAGGGCGAGCTTGTCGAGGCCAAGGTCCTGCTCCTCTTCGAAGCCCACGGCCTCCCAGCGCCAGGGACCCGTTCCAGGGCGCACCGGCGCGCGCGTCGGACGCGTCTTCGCGTTGGCCGCCAAGACGAAGGCATCCCACTCAGTGCCGACGACGCGGAGCTTCTTCAGCTTGTTCGGCGAAGAGCGGTAGGTCATCGAGCGGGCCTACCTCGACGTGCAGCCCACCAGCGGCAACGTTGAGGCACACGAGGCGCGTCTGCCAGCCCGTGCAGGTCGCCTCGCTCGTGTCCTCGTCGTCGTCATCGGGCGCGGTCCATCGAAGAACGACGCTACGCGCCGCCCGAGCCGCGTGGCCTGCTCGTCACCGGTGAGGTTGCGGCGACCGACGCGGCGCTTCGGCTTCGGCCGACGCTCGTAATCGTCCGTCGAGAGCGCCTGCACGACCTTGGCGACGACGGTGATGTCGTCGTCTTCCTCGGGCTGCAGCTCGATGTTCGGGTAGCGCTCCCTATTGGGGTTCAGCGAGACGAGCGAGACCTTCCTGTGGCGCCCCTCGGCGTCGCGCTGGTCGGCCACGTACTTCTTGACGGCGTAGTTGCCGGTCTCCGGGGCGGAGAATGCGCCGCGCACCAGCACGCTCAGGTTCTGCTTGGTGCCCGACGGCCACAGTTCGAAGACCGCGTAGCCGCCGTCGACGAGGCCGCTCTTGCCGTCGTCCATGCTGTGGCCCTCAATGGCGGCGATGAACATGCGGTCGTTGAGGCGGCGGCCGGGCAGCGTCACGCGCACCCAGCCGAGCGTCTCGATCACCTGGTCCTGCGCGCGCTTCCCCCACTCGCCGGCGGGCTCCGACGCGGCGGCCGCCTTCAGGCTTGTGGAGCGGCAGGTGCGTGCGGGACTTCTCGAGGTCGCCGGCCTTGTCTTCGACCACCGGCTGGCGCGACAGCTCGCTCGCCGCGAGGTGCACCTCGTCGTGGCGCAGGACGAAGCGCGGATCGTCGGCGCAGAACACGCAGCGGCGACCGAACACCTCGCCAGCGCGCTTGAGCGCGGCGTCGAGAGCCATCGAGCCGCGCTTCTCAGCGTGGAGCCAGCGGGTAGACCGCGTCGTTTGCGACCAGGTCCTCGGCGAGCATCCAGCGGCCCCAGAGCGTCTCGCGGAGCGCCGGTCTTCGCGCATCCGTGCGTCCTCGCCGAGGTTCCCAGTGCGAGGGCTCGAGCAGCTCACGCTCGCTGAACGTCGTGGGCGACTCGGTAGGCGCGTGACGAGGGCCGTCGAAGGAAGCGCGGGTCATGCCGTGGCCTCCACGGGCGCCGCCACTGCGAGGTCGAGACCTTCACGGACGATGACCGCGAGCTCGTCAGCCAGCGCCGCCTTGCCGTCGCGCGTCCAGAGCTTCCGGTTCAAGTCGACGAAGCGCACGCCCACCGTGCCCGCGTCCGAGTCGCGGCGCCCTCGCGCATTGAGCTCGCGCGTTTGGATGCCCGCCGCCTTCGGTAGAGCAGGTGCGCGCGCTGGCAGTCGTAGCGATGGAGATAGGCGTAGAGCTGGTAAGAGTCCGGTCGGCTCGGGCTACTACCATCTTCTTCGGAGAGGCGCTTCCACCTTAGTGTCGAATATCAGCGTGGTTTTCGCGCCCGCCGTATCGTGAACGAGCACGAGATCGGGCGCCATGCGCAGCACCTTCTCCGGCCGTCGACGTAGAGGTGGTGACGCTGCCCTTCGCCTGCGGGAACAGGCTCGCGTCGGCGAAGCGGTGCATGACCCTCGAAGGCGAGGAACGCGGCGATGTAGCGCTCGAACACGTGCTCCATGTCGAAGAGCAGCGAGAAAGTCTCGACGTCGCCGCTGCGCGCGTCGGGCGCCTGGCCTTCGAGCAGCATGCAGGCGAAGCCAAAGATGTCTGCGAAGCGCTCGTTCTGGCGCGTGAACACCGGCCGGGCTCGCGATGGCGGAACGGCAGGTCTGGCACGTCGTCGAGAAGCGCGAGCACCTGCTGGCACTTCACCAGTACCGCCACGGGCAGCGCACGGGCGGCGAGCACGCGGCACGCCTGCTTGAGGCGCACGGAGATCTGTGTTGGCCTCGGTGAGCACGTCGTGGCTGCAGTAGAAGCGGGCCTTCTGCGCGGCGTTCGCCGCCACGTGCCGCGAGAGCACGAGCTTGCCTCGCAGGCGTCGCGAGGTTGTCTTCCTCGGTGGCGTAGCCGCGATCGAGCCCACTCGCAGCTCGAACAGCGTGCCGCCTCGAGGAAGGCGTCGACAAGCTGGTCGTGGATGTTGCCGCGCTTGAGCGCCAGGTCGGCGACGCCCCGCGCCCGCACCGCTCCGAGGCCACCGCGCAGCAGCATCTCCATCAAATTACTGCGGATGTCCCGAACCTCCTGTCGCTGTCTTGCGCCGCGCTCTCGTCGGTCTTCGCAAGAGTCTCGATCTGCAAGCCGGGGATCTGCATCACTCCGACCCACGGTCCGACGAGGCAGTGGTTGCGCCGCCAGCGAAACACCGCCGCCCCCCTCGGTCTTCGCGCGCGCCGTCCGCTGCGATAGAGCCGGTCCGTAGAGGCGCTGGGGCAAGCACGGCGCGAAGGCCCGTCCCCAGCTCGACGCTGTCGGCGTCGGAGTCAGACCGCGCGATGCGGCCACGCTCGAGGACGGTCACGCGCAGCATCAGGTCCCCTTGGTTCCCACCAGCTCGTCGAAGGCCTGCTTCAGCCATCCATCGGCAGCCTTGCCGCGCGGGCGGAAGGCCGGATGCACGTCCCACGCGACCTGGTCGACGTACTCGTCGTGGTCGAAGCCGAGCACACTCTTCTCGTCGAGCTTCTGCGTGGGTGAGGAAGGTGCCGTTGCCGTGCTCGGTTCCGCGCACCTCCTTCGGCGTGCCGTCTGCCTTGATCGGGTATCCAAGCGCGAGGGCGACCTTGTCCCACTGGCCGTAGAAGTACTCCTGAAGCAGCGGGAGGATGCGGTCGGCGAAGACGGCCGCGCAGGCCATCGAGCGAGCGCACGCCGAAGAAGTAGGCGTGCCCGATCTGGTGCTCGCGGTCGTAGAGGTAGCGCAGGCGCTCGTTGAGCTTCGTGAACACCGCGACGACGAGCGTGCGCAACGCTTCGTCGACGTTCGCCTCCGCGAGCGCATCGCTCAGCGCGTCGGCGTCGGGCATCATCTCCTCGAAGGTGAACCTGCGGCGCAGCGCCACGTCCATCAGCGCGATGGAGCGGTCGGCGGTGTTCATAGTGCCGACGACGTGCAGGTTCGGAGGCACGCCGAACCACTCCTTCGACGACGGGAGCTGCACGCGCAGCTCGTTCGGATTGCCGAGCCGCTTGTCGGGTTCGAGCAACGTGATCAGCTCGCCGAAGACTCGCGCGATGTTGGCGCGTTTGAGTCTCGTCGATGACAAGCACGAAGGCGTCCTTGCGCTGCTGCGCCGCGGTGGCGGCGATCCGCTTGAAAGGCCGGGCTCGACCCGGTAGTGGACGTCGCCTTCCTCGTCGGTGATGGCGCGCAGGCCTTCGACGAACTCCTCGTAGGCGAAGGCCTGGTGGAACGTGCAAAAGACGATCTGCCCCCTGCCGCAGCCGCTCCCACTCGACCTGCACGTGGTCGTTCGGCGAGTCGGAGGCGGGTGGCGTCGCCCAGCAGCTCATCCGAGCGCGCGTCGCCGCACGTTGTAAGTCTTGCCGGGCCGGGCGGACCGTAGAGGATGATGTTGCTCGGGTCGGTGACCGAGAAGGGCACCGCTCCGCTACCGCCGAAGAGCGTCTCGAACTTCTCCTTGCGTCAGCTCGCGCAGCGTTTGCATCCAGTTGGTCTGGTCCCGATGTCGCGCGCGGTGGTGTCCGTCCCCACTTCACCTTGATCTGGTGCGGGAAGTCCTCGCCCTCGACGGTGTGCTCGCCGGGCCGATAACGGTAGCCCTCGGTGACGGTGCCGAAGCCGAGGATCGACGTCCGCCCCTTGTTCGCGATGACGCGGTCGCCGGGCTGAATATCGTGGAACAGCCAGACCCTGGTACGGTCCCTCGCTGCGCTTGTCCTTGTTGTACTTGGCCTTCGAGAGCGCCTGGAAGTCGGACTCGGACAGCGTGGAGATGTCGCCGAGGTCGGGCCAGCCGATGGCCGCGATGCCGCGCTGCCGCCACTCGGGCCACGCGATGCCGTTTCGACCGGGAGCGACCTTCCAGTAGCGCGCGCCAGAGGCGGTCGTGGTGGCTGGCGTCGCCGTGGCGACGCTGCTCGCGGGCACGTCGCGCAGAACGGCGTCGATGCCGAGCTTGAACTGCTGCGCCCTCAGTGCGGGTGACCACGCGAAGCTCGGGCGTCGCCGACAGCTCCGGCG
>JAJTWR010000348.1:0-35000 GCA_021613335.1 Whitmania pigra
AACCAGACAGAGTGTATTATGTCCAAAACTTTGAGACTTTTCATGAATATATTCAAATCAACAATTTGTGCAAAAAACTCTTGACTTATATATGATAATTTTAAATCGTCACTCGATTTGTCAATCGAACTCTCAAAATATTTATCCATCAAGTCAGATGTTTTGGCTTTAAATTTAAGATAAGACGAGCACTTGTTGCCTTTTGACAGGTACGGAGTGAAATCGTAATTTTTTTCTGACATCTCTAAGCAAGTTTTCAAAAATTCACTGCCATGCTAAATTAAAATAAAAAATTATTACAATAAAATTATTAAAAGTAATTTACCCAAAATACTTAAAATAAATAGCGGATGATCTCACCAATCTCAAGCGAAGAAAATTTTCACAAGCTTTAAGATGAAGTTTGTGTGAAAACTGGATGAAGCGATCGTTCAATGATTGGTTCTTTGATCTGGCCAAGTTCATTCCTTTAACAAAATCTTTCATTCTGATAAACTTCTCCTTTTCAGATTTTGCACTCGTGAAGAACTTATATAAGTTGTCGAAGCAGAAAGGCGATGTACGGTGTTTTATGAGACAGCATATCAAATCGGGATTGAAATGTTCCTAAAAAAATTTTATTCTATTCATACATTCAGATTAATTGGATACCATAAAAAGATTTTTCGAACTGCAAAAGATCATTTTAGGTATAAGGAGTATAATATTTTTTAATTAAAAATAAAAGAAACATCATAATTCCGTATATATTATGAATGGAATAATGTTAAAAACAAAAATCCTAGGAAGAAATAACAGTGCAAAAGGGACTAATCAAAAATATTGTCGCAAAATCAAAAAACAATCTTATAAGCTCCTATGTTGCACATTACTTTATATTGGACAAACCTCTTTTAGTGGGTAATAATTTTCCATGTAACGCTTTGCACCAGGATATACGTATGCTGAATGAATTTTCTCGAAATCTATTTTCAGAAGCAGAGCCTTGACTGAAATATAGAAAATGACATTATAACTTTTTTTATATGAAATTGGTATTTAGTTACTTTGTGTGAAAAAGTTCTCACCTTGTAATGAAATCCACCCAGCAATTCCATGCGATTCAAAATAATCCGATATGTCGATATCCGCTATATTTGATAGTATCGAAATTATTTCCATGCCATCTGCAAATTCATATGAACAAATAATATTAAATACAAACAATAATTAAAATATCATTTATTAAATAACTATTACAATATTTATTTATTATATATTATTTCAACATAATATAATTCATGGTAATACTTATTTATTAATTTATTATATTACCTATTTATTATTTTAATAATTTTTTTATAAAACTAAGTTTAATATGATAATTACGGTAAATGTCTTTAAAGATCTTTTCCTTTAGTATATCTCTCTTGCAATTTGCAGCCACGGACAATATTCTTATTAAACTTACAAATGACTTTATATCGCTAATATTACTAATTTCAGAATTTAAAGCTCTGCCAAATTAATATCTTTTAGTTATTTTTTAATAAATATTATTATAAATAAGTAATATTTGATTTGTATATATATATATAAATATATATTTGTAATATTTGATTTGTATATATATATATATACATATATATATATGTGTGTATAATTTTGTTACAAATTTTTTTATTCATGCAGTATTTGGAATAATTGTAATAATCCTCTGTAAATAATCTAATAAATTGTTGATGAATTATTATTAGATATTAAAATATTAAGTTAAATCAAATCATACTCTATCCATGTTCTTTCAGGCGTATCGCAGAAAATTCTGAATGTCTTATCGCTTGAATTATGAACTAACTGGAGATATGTCTTATTTAAAATAGCTTCTCGTCCTAATCTCTAATTAAGTCACAAACGATCATTTATAAATTTGCAAGAATAATGCAGTTTTAGTTTGGTCAAAACTTTTAAAATACTTACCTTGTCAAAATAAAGTAATTGATAAATCTTGAAGGTCTTCTCAATAAGATATTTTTGTGATTTCTTTGAACGATATACTGAAGTAGTTAAAAATCCCAATTTTTAGTACAATGTATTAAATAAATTAATTGAGGTAATATGAACGAATTTCGCATGTAGTTTGTTTGTAGCTTAAGCGTCGAAAAAATAACTGCTTAATTATATTAATTAACACTCACACTGTCCGGGACGATACTTGCGTAAGCCATCAATTTTTTCGTAATTTAATTCAAAAAGATTAGGTACAGGAAGCATGAACGCACTGAAAGATTAAAAATTGGTTTACTCAAATTTTTTACAATTGCTATAATTATTATTAATAACAAAAAAAACCTTTATTATTCGCTCAATAAGCACTTAATGACGAATAAACTTAATGAACCTAAACATTTAGAAATATTGTTCCTTAAAAAATGCTTAGCTATCAACATATATGAATTTCTATTTGTTAACAAAATTCCTTTTTCGAAATTGATAAAATTAAATCAAAAGGTTGAATAAAAAAAAATATTCCAAATAATTTTCTTCAGCACCACTAAAGAGCATTTAAAATGAAATTACCTCATCCTGTTTGCTATGCTCACGAGATCTCCACTGTTAAACTGAGATAAACGCGCATTTGTTAAGTTATTAATCCATTAAGTTTATTATGGAAACAGTTGATTCTTACCTCGCCAGTTATCATGGAATTTTCGTAGAAATTTTTCAAATGCTCTACGACATCCTTTGGATCTGAAATCAGTTGCACAGAAATTTAAGGGAATTTAAATCCAGTAGTCTAATTGTTTTATAAAATAATTTTTTCAATATTTAAAAGTGCAATCCTACCGAGCTTATTATTTCCATTAACGATTTTCATGGTGTGCTCAATGAAAATATTCAGCTGTTAAACGAAGACGAAATTGAAAGCGAAAGTTCAATTGTTATTACTGGCGTCACAATATCAGAGCTCGATGACAAAGACATTCATTTTTTCATAATTTTATAATTTGGTAATAAACACAATAATTATTTTATTACTATTTTTAAAATTTTATTTCCTATTAATTCCATTAGGATGGTAATATATCTCTCTAACCTCGTCACCTCATTCAATACATTTTTCAACTCATAAATTGCTAATATTCCTCAGTCGATCGCCAATACACTTTCTTCATCGCCCATCTCATCACTTCCAACCAGGCAATTCTCCGGCACACCTCTCTCAACACCCTCTCGTCTATAGAAATCCTGAAAGCCATTCGAGCATTGCCCAACAAAATCATCTAGATCCTCTTCAATAAAACCTCTCATATCAAAAAACACTCCTCCATTCTAGCTCCAATCCTCTCCAAACTTGCTAACATTTCCTTTATCTCCGATTTTTTCTCCTCCATCTTCAAGTGCCTCGCGATCTCTTGATTCCATTCAGCTTACTAAACTTGTGTTCCTTGATCCTAATATTTAACAGATCCGAGGCCCTGCCCCAATTGCTACCCATACATTTCCGTTTCATTTACAATATATCTTTACACACTAACCGTTTCTTAACCACATTCAATCCCCTTATCTCAATCATATTATTCACCACAGCCAAATCCCTAATCACCTTAGCTTAATCCTCTTCAATTCACATTAACCAACCAGTCCATAAATCATCCATCTTTTTCTATGCCTCGCCCGCCATCAGGAACAGCCTGCCTCCAATAATTCGGTCTCGAGTCTTTGAAGCGCAGGTGAAAACCAATCTCTTCATTATATCCATAAATGAACCAAGGCACCCTAGTTAACTGCTGGTACAGCTGCACCACCAACCCCAAGAAACAAGGAATTGGAACTAGCGTTCTCGACGACAACTGCCGCCACCGCATATGCTCTTTTCTGGCTTATATTTATACATGTTGGACTTAATTATCAATATTCAATAAATTCTAGCAAAATATAATTCAATCAAAATTCACGAAAAAATTTTAGTCCGAAGTTTTCATCAAGCCTACAACATGATTAGTCAGATAGTTCTTAAACTAATAATGATAATAATAATAATAATAATAATAATAATAATAATAATAATAATAATAATAATAATAATAATAGTAATAATAATAATAATAATAATAACAATAATAATAATAATAATAATAACAATAATAATAATAATAATAATAATAATAATAATAACAATAATAATAATAATAATAATAATAATAATAATAACAGTAATAATTTTATAAAGCGCCATGAGCATAGCGTTAGAGGCGCCTTGTTTGTTGACAATGAGCGAAGACAAGGTGTTTGGCGGCGATCTAGTAAGTGATGGAGATAAGGTGGGGTGGATGTTGCTAAAGTGTAATATGACTTGAGGTAAATTTTGAAGGTGATACGACTATGAATCGGCAACCAGTGCAGTTTCTTCAGACAGTCCGTGCAATAGCATAGGGTAGGGATGAGTTGCTGTGGACGCGTTGCAAGGAATGAATTAAGGAAGCAGATGTGCCATAAAGAAGAGAGTTACAATAGTCTAGGCGAGAGAAAACAAGGCAGCTTGCAAGGGCGGAAGTAATATAAACGGAAAGCAGCGGACGGATGTGCCGGATCGCCCAGATGAGATGATTGCAGGAACTGATAATAGAAGCGGAATATTCTTTAAAGATGAGGTGCGAACAAAAAATAAAAAGAATAATAAATAAATCCTTTCCATGGAGAATTGAAGAATAAAATTGGATAGTTTAAACAAATAATCGATTATCTAACGAAATGTACTCGCGCGTTATAAATCATCATATTAATAACGAATATAGGAGACATGTCTGGTTGCATTCAAGACCCAACCATGACGTATTCTTGTAGTAAATAACTGAGTGGCACACAAGTTCAGAATTCGTTTAATTTTTTATTTGTGTAAATTGATCTTTTTAAGCAATTTCCATTTTTTTTTAACTTGAATCCAAGAGCCCTCAATTACAGATGAATCGGAAAAACATGCCAATAACAGTTACACGAAAGAAACATTCGATGAGAGAAAAGAAATCACTGTAAAGGTAACCATTCCAGAATATGAACAGCCAACCATGTTCAACGCACAACCACTTGCAGCCACCTACAATCACTGAAGCAATAGTACTGGAAAAAAATAAAAGTTCAGCTATTCAGTTCAATGACAGATTTTAATCTTAAAACTTGAATTTAAATTGAATAATCTTTAAGTGTTGTTTTAGAATGTTAAGAGGCTCTTCTTCTAAGAATATTTTCAATTGGATTGTTGTGACCCTAATTTCATTGTCTGTTATTATGATGGCGTTTATTAATATCTAATAATTATTCCTCAGTTTTATTATATACTTTTTATATTTTTTGGCCAATATTCATCCGAACGAAAAAAAGAAATTAAACGATCAAAGGAACCTTCGTGACTTAATGAGTGTCTGGTAAATTCTCTTTGTGTAGATGGAACATGTTGCTTGACAATCGATAATTTATATTAAATACCAACTTAAAAAGTCTATGTAAACTAAGGAAGTAGTCGGAATCCTAATAATATTTTAGACAATAAATCTTCCACTTAATGAAATTCCGTGATACCAATTAAAGTCATAACGGTTATAAAAGCATTCAAACCACTAACTTCGAATTAAATTTGGAATCAGTTATCAGTTAATGTATTCAACTCATAAACATTTTTTGTAATTTATTGACGGGGCTATTTTGACGGAAATTTTTCGTCCTGGGTTATTTTGTCGCCGGGCTGTTATGATGGGTCACCAAAAAAGATAAGACCATGTTTTAATAAAGTTAAAGCTACCTTAATCCAAAACAACCAATTGAAATGATTTAAATATAAAATTAAGTAAAATCTCGCTTCTACTAACTATAATCCAATAATATTATTAGCATTAATAATTTAATTAACATCACGAAAACATCGCAGAATGCGCACATGACAACAAAATTTGGGTTTGCCTTCAAAGGGATGTAAAATCAAGTGGCTCTTGATAAATGTTATTCGCAGTACTCGATTTAAAATTATTTCAGGCTTTTTACAATTTTTGTTTTGTTTTTATTTCTTTTGATAGCTTTTGATAAGAGGCCAAAATAAACTCGTCGTACATAGCTGAAGCTGTTAAGTAGACTTGATCTAAACTGCTGTTTCGTGTCCATATAATAGCATTGCCGGATTTGAGCTCAAATTTCAAATGCTGCAAAAGTTCATAAAAATAATTAAGTAAAGCCGAAAAAATCTTCTCCTTTTTTTTGTTACCATTTTACGTGAAAGCTGTCTTTTTTGTAAGATGGCAATAACTGGTGTAACTCGATTCCACTGGGCAGACTACCTCGTACTTGGAGTGTTCATGGTCATGTCAGCCTTCATAGGAGTTTTCATTGGCTTCAAAGACCGCAAGAAAATGACTTCAAAGAATTTCTTCACAGGAGGCGGAGACATGCATTGGGGCCTGGTGGCCTTTTCCATGCAGGCGTCCTTCCTATCTTCCATCTTTTTGCTTTCCATGCCCGTGGAAATCTACGCTTGGGGTTCCATGTATTACTATCTTATATTCTCCTATCTGATGGGCATCACCTTCTCAGGTTGCTTCGTCATGCCAATTTTCTACGATCTTCAACTCATCAGCGCTTACGAGGTATTGTCGTAGTTCAGCTTCAAAGTTCAATAATTGTGTCTGATTTTTCAATTTAGTAAATTACAAATGCAAAAATATTTTCAAAATCTATCTCCATTTCAAATATTTTCAAAATCTTTCTCCATTTCAAATATTTTAAAAATCTATCTTCATTTCAAGTATTTAGAAATCCGCTTCAACAAACACGTTAGAACGGCTTGCTCTCTGTGCTTCTTTCTGCAAACAGTAAGTTGAATTGAATGTGGGTTACAAAACATTTTAGAAACAAATGGTGATGTATTATTTTTTTGTATTTTTCAGTTCCTCTACATGTCCGTGGTTTTGTATGCCCCTGCTTTGGCTTTGGCTCAAGGTAATAAGTTGACCTACTGAGTTTAAACGATTCCCGGTTCATGTTTATTTGACGCTTTCATTGCTAAATTCACTTTTCAGTTTGCTTATTTAAAGTTTTTAATGCAAAAGCAATTTCGAAAAAGATCCAATATTCTTGTTATGTCTGCGAGTTTTTATCAAAATGGACGCACGCTCTCATTTGTGATTGGCCCATTTGAATTTTCCTAGAACACTATAACATACATGTCTATATAGGCTCTTAAAATTTGATTTTGTGATCATTAATATATTAATATAATAATATAATTACAATGACAATTAATATGAATATAATTAATAATTTCAGTTAGCGGTCTGTCTGTATCCCTGTCAATAGTAGCGTGCGGACTCGTGTGCACCTTCTACACCGTAATAGTTAGTACAAATCATTCGACTTTTATTTTCATAAATATCTAACGACAAAATTATTTTTAAACTTAATAAATTAAACTGTTTTAAACTGAATTAAGTTAACTGACAAGAGAACTTTATCGATCAGGGCGGCCTTAAAGCCACAATCTGGAATGATTTCATCCAAATCATCATCATCGCCGTTGCCTTGGTGATCCTGTTGGCACTTTCACTTTTGAAGATCGGAGGATTTAACAAGATGTGGCAGATCAACGTCAGCGGAGGGAGAATTGATTTTGACGAGTAATTAATTGTATTCCTCAGCTTTAAAGCGATTAACTGGGTTGTAATTTTGGTGAAATAAAATTAAAATAATTAACGAATCACTAACAAATTTTTGCTGGAACCAATATTTTCATTTGCGGATAAACTAATTTATTAACCGAATCGGTAACTAATTAACAATAGCCTCGGCGAATTGCGAAAAGAATTTATTTAACTGGACTCTAAGCTAACAAATGATTAATTTTTTGATACAGTTTCCATATGTATATTTATTTATTTGATTATAGTCCGTTGCATAACTGAGATGATTTGGACATTACAGCTTCCGAGTCGACCCAAGGATAAGGACCACCTTCTGGACCCAAGTTATCGGTGGCTTCTTTGCAAACCTCTCCATGTTCGCCTCAAATCAAACTTCCATCCAGAAATTCTCAGGAGTCGGGACTTTGAAAGGAGCTAAGAAGTAGGAAATAGAAAATTTTACTTATTTATAAACGATCATTAAAATCTTTTTTTTTTTAATTTTTTTCCCGCGCAAGAGCCGTCATCTTGTGTGGAATTTCCATTGCATTGTTGTTCACTATGGTCTGCATCACCGGACTGGCGAGTTACGCACTTTATTCTGACTGTGACCCACTCGTTGAGGGAAGGATAAGGAAATATGACCAGGTGTGTGATGCCTTATTAATAGTTATTTTTACTATTTTTATTATTGTTATTGTTATTACTTAATAACTTGTTAATAAAATATATTTTTTATACAATAATTTATTATTCATACAATATTATTAACTGAACTTTACCTACCATTATGCTTGATTTGTTCCAGATCATTCCACTGTTTGTTATGGACGTGATGGGACACTTACCTGGATTACCTGGTCTATTTATAGCTGCCGTCCTAAGCGCTGGATTAAGGTTATTTTTATCATTAACTATTATTAATTATTAACTGCTAAGAATTATATTATTTGTTAATTATTAATATAATAATTACAATTTATTACGAACAATTGTCTCAATTGTGTAGTTCACTATCTGGAAACCTGAACGCCTTAACAACTGTTACCCTGACCGATTTTATAAACCCTTTGTACGAAAAGTTCAAGGGTCATCACTTGGATGAAAGAATTAGAGCTCTGCTTTCCAGGGAACTAAGTTGGTTTTATTATTATTAGAGAATATTTTTAATAATTATCAAATTATAATTTATGTTGACGTTTTCAATAATCATAAAATTATAACATTATAATTACCATGGCATTACGACTTAATGGTTATTATTATTTAAAGGAATTATTTTTTAATATTTAAATTATACTCAGCCCTGGCATTTGGATTCCTGATTGTTGGTATGGGATTTGCCGCCCAATATTTCGGCGAGGTGGTCGTGCAGATGGTCTTCAGTATATTTGGCTTCGTGGGTGGTCCGTTGACGTGCACCATCATTTGCGGCATGTCTCTCCCGTTCCTCAACAGCAGTGTGAATGGATGAATCTTGGAAGGTATTGAAAAATAATTAAAGTCTCCCCTTTTGAATTTGCGTTATTTCTTTGCATTCATTACTTTTTAAAATAAATCGTAAAAATAATTGCAAGAATAAAGCTGCATTAATTATTAAGCATTGATTAGATAATTTATTTGTTTATTTATTCACTTACTTGTTAAGGGAGCCTTGACCGGTCTAATTACGAGTCTGCTCGTATCATCGTGGATAGCGGTTGGCGCCCTTTTGAACAAGGTACCCAGAGCTATGCCGCCTGTTGGTGAAAACTGCAGCCTCACAAACATCACCATGGCAACAGTTGTGGCCAGTACCGTAGAGTTGGTGATGTTGGATGATGAATGTTCAGTGATTTTAAATGATTATTATTAATTAAAAATTAATTTAAAATTTAAAATTAAATTAAAAATGATTTTCTGTTTATAGCGGCTTGTTTGTTTGATTCAATAAAAAAAAAGCTACAGGTGAAGGGTTAGGCTAGGATACTGTTAGATTTGGGTTAAGGCTAATAATATTATAATGTATACTTTATTATTATTATTATTATTATTATTATTATTATTATTATTATTATTATTATTATTATTATTATTATTATTATTATTATTGTTGTTGTTGTTATTATTGTTATTATTATTATTATTATTATTATTATTATTATTATTATATATTATTATTATTGTTGTTGTTATTATTGTTATTATTATTATTATTATTATTATTATTAATATTATTATTATTATTATTATTATTATTATTATTGTTATTATTGTTATTATTATTATTATTATTATTGTTATTATTATTATTATTTATTATTATTATTATATGTACGGTTAGCAGATAGCAGAAGAGGACGTCAAAGAGCTTCTGTTGGCCTTGCTTGCCCAGACTGACCACCTGATGGGACTGGTCAACGATAGAGTTGATTGTGCGGGTAAGTTATGTTGATGAATCGCTATTAAACTATGTATTGTTGCTGATATTGTAGGCGAAAAATGAAATTATGATAAGTATGTATGTTGTTGAATATTGTTGGGGTTTGCAAGTATTACACTCTGCAGTATTACTAGCATTGATAATTGTTACCAACACCAACATTGTTATTATTATTATTATTATTATTATTATTATTATTATTATTATTATTATTATTATTATTATTATTATTATTATTATTATTATTATTATTATTATTATTATTATTATATATTATTATTATTATTATTATTATTATTATTATTATTATTATTATTATTATTATTATTATTATTATTATCTTATTATTATTATTATTATTATTATTATTATTATTATTGTTGTTGTTGTTGTTGGTGGTGGTCATTGATTAAGCAATTAATATCAACAGGAGCAGTTCCTTACTCGAGTCCTTCTGAGAAGAAATTACCCGAAACGAGTCTCCGCCTCAGCAGGATGGTCACCATTCCAAGCTCGCAGATCCTCGGCATTTCCACGAAGCTCAACCACCTGCTGCTCCAACTCATGGTCGTCCATTTGTTCATTTGTTGATGGAATGCAGTTGATGATTCTATTATGTCTCCCTTCGTGATGTTTTATTATTAACATCAATTAAGTAAAAGGTTACATTGTCATTGGCAACATCACTGGCACGTACATCTGTTGATTGGTTGATTGATGTACTCATTAGTTGATTGATTGATGACAACACTGAACATTGGTTGATTGATTGATTTATGAACTTATTGAACATTGGTTAACAGGAGGTACTCATTCAGCAAGAGAGGAACAGCTCGGCAGTGGATCGAGTCAAGGAAGAATCCCAAACGGAGCCCCACAGTCTTGCCCAACATTCCACCAATCAAGAGCCACAATACGTCCAGGACCACGCCCCCTACTTCCAGAAACCAATCATAACGCCCTCTCCAATGAGACTTCCTGCATATATTGAAAAGAGCTGCATTGCCAGTCTGAAGGCGACAGTCGTCGACAGCCCCAGGCTCGAAACAGGTTTGTAGACTTTCGATGTTCGCAAATAATTAATATGATAATTAAGTTAAGTTAATTATTAAAGTCATTAAGATGATATCATTAGCTTATTGTCATAGTTACTCTTTTTTTTTCATCCAATGAGACAGTGATGGTGGTGGTGATGATGGTGGTGGTGATGATGGTGGTGGTGGTGATGGCGGTGATGGTGAATGAAATGTGTTCCGACCACTGAAACCGTTGAAAATTCTTCAGGTCACGTTCTCACTACCTCCGTAAATTCATTATTCTGTGGTGCGGAGCCCGAGATGAAGTCGACCCCATCACCACCGTCGTCTCAAATTTTTGCCACCATCGGCAGCAGCAACAACAACAACACCGTGCATGCCGACGATGGCAACAACAACAACGGTCGCGTCTTCGTCGTTCCTCCCACAACCATTTACACGTCCACCTGCCAACTCCCTCGATTGGTGGAAAGCCAGCAACCAATCAGGAGGTCCAGCGAAGATAGAGGAGTCGACGACGGCAGGAGCCCCCCTCCGGCCGAGAGGGCTCTCACCGTGCTGTGATCGGCCTTGACATTCTTAGCCTCATTAATATGCAATGACCCCGATGAGAAGTGCGCCTGGATCGCACGAGCCAACAAGGGTCTTTACGATGCTTGTAGCATTTTTCACACCCTTTTAAATTGTTTTGTTGTTGTTGTTAGCGCTATCTTTATTACAATTGTTTCAATTTTCAGTGTCGACGTCATTGTTTTTGTAATTCTCTTAGAGGCCAATTGTGGTCGAATTCAATTGTGATTGGTTCTATTGCTTGCACCAGCGCTGAGGCTGTCCCCTTTTCATTTGACGGCCGTAATCGTTAGGTTTTTAGCATTTTTCTTATCGTCCAATCATTTTTTAGAATTCCTGACATCGTTCGGGGCTTTTGTCATTGGCTGCAATACCTCCAATCATTGCAGGAGCCTTCATTCAGCTTAGTTTCAATTGGCCGATGAATTTTTATTTTCTGCTTCATTTCAGCCAGATTTTGGATGCTTCCTTATTGGGTAAAACATCGTTAAGTTCATCCAATAGCGATCTGTGTGCAACTTAAGATCAGGCCCGCATGTTCTCGGTTGAGTCTTGACTATTCTTGCAAATAATTGAGGTCACCTTTCAACTATTGTAAATTTTTTATGGTTATTCCTGTGCCTTATCAATTTTTCTCGGCCTTTGAATTATTCGGAGGACTTCTCTCCAACAATTGGTTGGAAGCTATGCCTTCAGTGGACTGACCTATTAATTATCAATTGATTGGATATCGTTTGCAAAATGATCGAAACTCCTCAAATGATGTGATTTGAACGACTTACCATTCGTGGCTTCCTATTGGTCCGTTTGTCCGGCCAATCTCGTCACTTTTCAAGAAGTATTACAAGTGAAAAATCCTTTCTTTCATTATTTTTCAGCAACTTGAGTCATTTTTTTAAAGAAACGTTTCTCTTTGTATTCTGATGGTTTTATGGGGGGCTTGCACCACCATCCCCGTGCCCCGATTTCTCTGACCAGCTCTGGTAAGCCGGAGTAGAAGGTGGAAAAAGTTTCTCGTCATCTTTCGGCTTTGTTCTTTGCACCAAACAATTGGTTGGAAGCTATGCCTTCAGTCGACTGACCTGTCAATTATCAATTGATTGGATATCGTCTGCAAAATGATCGAAACTCCTCAAATGATGTGATTTGAACGACTTACCATTCGTGGCTTCTCATTGGTCCGTTCGTCCGGCCAATCTCGTCACTTTTCAAGAAGTATTACAACTGAAAAATCCTTTCTTTCATTATTTTTTAGTAACTTGAGTCATTTTTTTAAAGAAACGTTTCTCTTTGTATTCTGATGGTTTTATGGGGGCTTGCACCACCATCCCCGTTCCCCGATTTCTCTGACCAGCTCTGGTAAGCCGGAGTAGAAGGCGGAAAAAGTCTCTCGTCATCTTTCGGCTTTGTTCTTTGCACGTCATCGTCATCGTCAATCTCGATTTAAACTTGTTTGGTGTCAAATTTTTCTCAACATCTAACTTTGTTCTGTTCGTCACAGCCTTCAACTTCTGTACAAAAAAAATCCGCCATCATCATCATCATCATCGTCGTCGTCTTTATTACTATTGTCACCATCATTATCATCTCCACCCTCGTGTTCCTGTTGGTGCCCCATTAATTCACTCTTGAACCTTCCTCTCACCTCCTCCTCCTCCATATCTTCAATCGTCAATCAGTTAGTTCTGTCAATCACTTAAATATGTCAATCAGTTAATTAAGTCAATCACCTAAATCAACTGATGGATTTTGTTTAATTATGGTTTTAAAAAAGTGCTTGCTGCACATTTCATAGGTTTCAGAACATTGAGACGTTGTTTAGTGTTCAATTGTCACGGGCTGAACCCGTTGGATAAGTCTCGGTAGTTAATTAACTCAAGTTATGGTTCGATTGGTTAGCTCGATTATTTTTATAGTTAAGTCTCAGTTAGCCTATCAGCTGACCGATGTTTTTTTTACAGCTCTTTTGAACTTCGTTGACATGCATGAACATTAACATTCGTGCCTTAAAATAGGGTAATTCATTCATTCATCAATTCATGCATTCATTCATTCATTCATTCATTACTCGCAGCAGTGTTCAAATTTATTCGATTTCACAAAATTTGAACTGGATCGTTATCATCATCGCCATACGACCGAACTCGTTTTTATTCCTAAATTTCTATTTTTTATTTCATCCATCGCCAGATGGCGGGCACATAAAACTTTCTGTCAAAAAATGGTCGTTGTATGGCATTTAACTTCGATAAATAGACAAAGGAAAGACCTAATCACTCACATCGGGTTGTTTGGAGGGCAGCGGGCTAACCTAGGATGGGTAGGTAGTGGTGGTGAAAGAATGGAGGCTACGGACGTCCGTGGGCAATTAATATTCGGTTAATTGGTAGTTTGGCCAAGATTCATTACGTGACCCAGACGAACTCAAACGATTTAGTTTGAATGACTTCCAAAACTTATGAAAGTCCGCGAGATTTGGGTGCCCGGGGGTGACCATTGTGACCAGCCATTCTCCTCCGTGGGGCCACTGTAGTCCTTTCTTACTACTGAATGCACTGACGGGAGCTTGGGGACCGCTTCCTAAATGAGGACAAGTCTATTTGTGGTCTTGAACGACTGAGTGAGCAGAGAATGAGATGAAAGTTGAGAATCGTTTGACACGCGATGGTTTCAACGATAACGAAGTTTTTATTTTTGTATCTTTGAAGATTTTAAACAATTCACAAATCGCCATTTTGGAGCTGGCCGTGAAAAGGGTTTCTTAGAAAATAGAAGTTTAAGTATTAATCGTCTTTCGTTTTGACATAAAAAGCTTGTTTGAGACTTTTTAGACATCGCTTTTAGTCTTAATGTCCTGACAGCTGAAATCTAAAGCAATAAAAATCCGACCAAAAAACCAAAGGTCACTCCGGGAAGCTTGCCACTGGCACAAGCCATAAGGACTGCAGGAAGGACTTTTTTCCAACAGACTGGTTAACTATTGGAATTAATAAGCTTCCAGAAGAAGTTGTTAACTCTCCTGACGTAGCCACTTTTAGGATCCTGGTGGACAAGTTTTTTGGACAAAAGAAATAATTAAGTCTTAATTAAGATATCGATTGTGTATATATTGTACATATGTTACTGACATTTATTGTCGACGCAGTAATTAATTTGAAATGTTGTTCTTTTTAGTTGTTGGCGAGGGGTAGTTTGACCCGTGCCGAGATTTATAGTTAAAAAAAAAATATTTTTTTGAAATAAATCCGAGGACAAAAATGATGACACCATGACATCTGGGTAGCAGCAGATTCCAAATGCTTTTGTGTCCAAGTGGATTACTCTCACAAGCCTTCCTTGACAGTACGCTTGAACACGTTTTTTTCTCACAATTTTCTACGCCAGATATCTTTTCGGCTGGTTATTCGTGACCTTTGTGGTTATTCGTGACCTTTGTGGTTATTCCTGGCCTTTGCGGTTATTCGTGAACTTTGTGGTTATACGTGACCTTTTATGGTTTTACTTAACCTTGTTGACCTTGTGGTTACACATTCTCATTGTCTCTGTTTTAAGTCTGTCGCAATTTAAACTTTGGGGTCGAGAAAAGTTTGGATAAAATTTCTTTAAAAAAAATTGAATTTAAAGTCGTAAATCACAAAATAAATGTTCAAAAACGGAATGCTATTTTCCAAATGGAAAGTCTTTTTTTACGAAAGCAGTTTCGATGCCACAGAAGACAGAACGACGTCTGTTGGCATTAGATGATTGCAATGCTTTCGTTTTTCATCAAATTGGAAACACCTAATTATTCGATTCATGAATATTTATTAAGCATCGTTTGTAATTTATTGTAATTTATTTGCTTTCACTGAAAGTCTTTAGCAACGGCAGGCGACAGTGCAATGTATTGTAATAACGAAAAAATCGGTCTGTTAGACGGATATTCGATATTCGAATTACCAGCAATAAAAAAATTATTTAACTTATATTCAATTTTAAATTAAATTATCTGCAAGAACACTAGTGCTAATTGAATTGGAAAGAAGCTGATGCATCTAATTAAATTAACATCCCATTGTCACAAAGTAAAAATTAATAAAGATAAATTGATTTAGTTTAAAAACATATCTCTCTGATATGTAATCAGTTAGGTTTGAGCATGAATTATGCTAATTAATGGTTGGTTTAAATATAAATAAGATATTTTAAATATTCATTATTAACAAGGATTCGTTCGACCAATAGCGAATCGTCACTTAGTCGATGTTTATTAATAAAATATTATATTTCAGTTTGTTGATAAGATTCGTGTTAATGAAATTCGAAATGAAATTCAAATTACATTTTCCTTTTACTTCCGTTAACCTTCCATTCTGCCGTTGGCATCCATACCCAGTTTTTAAAGTGGACCACAACCTCTTGAGGATGGTTATCCGCGGGTGAAATTCAGGTTTTTTTAATTCTAATTTTATAATCCTATGGGAAAGAGTTGAATTATTAAATAAATTGAAAATGATTAAATGATTTGCAATTGAGTTTGAATAAATAAGATTAAGATTCAAGTAACGCGACGAAAACTAATTTATTATTACTAAAGACATTACTTATTAATTAAAGAAATTCATTAATTAATGTAAAAGAAATAAGTTATTATGATTAAAGACATTACTTATTAATTTAAAAGAAATGATTTATCATAACTAATGAAGTGTTGAACACAAGGATGCTCACAAAAATCAGATAAATATTAACAACTCATCAACACCGACGTAAGCACACCGAGACAAGATAACAAATCTTCCAATTTGAGAAGAACATTTTTCATTTAAATTTTCCTTCGCCGAGTCCACTGAAGCGTGACCGTTACGGGTGGATTACATCCAGTTAGCACCACCTTTATTGAAGGTTTTAAATTTTTTTTTGGCTGCCGCCAAATGATATTATCTGATTAAATATTTTTTTAACGATGGATGGATGGATGGATGGATGGATGGATGGATGGATGGTGGATGGATGGATGGATGGATGGATGGATGGATGGATGGATGGATGGATGGATGGATGGATGGATGGATGGATGGATGGATGGATAGATGGATGGATGGATGGATGGATGGATGGATGGATGGATGATGGATGGATGGAGGATGGATGGATGGATGGATGGAGGATGGATGGATGGATGGATGGATGGATGGAAGAATGAGTTCAGAAAAGGAGAGTAAAGTTCATGAAAAGGTTAAAAGAATATGATAAATAGATTAATTAGTTCTCAAATGTTTGATGATGAATAATAATAATAATAATAATAATAATAATAATAATAATAATAATAATAATAATATAATAATAATAATAATAATAATAATAATAATAATAATAATAATAATAATAATAATAATAATAATAATAATAATAATAATAATAATAATAATAATAATAATAATAATAATAATTTACCATCAATATTCGTTTCTTATTAATGCAATGCCCGCATTTGCTCACATCCAGGCTTATGGGTGCATCGAGGAGCTGCAAAAGAGAATGTCTGAAGTTGATGTCATCCGGTACATTGGGAGGGACACTCTGAAAGCTGTGCATTTGGCCCTCAACCTGGAGTTCGTGGACTCTCGTCAGAGTCACTCTGGCAGCAACTCCAATGGCAACGATGAGGAGGAAGTTCTTGATGAAGACATTCCTGTTGAAGACTGATTGGTATTTTGACTTAAATGAATTGTCTGAGTTTCAGTTGTTTGTTGATTTGTTTGTGACACTCAGTTGAGTAATGGGCATTTTAATAGTTTTTTAGAATTTTTGTTAATTAAAATATGGTGGAATTATTGTTTTTGTGGCTCTTTATTAGTAATTGCTAATTGATCAATAACACTAGTTTCAGATAAAACCCGGTTTGATTGAATTACGGTAAGACATGAAACCGCATGCGGTTGTATTTGTATTTTAGCCTATATTTTGCTTCACCTGGAGAAGACACTTCTTACCATTTACCATTTACATACCGCCCTTACCCGAGAGCGCTCCCTGGCGGTGCGAACGGCATGTAACAACTTTTTTTGCGTCAAGTCTGAAGTCAGGGAAGAAGGGGTAACGGCTCCCCCCCCCCCTTTTTTTGGCAGCGATCTGTTCTTACATAATGTAATGTGTCTTAACAGCCCGGCGACAAAATATGTCTTATAATATTAAAGAATATGCGGAAATATATGTAAAAAATATTCAAAGTGTTAAAGAGTTTAGTCACATGAACAATTTTCGATTAGCTTTTAGTTCTTTATTTGGATGAGAAGTCGGCGGTAAATGTGCTAACGTACCGGAGTTGTATTTTTTGTGGTTAGCAGACGTAGAAGGTTGTTTTGAGTTTATCAACGATGAATATTATTTGTCTGGCGAAGAAAGAAGTTGAATATACCTGTTTCCATCAAGGTTGCGGTAAATGCTTCAAAACCATTGAGAAACTTAACCAACACGAGCATGTTTCCTATCACCGTGAGTTTCCGTTTATAAATACCACTATTTTATTACTATTTTTAACTATTAGCTTTAAGTGTAAGTTACTTTTTACGCTCGTTTAGGCTTAATTCGCGACGGTCAGTGGCTATGTGGTATCTGTTTGGTGACCCCGAATAAACCTGTTGTAAGGACAGTAAGAAAGCATGATATGGAAGAGCACTTCCTAGACAGACACCAGCCCTGTCGCTGTGATACGCTTCATTATTTCTCAAATATTTGCAAGAAGGTTACAGCCAGCATACAAGACAGTAATGAAACAACTCAGGCAAAAGTGGAAACAACAACTGTCAGCCAAATAGTGGTACCAACAGTGGTTAGCCAAAGACAAATGTCAACAAAGTTGAACAAAGTGCAAACAACCTTCGACAGTAGAAACAGCTTCTCAAAATCTAAAGTGAAAAAAAATCAGTCAAATAAACCTTCTTCCAAGGTCAAATGGCGTCCACTAGTCCAAATACCAATGAAAGATCCAAAGTCTGAAAACTCGAGTGTAGGATCCTCAAAGGAGCAAAAGCTGACTGACATCAAATGCATTGACGACTTTCCAAGGCTCAATAAAGAAAAGACCTCCGAAAGTGAAAACAGCTTCTCAGAAACTAAAGTGGACGATAAGAAGACATCAAAAAAACTTTATTCCGAGGTCACTCAGCTTCCACTAGTACCACAGCCTTCACAATTCCCAGTAATCGTAATGAATACATCAACCAAATACACAGAAACTCCCATGTCTGCAAGCTCGAGTGTAGGATCCACAAAGGTGCCTGACATGAAAAGCATTAACGACTTTCCAAGGCTCGATGAAGAAAAGACCTCCGAAAGCGAAAACAGCTTCTCAGAAACTAAAGTGGACGATAAGAAGACATCAAAAAAACTTTATTCCGAGGTCAATCAGCTTCCACTAGTACCACAGCCTTCACAATCCCCAGTAATCGAAATGAATACATCAACCAAATACACAGAAACTCCCATGTCTGCAAGCTCGAGTGTAGGATCCACAAAGGTGCCTGACATGAAAAGCATTAACGACTTTCCAAGGCTCGATGAAGAAAAGACTTCTGAAAGTGGAAACAACTTCTCAGAAGTTGCAGGAGGAGAAGCACAGAAACTCTCCTTCGCCGAAGCTTTGACCCCAAAAGCAGGTAATACTGAAGCTGCAGGAAAGCCTGAACCGGAACAACCATGGCAATCCTTCAGAGTCCGAAAGCGCTCCAAAAAGAGGACCGACAATTGAAGCTCCTCCATCCAAATCAAGGAAATATAATTTTTTGAATTATTCATGATATTCTTTCCAGAACTAGTGAAATCGAATAATCATTTCGTTCTCAGAATAGTTTTGATCATTATTTTGAATTTTTGTTTATTTTGCAGATTATTTTGTGCTTCAAAAAATCACAAACATTCGTGACACTTTTGTTTATTCTTATAACATTCATTTAGTGATGTCTGGTCTTCCATTAAAACCTTATTAAAATTTTACATAAGGTGATTGTCTCTCTTTGAAAAAGCAATAGTTTTCTTGATTTTTGCCAGTATCATGGTGCACCATGAGTCAAGCCTTGACATGTTATTATATACCTTGACAGCCTCTACAAAGGAATTTTCATTCTGCTCTTCCACGGCAGCTATTAAAGCCTGGCAAGAACATGATGGTTTGCTTAGACATGTTCTGAGTTTATATAATAAGGGTAATCATTATGATTCATGGGACAGTGCTTGATTGGGACACAACTTGGCTGATTATGCTTGGGGATGTAAATGTAAAAATGTGAAATCAACTACCTTCAGAAGTTTGCATTCCCTCGAGTCTTGCAGGTTGGGAAAGGAGGCCACATACCTAGCCAGAGAATTCCTGGCATCCTCAAAGTCGTAGTGGCAAAGCCTGCAAATCACTGCTCGAAAGAAGTGGTCCTTGGCACTGTATCGAAGGAGTTGGTTGTCCATTGCAGACATTCCCACCTGGAAAGGTAAAAGAAAGTCTGCATGTTGTGCTTGAACTCCCAACTCGACAAATATGCATTCCTGTGGCTGAGGTGTCATGAAATTTCAGTGATGTGTTCATTAATAAGTAATGTCCCACTTAATTTACTGTCTAATTGGTTTTAAATTGCTTGTGGTCTCACAAGAAATGTAAAATGTACTCTATCACAATGTTTCAAAGTTGTGGATATCTAGTTCATGTCAAGCCAGTGCAACATTATGTCATTCGTCTGAAATTACAACTAAAAAAATTCCTCACTTGTTCGTAAATAGAAATAGCCTTCTCGTATTTTTCCAGCTGTGCTGAGTATTGCACCACCTTCAGTAGGTTCTTGTTTGCAGAACTAAAAATTCAAGACGGAATTCGTGTAAAGCTTGTGCTTTAAACATTCCACGAGCCACAGCCACTTAAAACCAATCCACAATGGATTGACTAGCAAGCCTTTTAACTCATCAACCAATCACACCCAGGTAAGTAAGCATTAAGTTACCTGCTCGACTCTTCACCTCGGTAGAAATCAGCAGCCTGCTGGTAATGGACGATTGCCTGGAAATGAAATTGACTCGATGCAAAAAAAATAACCTCACATATTCAATTAATATCCTTAAGTGGGCAGCAGGTGGGTGGAGAATTAAACGAAGGAAACAATTGTAATATTTTGAGCCCACCTTCTCGAGATCAATTCTGTCCGTTCCGTAGATGTCGCCGACCGTCATGTGGTGCTTGGCAGCGATGCTGAACTGCCCCTGTGGAGGAAATTGAATCATTGCTCGGAATAACAGCATTGTTATAAAGCACTGAATAAAGTGCATTGATCACATTTTAAAGAATTTTCATCTACCAATGAACTATGCATTATCAATCAACTAGTTTTATGACTAACCATGTCGGTGTATATCTCAATGGCCTTTAGCAAACTGTTTACCGCTTCTGTTCGTGAGTAATGAACATAGGATTATTGGTAACAGTTAATAATTAATAATTCCAGAATTAATCACAATGAAGAATCACCAAAAAAAATGCTGAGATCAGATCTACAGCTCGTATCAAGAAGTCAAGAAGAAAAGAATAGATCCGCTCAAGAATTAGGGTAGGGTTAGGGTTAGAATTAGGGAATAGGGTAGGGTTAGGGGTTAGGGTAGGGTTAGGGTTAGGGGATAGGGTAGGGTTAAGGTTAGGGGATAGGGTAGGGTTAGGGGTTAGGATTAGGGAATAGGATAGGGTTAGGATTAGGCAAAGCGTAAACTTTAAACACTCGATCGCTAATGTCAGACGTCAAGTATTTCCAAAATTATAATAAAACTTTATTAGAGACTTCTATGTTAATGACTTAATATATATTGCGGATAAAAGATTCACTTTTACTCATTTTAGGCGGAGTTTTATTTGTTTAGGGGTGGAGCTTTATTTTTTCTTAGCATCTCATTAAAATGTGTGTTCAACCTCAGCAACACCACTTTCCCCACTACACCCAGAAGGTACGATGAACACGGCCTGTACCTCCACCCCCACTGGGACCAGTACAGGGAGGTCATCGACGATGCCCCGGGGGAATTCATGATCCTCCTTGGCATCTACATAACACTAGTGGCTTTTATCGGCACCTTTGGCAACGTCATAGTCCTATATGTCTTCGGGACGTGAGTGTTTTGTTATCTGTATTGTTACGATAGCTTTTACTAGCTTTTATTAACTTGTTTTATTAACTTTTATTAATTAATTCAGGAATAAATAATTTTAAATAAATATATTTTATATGAATATATTTTAAATAAGAGTGATTGGTTTAATTATTGTGTTTATGGTTTTAGTGCTTTTTTCAAACGCACCTGAAAAGGCTTGTGGAGATAGTCTGTCATTTTTTGTCTAAAAAAATAAAACACCTATTATTACCTCAATTTATTTTGTTTGTGAACATTAAAAAAAGTAATTTTTTTCATAACTATATTTACATTTATATTTAACTATATTTAGTTACTATTTTTAGGAATACATATTAAAATACATATTTTCATAAATAATTATAATATAAAAAAATAACGCAACATAGAATTGTAAATCATGCAATCCATTATCCAGTTTTAAACATCAGACCACTTTCAGAACACCATCTCTAAAAACTCCTTCCAACCTCTTCGTCATCAACCTGGCCATCTGTGACCTCATGTTCTCCGCCATTATCGGTTTCCCGATGATGGCCCTGGCCTGTTTCAGGCGCTATTGGATGTGGGGATTCTTCGGTTGGTGATTAGTTTTTTATAGGATAATAACTTTGATAACTTGGTTGGGGTTAAACGAATGAATTTAAATCTGTATTTTAATAGTTGTTGTATCTTATTTTTGCAGCAGGCTGTTAGTGGCTATTATCCTTTCGACCGGTTAAATAAATAAAAAATAAATTAAAAAAGTCTATTTTGTGTTCTTTTTTCACCATAGGATGCCAGTGGTACGCTTTCGTGGCTGGTGTGAGCGGTCTTGTTTCCATCAACACGCTCACGGCCATATCGGTCGATCGCTACATGGTCATAGCCAAGCCCATGTACATGCTGCACGCTGCCTCAAAGTCTAGAACTCTCCAGCAGATCATATTCGTCTGGGTCCATGCCATTTGCTGGGTGTCCGCCCCGTGGTTCGGTTGGGGGGCGTTCATGCTGGAGGGTTTCGGTTTTAGCTGCACCTGGGATTACTTGACTAGGACCTGGAACAACATCTCCTTCAATTTGTGTTTCGTCATTTTCCAATTTGTAGTTCCGGTCAGCCTGATCTTGCTTTGCTATGTCGGCATTATTTCCGCCGTGGCCAAGAACAGGAAAGAAATGTCAAGGATGAACAAGGAAACTGCCAACCAGCAGAAGCAGGAAATCCAGATCGCAAAGGTTGTCGCCGTCAACGTGATAATGTTCATCATCACATGGGTGCCCTACGTGACAGTGGCAATGTTGGGTGTGGCGGGGCACAGCAACCTGGTCACTCCCTATACCACTGAGATTCCAGTCATGCTGGCCAAAGCTTCCGGGGCATGGAACCCCATAATTTATGCCCTCAGCCATCCTAGGTACAGGGAAGCGCTGAGGAAGAGCAAGTTGCCGTTCCGTTACTGTTTGAGCAAACCAACCAAGTCAGAGGTCTCGGTAGCTAATACCAGGATGTCAGAGATGTCCTCTTCTGGTTCTGTCAGGGAAACGAAGGCTGCCGACAATACCCCTCCTGCCCCCGCTGGTCAAAAGGAACAGGCCGAGGTCCCAACAATAGAATTCCATCCATCTACAGAACCAAACCCCTCAGAAGCAGGGAAACCTGAAGGAACCAATTCTCCAGCCAAGATTGCCTCATCGTCATTTTGACATTGATGCTTGTTGCTAAATGGTCTGAGAATATTCGTGATTTGGCTTGGATAAGGTTTATATTTGATGTTTTATTATTGTAATAATCTCAAATATTAGTTATTTGTTACAATAAATATGATAGGTAAATGACTAATAATAATATTTATATACTAATAGTTCAAAATTATCTTACTAAATAAATAAAATAATATTTCCGTTGCAAAAATATTCGCCGATTTTAGTTAATTTAGACAAAAAAAACAACACATTTTACTGATTATGAAATTTCTCATTTCAACTGTACGTCGCATGATGTCATGAAATAATATTACCAATCTTATCGAATTTCATTTATTTATTAATTATCACCCTATTATTCATTCACACATTTAAATTGATTACAATAACTTATTAATGGATCATAAATCCGCACCTCTCGATCTTGCGTTGCTTAGATACGATGATGGATTGTCTCATGATTGGCACGCCAAATAATTGCAAATTATATTATAATCGTTGATTGCAATAATAAATTTAAGGCTTATTTATTATTTAATAGTTTTTTTTCTCATGCATCTTTTGGAACTTAAACCGTGATTAAATATTATTGAGCTCTGAAACATTTCGTGAAAATTTTCTTTTGGTTGAAATTTTGGGAATAAATGTTACCTAGCACTAGGGATTCATCAGTTTAAGATGGAATTATTCATAACAAAACCGTCATATTTTAGTTGCACATTTGAATATTTGAATCGGATTTTGAGGAAAACGTGACCGAATACAAAAGACAGATATAAGGTGGATTAAGATAGACTGATATCTTACTGAATTAGCAATGCTTAAAGATATCTGGATCATTTAATCCATGAAATTCCTGCTCTAATATTATCGTAATATAAGTACACGATTAGAGACCCTGTAAATCTCCAGATACTATGTTTAATAAATTTTACTTTTGAATATCTCAATGAATTGGTTTTATTTATAGAAACATTTTGTTATTAATACGAACAAAAAGCAGCAGTATTAGAAATGAGTTATTTTTAACATCCGTTAGTTAATCGTCATCATCATCATCATCACTATCATCATCAACAACTGGCGCAACAGGTTTGTTGAAGCATCATCATCAAAGGCAATATCAAACCCATAAATAATATAGAAAGATGTGTCACGAATACCAGAACTCGTGCTATTAATAAAGAAATATAATGAATCTTCTGTGGCCTGTATGTGAAAGGTAATAGTCATTAATAGTATAGTGATATATATATATATATATGTATTCATATTGGAGCAATACGATCACTCAATTTGATAATTTAGTAAGCACTTATTTATTTAAGCTAATAATTACCTTGGAAATCTTTACACCTTTCAACATCTTTATAACGTCTTCCAAGTGAGATTCATGACGATAGGATAGGAAGAGGAACGGACTGCAGGGAATAAAATAAAATCTTAAATTTATAAAATTTATTACATCTATTCAATATTCAGTTTCCAACACATTTGACAATCATCATTCGCCTGACCATTTTTTCAGTGTTAACTGGAACCACAATTTACATAGACCTCTAAATGAAGGAATTCTTAAAAAGTCCGTAAGGAATTTTGTAAACTTAGATCCATAAGGTCTTAAAGCATCTGTGATTAAAGCAGGATCGAGAACTTCAGGCTGAAATAAAATATGGAAAATCAATAATAATCTAAAGATTTGCGAAATAATAATTTATTACTGACCTCTAATAAATCATCATACATTAAATAGACAGAGTGTACTATGTCCAAAACTTTGAGACTTTTTATGAATATATTCAAATCAACAATTTGTGCAAAAAACTCTTGACTTATATATGATAATTTTAAATCGTCACTCGATTTGTCAATCGAACTCTCAAAATATTTATCCATCAAGTCAGATGTTTTGGCTTTAAATTTAAGATAAGACAAGCACTTGTTGCCTTTTGACAGGTACGGAGTGAAACCGTAATCTTTTTCTGACATCTCCAAGCAAGTTTTTATATATTCATCATCACGCTAAATTCAAATAAAAAATTATAATAAAATTATTTAAAATAACAATTTACCCAAAATATTTAAAAGAAATAGCGAATGATCTCACCAATCTCAAGCGAAGAAAATTTTCACAAGCTTTAAGATGAAGTTTGTGTGAAAACTGGATGAAGCGATCGTTGAATGATTCGTCCTTTGATCTGGCCAAGTTCATTCCTTTAACAAAATCTTTCATTCTGATAAACTTCTCCTCTTCGGATTTTGCACTCGTGAAGAACTTATATAAGTTGTCGAAGCAGAAAGGCGATGTACGGTGTTTTATGAGACAGCATATCAAATCGGGATTGAAATGTTCCTAAAAAAATTTTATTCTATTCATACATTCAGATTAATTGGATACCATAAAAAGATTTTTCGAACTGCAAAAGATCATTTTAGGTTAAGGAGTATAAAATTTTTTAATTAAAAATAAAAGAAACATCATAATTCCGTATATATTATGATTGGAATAATGCTAAAAACAAAAATCCTAGGAAGAAATAACAGTGCAAAAAGGGCTAATCAAAAATATTGTCGCAATATCAAAAAACAATCTTATAAGCTCCTATGTTGCACATTACTTTATATTGGACAAACCTCTTTTAGTGGGTAATAATTTTCCATGTAACGCTTTGCACCAGGATATACGTATGCTGAATGAATTTTCTCGAAATCCATTTTCAGAAGCAGAGCCTTGACTGAAATATAGAAAATGACATTATAACTTTTTTTATATGAAATTGGTATTTAGTTACTTTGTGTGAAAAGGTTCTCACCTTGTAATGAAATCCACCCAGCAATTCCATGCGATTCAAAATAATCCGTTACGTCGATCTCCGCTATATTTGATAGTTTCGAAATTATTTCCATGCCAACTGCAAATTCGAATGAACAAATAATATTAAATACAAACAATAATTAAAAATTGTCATTTATTAAATAATTATTGCAATATTTATTTATTATATTATTTCAAAATTATATAATTTATAGTAATACTTATTCAATAATTTATTACATTACCTATTTTTTATTTTAATAATTTTTTTATAAAACTAAGTTTAATATGATAATTACGGTAAATGTCTTTAAAGATCTTTTCCTTTAGTATATCTCTCTTGCAATTTGCAGCCACGGACAATATTCTTATTAAACTTACAAATGACTTTATATCGCTAATATTACTAATTTCAGAATGTAAAGCTCTGCCAAATTAATATCTTTTAGTTATTTTTTAATAAATATTATTATAAATAAGTAATATTTGATTTGTATATATATATATAAATATATATTTGTAATATTTGATTTGTATATATATATATATACATATATATATATGTGTGTATAATTTTGTTACAAATTTTTTTATTCATGCAGTATTTGGAATAATTGTAATAATCCTCTGTAAATAATCTAATAAATTGTTGATGAATTATTATTAGATATTAAAATATTAAGTTAAATCAAATCATACTCTATCCATGTTCTTTCAGGCGTATCGCAGAAAATTCTGAATGTCTTATCGCTTGAATTATGAACTAACTGGAGATATGTCTTATTTAAAATAGCTTCTCGTCCTAATCTCTAATTAAGTCACAAACGATCATTTATAAATTTGCAAGAATAATGCAGTTTTAGTTTGGTCAAAACTTTTAAAATACTTACCTTGTCAAAATAAAGTAATTGATAAATCTTGAAGGTCTTCTCAATAAGATATTTTTGTGATTTCTTTGAACGATATACTGAAGTAGTTAAAAATCCCAATTTTTAGTACAATGTATTAAATAAATTAATTGAGGTAATATGAACGAATTTCGCATGTAGTTTGTTTGTAGCTTAAGCGTCGAAAAAATAACTGCTTAATTATATTAATTAACACTCACACTGTCCGGGACGATACTTGCGTAAGCCATCAATTTTTTCGTAATTTAATTCAAAAAGATTAGGTACAGGAAGCATGAACGCACTGAAAGATTAAAAATTGGTTTACTCAAATTTTTTACAATTGCTATAATTATTATTAATAACAAAAAAAACCTTTATTATTCGCTCAATAAGCACTTAATGACGAATAAACTTAATGAACCTAAACATTTAGAAATATTGTTCCTTAAAAAATGCTTAGCTATCAACATATATGAATTTCTATTTGTTAACAAAATTCCTTTTTCGAAATTGATAAAATTAAATCAAAAGGTTGAATAAAAAAAAATATTCCAAATAATTTTCTTCAGCACCACTAAAGAGCATTTAAAATGAAATTACCTCATCCTGTTTGCTATGCTCACGAGATCTCCACTGTTAAACTGAGATAAACGCGCATTTGTTAAGTTATTAATCCATTAAGTTTATTATGGAAACAGTTGATTCTTACCTCGCCAGTTATCATGGAATTTTCGTAGAAATTTTTCAAATGCTCTACGACATCCTTTGGATCTGAAATCAGTTGCACAGAAATTTAAGGGAATTTAAATCCAGTAGTCTAATTGTTTTATAAAATAATTTTTTCAATATTTAAAAGTGCAATCCTACCGAGCTTATTATTTCCATTAACGATTTTCATGGTGTGCTCAATGAAAATATTCAGCTGTTAAACGAAGACGAAATTGAAAGCGAAAGTTCAATTGTTATTACTGGCGTCACAATATCAGAGCTCGATGCCAAAGAAATTCATTTTTTCATAATTTTATAATTTGGTAATAAACACAATAATTATTTTATTACTATTTTTAAAATTTTATTTCCTATTAATTCCATTAGGATGGTAATATATCTCTCTAACCTCGTCACCTCATTCAATACATTTTTCAACTCATAAATTGCTAATATTCCTCAGTCGATCGCCAATACACTTTCTTCATCGCCCATCTCATCACTTCCAACCAGGCAATTCTCCGGCACACCTCTCTCAACACCCTCTCGTCTATAGAAATCCTGAAAGCCATTCGAGCATTGCCCAACAAAATCATCTAGATCCTCTTAAATAAAACCTCTCATATCAAAAAACACTCCTCCATTCTAGCTCCAATCCTCTCCAAACTTGCTAACATTTCCTTTATCTCCGATTTTTTCTCCTCCATCTTCAAGTGCCTCGCGATCTCTTGATTCCATTCAGCTTACTAAACTTGTGTTCCTTGATCCTAATATTTAACAGATCCGAGGCCCTGCCCCAATTGCTACCCATACATTTCCGTTTCATTTACAATATATCTTTACACACTAACCGTTTCTTAACCACATTCAATCCCCTTATCTCAATCATATTATTCACCACAGCCAAATCCCTAATCACCTTAGCTTAATCCTCTTCAATTCACATTAACCAACCAGTCCATAAATCATCCATCTTTTTCTATGCCTCGCCCGCCATCAGGAACAGCCTGCCTCCAATAATTCGGTCTCGAGTCTTTGAAGCGCAGGTGAAAACCAATCTCTTCATTATATCCATAAATGAACCAAGGCACCCTAGTTAACTGCTGGTACAGCTGCACCACCAACCCCAAGAAACAAGGAATTGGAACTAGCGTTCTCGACGACAACTGCCGCCACCGCATATGCTCTTTTCTGGCTTATATTTATACATGTTGGACTTAATTATCAATATTCAATAAATTCTAGCAAAATATAATTCAATCAAAATTCACGAAAAAATTTTAGTCCGAAGTTTTCATCAAGCCTACAACATGATTAGTCAGATAGTTCTTAAACTAATAATGATAATAATAATAATAATAATAATAATAATAATAATAATAATAATAATAATAATAATAATAATAGTAATAATAATAATAATAATAATAACAATAATAATAATAATAATAATAACAATAATAATAATAATAATAATAATAATAATAATAACAATAATAATAATAATAATAATAATAATAATAATAACAGTAATAATTTTATAAAGCGCCATGAGCATAGCGTTAGAGGCGCCTTGTTTGTTGACAATGAGCGAAGACAAGGTGTTTGGCGGCGATCTAGTAAGTGATGGAGATAAGGTGGGGTGGATGTTGCTAAAGTGTAATATGACTTGAGGTAAATTTTGAAGGTGATACGACTATGAATCGGCAACCAGTGCAGTTTCTTCAGACAGTCCGTGCAATAGCATAGGGTAGGGATGAGTTGCTGTGGACGCGTTGCAAGGAATGAATTAAGGAAGCAGATGTGCCATAAAGAAGAGAGTTACAATAGTCTAGGCGAGAGAAAACAAGGCAGCTTGCAAGGGCGGAAGTAATATAAACGGAAAGCAGCGGACGGATGTGCCGGATCGCCCAGATGAGATGATTGCAGGAACTGATAATAGAAGCGGAATATTCTTTAAAGATGAGGTGCGAACAAAAAATAAAAAGAATAATAAATAAATCCTATCCATGGAGAATTGAAGAATAAAATTGGATAGTTTAAACAAATAATCGATTATCTAACGAAATGTACTCGCGCGTTATAAATCATCATATTAATAACGAATATAGGAGACATGTCTGGTTGCATTCAAGACCCAACCATGACGTATTCTTGTAGTAAATAACTGAGTGGCACACAAGTTCAGAATTCGTTTAATTTTTTATTTGTGTAAATTGATCTTTTTAAGCAATTTCCATTTTTTTTTAACTTGAATCCAAGAGCCCTCAATTACAGATGAATCGGAAAAACATGCCAATAACAGTTACACGAAAGAAACATTCGATGAGAGAAAAGAAATCACTGTAAAGGTAACCATTCCAGAATATGAACAGCCAACCATGTTCAACGCACAACCACTTGCAGCCACCTACAATCACTGAAGCAATAGTACTGGAAAAAAATAAAAGTTCAGCTATTCAGTTCAATGACAGATTTTAATCTTAAAACTTGAATTTAAATTGAATAATCTTTAAGTGTTGTTTTAGAATGTTAAGAGGCTCTTCTTCTAAGAATATTTTCAATTGGATTGTTGTGACCCTAATTTCATTGTCTGTTATTATGATGGCGTTTATTAATATCTAATAATTATTCCTCAGTTTTATTATATACTTTTTATATTTTTTGGCCAATATTCATCCGAACGAAAAAAAGAAATTAAACGATCAAAGGAACCTTCGTGACTTAATGAGTGTCTGGTAAATTCTCTTTGTGTAGATGGAACATGTTGCTTGACAATCGATAATTTATATTAAATACCAACTTAAAAAGTCTATGTAAACTAAGGAAGTAGTCGGAATCCTAATAATATTTTAGACAATAAATCTTCCACTTAATGAAATTCCGTGATACCAATTAAAGTCATAACGGTTATAAAAGCATTCAAACCACTAACTTCGAATTAAATTTGGAATCAGTTATCAGTTAATGTATTCAACTCATAAACATTTTTTGTAATTTATTGACGGGGCTATTTTGACGGAAATTTTTCGTCCTGGGTTATTTTGTCGCCGGGCTGTTATGATGGGTCACCAAAAAAGATAAGACCATGTTTTAATAAAGTTAAAGCTACCTTAATCCAAAACAACCAATTGAAATGATTTAAATATAAAATTAAGTAAAATCTCGCTTCTACTAACTATAATCCAATAATATTATTAGCATTAATAATTTAATTAACATCACGAAAACATCGCAGAATGCGCACATGACAACAAAATTTGGGTTTGCCTTCAAAGGGATGTAAAATCAAGTGGCTCTTGATAAATGTTATTCGCAGTACTCGATTTAAAATTATTTCAGGCTTTTTACAATTTTTGTTTTGTTTTTATTTCTTTTGATAGCTTTTGATAAGAGGCCAAAATAAACTCGTCGTACATAGCTGAAGCTGTTAAGTAGACTTGATCTAAACTGCTGTTTCGTGTCCATATAATAGCATTGCCGGATTTGAGCTCAAATTTCAAATGCTGCAAAAGTTCATAAAAATAATTAAGTAAAGCCGAAAAAATCTTCTCCTTTGTTTTGTTACCATTTTACGTGAAAGCTGTCTTTTTTGTAAGATGGCAATAACTGGTGTAACTCGATTCCACTGGGCAGACTACCTCGTACTTGGAGTGTTCATGGTCATGTCAGCCTTCATAGGAGTTTTCATTGGCTTCAAAGACCGCAAGAAAATGACTTCAAAGAATTTCTTCACAGGAGGCGGAGACATGCATTGGGGCCTGGTGGCCTTTTCCATGCAGGCGTCCTTCCTATCTTCCATCTTTTTGCTTTCCATGCCCGTGGAAATCTACGCTTGGGGTTCCATGTATTACTATCTTATATTCTCCTATCTGATGGGCATCACCTTCTCAGGTTGCTTCGTCATGCCAATTTTCTACGATCTTCAACTCATCAGCGCTTACGAGGTATTGTCGTAGTTCAGCTTCAAAGTTCAATAATTGTGTCTGATTTTTCAATTTAGTAAATTACAAATGCAAAAATATTTTCAAAATCTATCTCCATTTCAAATATTTTCAAAATCTTTCTCCATTTCAAATATTTTAAAAATCTATCTTCATTTCAAGTATTTAGAAATCCGCTTCAACAAACACGTTAGAACGGCTTGCTCTCTGTGCTTCTTTCTGCAAACAGTAAGTTGAATTGAATGTGGGTTACAAAACATTTTAGAAACAAATGGTGATGTATTATTTTTTTGTATTTTTCAGTTCCTCTACATGTCCGTGGTTTTGTATGCCCCTGCTTTGGCTTTGGCTCAAGGTAATAAGTTGACCTACTGAGTTTAAACGATTCCCGGTTCATGTTTATTTGACGCTTTCATTGCTAAATTCACTTTTCAGTTTGCTTATTTAAAGTTTTTAATGCAAAAGCAATTTCGAAAAAGATCCAATATTCTTGTTATGTCTGCGAGTTTTTATCAAAATGGACGCACGCTCTCATTTGTGATTGGCCCATTTGAATTTTCCTAGAACACTATAACATACATGTCTATATAGGCTCTTAAAATTTGATTTTGTGATCATTAATATATTAATATAATAATATAATTACAATGACAATTAATATGAATATAATTAATAATTTCAGTTAGCGGTCTGTCTGTATCCCTGTCAATAGTAGCGTGCGGACTCGTGTGCACCTTCTACACCGTAATAGTTAGTACAAATCATTCGACTTTTATTTTCATAAATATCTAACGACAAAATTATTTTTAAACTTAATAAATTAAACTGTTTTAAACTGAATTAAGTTAACTGACAAGAGAACTTTATCGATCAGGGCGGCCTTAAAGCCACAATCTGGAATGATTTCATCCAAATCATCATCATCGCCGTTGCCTTGGTGATCCTGTTGGCACTTTCACTTTTGAAGATCGGAGGATTTAACAAGATGTGGCAGATCAACGTCAGCGGAGGGAGAATTGATTTTGACGAGTAATTAATTGTATTCCTCAGCTTTAAAGCGATTAACTGGGTTGTAATTTTGGTGAAATAAAATTAAAATAATTAACGAATCACTAACAAATTTTTGCTGGAACCAATATTTTCATTTGCGGATAAACTAATTTATTAACCGAATCGGTAACTAATTAACAATAGCCTCGGCGAATTGCGAAAAGAATTTATTTAACTGGACTCTAAGCTAACAAATGATTAATTTTTTGATACAGTTTCCATATGTATATTTATTTATTTATTTATTTGATTATAGTCCGTTGCATAACTGAGATGATTTGGACATTACAGCTTCCGAGTCGACCCAAGGATAAGGACCACCTTCTGGACCCAAGTTATCGGTGGCTTCTTTGCAAACCTCTCCATGTTCGCCTCAAATCAAACTTCCATCCAGAAATTCTCAGGAGTCGGGACTTTGAAAGGAGCTAAGAAGTAGGAAATAGAAAATTTTACTTATTTATAAACGATCATTAAAATCTTTTTTTTTTTAATTTTTTTCCCGCGCAAGAGCCGTCATCTTGTGTGGAATTTCCATTGCATTGTTGTTCACTATGGTCTGCATCACCGGACTGGCGAGTTACGCACTTTATTCTGACTGTGACCCACTCGTTGAGGGAAGGATAAGGAAATATGACCAGGTGTGTGATGCCTTATTAATAGTTATTTTTACTATTTTTATTATTGTTATTGTTATTACTTAATAACTTGTTAATAAAATATATTTTTTATACAATAATTTATTATTCATACAATATTATTAACTGAACTTTACCTACCATTATGCTTGATTTGTTCCAGATCATTCCACTGTTTGTTATGGACGTGATGGGACACTTACCTGGATTACCTGGTCTATTTATAGCTGCCGTCCTAAGCGCTGGATTAAGGTTATTTTTATCATTAACTATTATTAATTATTAACTGCTAAGAATTATATTATTTGTTAATTATTAATATAATAATTACAATTTATTACGAACAATTGTCTCAATTGTGTAGTTCACTATCTGGAAACCTGAACGCCTTAACAACTGTTACCCTGACCGATTTTATAAACCCTTTGTACGAAAAGTTCAAGGGTCATCACTTGGATGAAAGAATTAGAGCTCTGCTTTCCAGGGAACTAAGTTGGTTTTATTATTATTAGAGAATATTTTTAATAATTATCAAATTATAATTTATGTTGACGTTTTCAATAATCATAAAATTATAACATTATAATTACCATGGCATTACGACTTAATGGTTATTATTATTTAAAGGAATTATTTTTTAATATTTAAATTATACTCAGCCCTGGCATTTGGATTCCTGATTGTTGGTATGGGATTTGCCGCCCAATATTTCGGCGAGGTGGTCGTGCAGATGGTCTTCAGTATATTTGGCTTCGTGGGTGGTCCGTTGACGTGCACCATCATTTGCGGCATGTCTCTCCCGTTCCTCAACAGCAGTGTGAATGGATGAATCTTGGAAGGTATTGAAAAATAATTAAAGTCTCCCCTTTTGAATTTGCGTTATTTCTTTGCATTCATTACTTTTTAAAATAAATCGTAAAAATAATTGCAAGAATAAAGCTGCATTAATTATTAAGCATTGATTAGATAATTTATTTGTTTATTTATTCACTTACTTGTTAAGGGAGCCTTGACCGGTCTAATTACGAGTCTGCTCGTATCATCGTGGATAGCGGTTGGCGCCCTTTTGAACAAGGTACCCAGAGCTATGCCGCCTGTTGGTGAAAACTGCAGCCTCACAAACATCACCATGGCAACAGTTGTGGCCAGTACCGTAGAGTTGGTGATGTTGGATGATGAATGTTCAGTGATTTTAAATGATTATTATTAATTAAAAATTAATTTAAAATTTAAAATTAAATTAAAAATGATTTTCTGTTTATAGCGGCTTGTTTGTTTGATTCAATAAAAAAAAAGCTACAGGTGAAGGGTTAGGCTAGGATACTGTTAGATTTGGGTTAAGGCTAATAATATTATAATGTATACTTTATTATTATTATTATTATTATTATTATTATTATTATTATTATTATTATTATTATTATTATTATTATTATTATTATTATTGTTGTTGTTGTTAT
>JAJTWR010000351.1:0-36751 GCA_021613335.1 Whitmania pigra
CGGTGCTTTCTCTGCGCAGAGATTTGATCTGCGCCCACTTTCTTCGATGGGGTTGAGGTCGGGAGAACAAGGAGAGAGAAAGTCGAGAGTGTGGCCGGCATTGGTAATGGCCGCCTGGATGCCCGCGCGTTTGTGGATCGATAAAAAAATCCGCATCAATGTTGGCGTTAAACAGTCCGGGGCCAGAAGCGCTTTTCCGATGAGCGCCCCAATGGCGTCGGTTCGGTCTTTTGCCTGCTAATCGCACAGGCCATAACAACGCTGTCGGCAAGCCGAATAGCCATGCCGATGGGGCGCATCATGGGCAAAGCCGCTTTCGTCAATATAAACGATGGGACCGCTTCCGGGCTGATAGAGTTCAATCCTCTGCGCAAAAGCATGCCGTGCGGCGGCGTCCGCCCTGGGATGGCGCAGTTGTTTTTTGTATAGGTAACATTTTTATTTGGTTTCTTCTGCCATGCGCCGCAAGGCATGACCGATACCCTTCCCGCTGAGCCCAGGACGTTTTTTGCACGCTCCGACCGATAGGCATCAGGATATTCCCGAACATCCCGAGCCAACGCGATCCTGTCGATCTTCGTTGCAGGTTTTGTGGCGCGTACGCTGAGGCTCAAGGCGTTTCACAGTCACCTCGCAGCCGTTGCCACTCCAACGCAAACCCGCGCCGCAACGCAACGATCGTAAGGCACTCCTTCTCATGAACGGACAGAACCTGCGACGAAATCTATCGAATATGTCATCCATAAATAATACTCGTTTTATATGATCTTAGCTAGTCATCCATGAATAAGGCTAAGCGTTTCGGCATTTCTCTGGGTTTGTAAGCGGTTTCAAATCATCGCTATTGCCAGATTTTTGAGGTTTTCCCCTTGAAATCCGGCAAATTGTTTTCTGGCAAAATTAGTTGTCTGGTTGCGAGATTTCATTGGCATGGCAGATGATCTCATCAATTTTTTTCACGATGTCATCTCGTATCGACGGCTTATAGCGCGGAATTGGCCAGTCGCGCCGCGGAGCTTTCAAATCGATCGTCAAATTTAGAATTTGGCCTTGATCTTATAACACCACATATCGGACATTTAGCTGCCACCGCCACCCTGGCGTAATCGACAGCCAATGGACAGACCGGCGTCTATGACCAAATTGAACCTTGGATGCGGCGACAAAATCCTCCCCGCTATGTCAAACGTCGAATGTGGTCGAAAGCCGCAAGGGCATGCGGACCGGACGTGCTGTGCGATCTGCATGTCCTGACCCCGTTTGCCGACGATTTCAAGCTGACGAAATCCTTGCCGTTCATGTCGTGGAGCATTTTTGGTATTGGGAGGTGGTCGATGTGTTGAAAGAATGGGTTAGCGGGTCCTGAAACCTGGCGGTCGCATGGTTCTGGGATGCCCGAACCTGATCAGCGCCTGCCAGGAATTACTGAAAAATCCCGATGTCGCTGCCGGGCCCGGCCCGAAGGGCAAAGATCGATGTGGGTGTTTTACGGGCGATCCGGGCTGGAAAGATCCGCTGATGGTTCATCGGTGGGCCTATACGCCGCGCAGCTTGGCCTTTACCATGCACAAGGCTGGCTTGACCAATCTGCGTCAGGAACCGGCGCAATTCAAACTGCGCGAACCGCGCGACATGCGCATCGTCGGCGAAAAAACCCAACCGGTGCAATCGTGATGATCCCTGCCATGGATTTGGCGATATTCTCCGTTGAGAATCCTTTGGTTGACGCGGTTGAACGGCGCGCGAACCAAAAATCAGAGGAAAAAGGCGTCCATTCCATGAACAAACTGAGCGTTTTCACCCTGGTCGCTTTGCTCGGCCTGTCGAATCTGCTCGCCGCATGTTCAACAAACCCTGGCGGTTCAGGGCAATTGGGCGACAGTTCGGCGATCTTGGCTGGGGCAAGATCGCCGGCGGTTTACCGGCGCCGTCGGCGGCGGTTATCTTGGATCGCGTTGGTCGGGGCCGCTGGCCGTTCGACGCAAAAGGCCGCAACCGCCCTTGGCGCCGTCGCTGGCGCCGCCGCCGGCCTGCTGGCCGGGCGTTCGATCGATCGCGGCCTGTGCGAACAGGCGGCATCGGCGCGCAATGCCGCTTTGCAAGCGCCGCCCAATGCCGCCCCCATCGTCTGGCAGGACGCTCAAGGCAGAGGCCAAGCTCAAACCGTCCAGGTCCGGCAACCAGAACGGCCGGTGTGCAGGAGGTTGAAACCACCTACACTACCAGCTCAGGCGAAACCATCCGCGGCGTCAGCATCGGCTGCCAGCGTCCGGACGGTCGTTACGATATTCTGCCGGCCAACTCCTGACCGGTTCTGGCGGCGCTCAGTTTGGCCGCCGCCAGCCAATGGCGCCCAGAATCGCAAGACGGCAATCAGAACCGGCGCATCGCGCCATCGGCCATAGGCTGGGGCTTCGCTCAAGGCCTGCGGCAAGGAAACGTCGAGCGCATCTTCCTGCTCCAGCTCCAGCCGGGCGGTCACCCGCCCAAAGGGGTCGATAACGCCGGAAATGCCGGTGCCGGCAACCCGGACCAAGGGCATTCCTTCTTCCACCGCCCGGACAGCGGAAATGGCGAAATGCTGGAACGGCCCGGTCGAATAGCCATACCAGCCGTCATTGGTCAAATTCAACAGCCAGCGCGGCCGGTCAGCCGGATCGATGACAGCGCGCGGGAAGCGGGAGAAGCGCTTCATAGCAGATCAAGGGTCCAACTGGCGGCAACCCCGGCAGGCGGATGCTGCGCGGACCAGGACCGGGCGAATAATCCAGGCCGCCCGGCACAATCCGTTCAATCGGTAACAATCCCCGCCCCGGCACATACTCGCCAAACGGCACGAGATGAAATTTGTCATAAGCAGCGCGCAAGCCGCCATCGCCGTCCAAAGCCACCAGGCCATTCCACACCTGCAATCGTTCATTGGCATCGCGGGTGAAAACGTGGCGTGCCGCGATGACAACGCCACCGGGCGGTACGATGCGCGCGATCGTCGCGCGCGCTTGCGGCGAATTTTCCAACGCGAAAGCGGTGGCGCTCTCCGGCCAGATCACCGCCGTCAACGGGCGGTCGGCGGGCTTAGCCGACAAGGTCAGATGCTTGTGAAAATTCGCTGTTCGCGCCTCTGGCGACCATTTCAGCTTTTGAGGAATATTCGGCTGAACCAGACGTAAGGTGACGCCATCCAGGGGGTTTGGCGGGTTTTGCCGCAACCGCGCGACGCCGGCGCCAGCCAAGGCGGCGCCGATGACGGCGATTGCGGCAAATAACCATTTACCTTTGGGCGCCATCAGCGCCGCCGGAGCCGCCGCCAGCAGCAGCGTGATCAGCCCAAGACGCGTAGATGCCACCCAAGCCGTCGTTTGCAGCATCGCCAGGATCGATCCACGCATATCCGGGCAGGTTCCAGGGAAAGCCCGTCAGCGCATGACCGCGGGCGTAATCGGCCAGAGTCCCAGGCCGCCGCCAGCGCCGGAACCAATAGCAAAGGCCGTTCGCCGGCCCGCCAACCCCGGCACAAGGCCCAGGCGGCAAGCGTAGCGCTGCCGCAAACAAGGCCAGAAAAGCCGGAAGACCCAGGACGGCGAACGGAACCATCCACAAGAAGCTTGCGGCATCGAGCAACAGCGCGTTTGGCGATCCAATACAGCCCGGTCGTCAAATGACCAAGCCCGAACCACCAGCCGGTCCAGAAAGCGTTTTTGGCTTTTCTGGCCCCGGCCAGCAAAAAGACCAGCCCGCTGAAAGCCGGCAGCAATAGCAGAACCAACCCGAAGGGCGGCAGGGCCAAGGTCGCAAGCATTCCCGCAGCGCCGCCGCCATCGTCCGCCGCCAACCGCAAAGCTCGCCAAGCCGGCGCGCCCAGCCATGCCACTCAGCCATCCGCCGGCTCGCGTTCAGGCAGATTGCGCAAGACCAGCCGGGCAATCCGGCGCGGATCGCCCTCGGTTACTTCAAAGGCGATCCCGGAAGCATGGGTGAACACTTCGCCCACTTCCGGCACCTTGCCCAGGCGCGTTGCCACCAACCCGCCAACCGTATCGACCTCTTCACGCTCCTGATCCGAGAGAAAATCGCCGATTTTGTCTTCGAGATCTTCCAGCGGCAATGCGGCATCGACCAGCAGCGGCCGTCCTCGCGGCTTTCGGCGAGCAGCGCCTCCTCCTCGTCATGCTCGTCTTGAAATTTCACCCGACGATCTGTTCGACGACATCCTCGATGCGCTCACCAGACCCGTCGATCCCGCCATATTCATCGACCACCAACGCCAAATGGATACGATTGCCCGCGCATCTGCGCCAGACATTCAAAAGCCGCATGTTTGGCGGCAACGAACGAGCAACTTTGCGCAGCAAGCCTTCCAGGTCGCTGTCGCTGCGGTTGGCGCGAAGCGCTATCAGCACATCCTTGATATGCACCATGCCGACGACATCGTCGAGATTTTCCATAGAAGACCGGCAGGCGCGAATGGCTGGTTTCAACCATGGCCGTAACCAGGTGTCCGAAGGCAGGTCGAGACCGGCACCGCCACGATATGCGCCCGCGGGACCATCATGTCCATGGACGCTCACCTCACGCCGACAGCGACAGGATGTTTTTCAACAATTCCCGCTCGCGCCGGTTCGAGCGCGGTTTCCGGTTCGTCCCGCCGCTCATCGATCAATTCCTCGATAACGTCGCGCACCCCGCCATCGCCGCGCCGCCCGAGCATGGAACGCAAACGGTTGAACAGGCGACCGGACTTGGCAAGCTCGGCATACGCCGCGCCGCCCGGTCGCCCGGTCCTTCGACTCTGGCTGCTATCAGATCCTTCGCTCATTGACGATGACGGTCACCTCTCGTTTCGATACGGGTCGCAAACGCCCAACCCCGCTAAAATTTCCCGCTCCAGCCCCTCCATCTCCGCCGCTTGGCTCATGGTCTCATGATCGAAACCAAAAAGATGCAAGACGCCATGAACAACCAGATGTTGCAGATGATCCGCCAGCGGCTTGCCCTCAGCCGCCGCTTGCCGGGAAATCACCCCCCATGCCAGAATGATGTCGCCCATCAAAGGCGGCGGCGCCTCGTCCGGAATCGCGCGTGGATCGGCCTGCCCTGGAAAAGACAGCACGTTGGTTGGCTGGTTCTTGCCGCGCCATTGGTCATTCAATGCTTGCACGGCCTGGTCAGAACCAAGCACCAGGCTGATCTCGCCCCGCGTCGCATCGGGCGCGATCCGGCGCAGCGCCGCTTGCACCGCCCGCCTGGCCAAAATTTCGACATCGACCAGCGCCGCCCATCCTTCATCCTCGACCGACAAGGCCAGATCGATCGCGCTCATGGCCTGGACAACGGCGCCTCATGCCGGGCATAAGCCTTGACAATGCGAGTGACCAGCGGATGGCGAACCACATCCAGCTCGGTAAAGCGGATGATGGCGATCTCATCGACCGGTTCCAGAATATCCAACGCATCGCGCAAACCCGATTTCGCCCCCAACGGCAAATCGACCTGCTTAGATCGCCCGTTACCGCCATGTAACTGTTTTCGCCCATCCGAGTGAGAAACATTTTCATTTGCGTGGGCGTGGTGTTCTGGGCTTCATCCAGGATGATATAGGAATTGGCGAGCGTGCGCCCGCGCATGAAAGCAAGCGGCGCCACTTCGATTTCACCGTTGCTCAGCCGCCGGAACACTTCATCGGCCGGCAGCATATCGTAGAGCGCATCGTAGAGCGGGCGTAGATAGGGGTCGATTTTCTCGCGCATGTCGCCGGGCAAAAATCCAAGCCGCTCGCCGGCTTCCACCGCCGGACGCGACAATATAAGCCGGGTGATCTGGCCGCTGATCAGCATATTGACCGCCTGAGCGACGGCGATATAGGTTTTACCGGTGCCAGCTGGGCCAATGCCAAAGACCAGTCCGCGCTGTTTGAGCGCTTCGACATAGGCGCGCTGGGTGGGCGAGCGCGGCTCGACTAGTTTGCGCCGGGTGCGAATGGCCAATGCCGCGCCGTCCTCCTCTCCCTCTCCCTGTGCCGCCGGATCGGCCATACGCACGGCGGCATCGACCTCGCCCATATCGATCGCAATGCCGCGCCGCGCCCGTTTATACAGCATCTGCAAAGCCAGACGCGCAACGTTCGCCTGATCGCCAGGGCCGGCAATGGCCAGATGATTGCCGCGCGGAGTGATCGACACGCCAAGCAATTGCTCAACCCGCGCTAGATTGCGGTCATGCTCGCCAAACAACAATGGCAGCAGCAAATTGTCAGGGAACTGCAATCGCAGCGGTTCGGCAAGGCTCTTAGGCAGTCCGTTCAAGCACAGACCCTTTCCTTGTTCACCCCATCGACGATCCGCCCGGCCAGCGAATGGCCGGTTACCGCCTGGATGCGCACCAGGCGGCTGCGCCCGATCGGCGGCGGCAGACCAGCGGCGATCTCAACATGAACCGGCTGCAGCCAGGGTGAGCGCCCGACAACCTGTCCCTCATGACGGCCCGGCTTATCGAATAACACAGGACAGAGCTTGCCAACGGTTGCGCGGTTGAATTCATCCGCCTGTTTCCAGAGCAAGGACTGGATTTCCGCCAAACGGCGATCCTTGACCGCTTCCGGGATCTGCCGATCCTCCAAAGCCGCCGGCGTGCCCGGGCGCATGGAATATTTAAACGAAAAACGCCATCGCAAAGCGGACATCGCGGATCAGATCCAAGGTCGCTCGATGATCTTCGTCGCTTTCTCCTGGATAGCCAACGATAAAATCCGACGATAGCGCTAAATCCGGCCGGGCGGCGCGCAACCGCTCAACCAACCGGCGGTACAGCGCCACGCCATGCTGCCGGTTCATCGCCGCCAGGATGCGATCCGAGCCCGATTGCACCGGCAGATGCAAAAAAGGCATCAGCGCCGGCACCGTTTCATGAGCGGCGATCAGATCGTCATCCATGTCGCGCGGGTGCGAGGTGGTATAGCGAATCCGCTCCACCCCCGCCATATCGGCAAGCGCGCGAATGAGGCGCCCCAGGCCCCAAAAAACTCCATCCACCCCTTCGCCGCGATAGGCATTGACATTCTGGCCCAACAAGGTCAGCTCGCGCGCGCCTAACGCCGTCAAATGGCGGGCTTCTTGCAAAACCTTCTCGACCGGGCGGGAATATTCCGCCCCCCGCGTGTAGGAAACGACACAATAGGTGCAAAACTTGTCGCACCCTTCCTGGATGGCCAAAAAAGCCGTCGCCCCGGGCGGGTTCCGCGTTTCGGGCAGAAAGTCGAATTTCGCCTCAACGGGAAATTCGGTATCGAGAGCCCCCAATCCCGGGGCGCATCCGGCGGTGCGGCGGACCGCGGCGCGTTCGGCTCGAGCAACCATTTCGGGCAAGCGGTGATAGGTCTGCGGTCCAAGAACGATATCGACGAAGGGGGCCCGGCGCAAAATTTCCGCCCCTTGCGCCTGGGCAACGCATCCTGCTACCGCCAGGATCGCAGGCTGGTCGCGTTCGGCTTGCAGATCGCGCAAACGTCCGAGCTCGGAAAAAACTTTCTGCGACGCTTTCTCGCGAATATGGCAGGTGTTCATGATAACCATATCGGCTTCTTCCACCCGGTCGGTAACGCTATAACCAAGAGGAGCCAGAGCATCCGCCATGCGCGCGGAATCATAGACGTTCATCTGGCAACCATATGTTTTGATGTGTAGCTTTTTCGACAAGAGCGATACCCCGAATCAGCCTTTGGCAACGGTGAACCGAAAGGATGTCCTCACGCAAGAGAGGCGTCCCGCGCCTTGAGCGCAGGGACCTCGCGCCCCGAGAGGCTGACCGCCACCCCATCCGCCACCTGGCGCTGGCAATATTGCGCCAAAGCTTTGCGCGATGAAAAATCCGCCACTGTCACCGGGGGGTGAAAACGCACCTCAACCCCGATCCGGCCCAGCCCAACGAAATGCCACAAATGTCTGGCCAACGCCATATCGCCGTACCAGGCCACCAGCGGACGCAAGGCCCGCCCCAGCGGTATGCCGTCCAGTTTGGTATAAGCGATCGAGACCGGCTGCACCGTCAGCCAGCGGTCGTCAAACTTGCGTTCGGCGACGGCAAACAAGGCGGATTTGAACGGCAATGTCCGATTGCCATCGTTGCTCGTGCCTTCGGGAAACAGGATGAGCGTGTCGCCCCGGGTTAGTCGCGCGCCGATTTCGTCGCGCTGTTCGTGGGCGTCGGCGCGCTTGCGAGCGATGAATACGGTACGTTGCAATCGAGCCAGCCAGCCAAACAGAGGCCACGCCGCCACCTCTTGCTTGGCGACGAAAGAGCCCTCCAGAATCGACCCCAGAATCATGATATCGAGATAGCTCGTATGGTTCGAGGCCAGCAGCAAGGGATGAATCTCGGCCGGCGCCCGGTCACCGACAGCTCAAAGCCGAGCAGATAGCGGCACCAGCGATGATACAGCATTGGAAACCGCTGTCTCCAGGGATGTCCGATAACCAGGAAGAAGGCTTGCACCGGCATGAGCAAAAGCGTCATGCTCAAATAGAGGGTCAGGCGACAGGCCGCCAGCGAGGAAGATCTTGCCACGGAAGATCCGGTCACGGAGCAACCGCATCCCGGGCGGTGCGCGTGTAATGCTGAAAATATTTGTCTGTCAGCAGCGCGGTCTTGACGATAACGCAGACATCGATGGTGTTGAATTGATGGTCGATCACCGCGCCGTCGCCGACAAAGCCGCCCAGCCGCAAATAGCCCTTGATCAAAGGTGGCAATGGTTGATGGCGGCTTTCAAATCCACGGCATCGGCGGCCATCAGCCGCATATCGACATAGCGCTCGGGTAAAGCGCGCGGCAGCAGCGCGTCCGGGGCCAAGTGATGATGATACAAATAAGCAAGCGGCAAGGCCTGCGCGAGCGGGTCGGTCCCTGGAAGCGACGCGCAACCGAACATGAAAGCGATGTCGTAATGAAAAACATACGCGGCAATGCCGCGCCACAGCAGCTGCATGGTCGGCCGGTTGCGATAAGGCATCTCAACACAAGAGCGCCCCAATTCCAGTAAATTGCCTGGTTGCTGAAACAACCGCGCCAGATCGTACTCGCTGGCTGAATAAAAGCCGCCAGCCTTTTCAGCCGCTGCTTGCTGGATCAGCCGGTAGGTGGCAACGATTGCCGCCGCTCCCGACCCGCGCGCGTGGTCAAGCACCAGAAGATGGTCGCACAGAGGATCGTAACGATCGAAATCCCGCCGGCTGCGCGCCATTTCTTCCGAGGGGCGAGCGCTCATTTCTTCGTAAAAAACCTGGTAGCGCAGCGCTTGAGCTGCCGCCACCTCTTCCTCGTTGCGGGCTAAGCGAACCTCCAACGACCCGACATGCAGATCGCCGGCCAAGCTCAGAGCATCGATGGCGCTCACCAGCCCATCCTTTCCAGCGTCAGTCCGACTTCCCCGCGCGGGTCATCGGCACGCCATACAGCTCCAACCGGTGATCAACCAGTTTGAAACCAAGCTGCTCGGCGATTTTGCGTTGCAAAGCTTCGATGTCGCCTATTTTGGAACTCGATCACTTGTCCGCTTTCGATATCGATCAGATGATCGTGATGACTTACGGGCGATTCCTCATAACGCGCACGACCGTCGCCAAAATCGTGGCGTTCAAGAATACTCGCCTCCTCAAACAATCGAACGGTACGGTAAACGGTTGCAATGCTGATTCGCGGATCCAAGACCGTGGCGCGGCGATAGAGCTGCTCAACATCTGGATGGTCGCAGGCATCCGACAAAACGCGCGCGATGATCCGCCGTTGCTCCGTCATCTTCAGTCCACGCTCGATACAGAGCGTTTCCAGCCGGGAGGGCGTCGATTCATGGGCCACCAAGTAATTCCTCCTTCTCTTCCCCCCGTGAACGCCATACCCTTTTCTCTATCACAAAGCTTGCTGGCAGGGCTGATAAAAAACGTTTTCGTCCGAACAAAATTCCTGCCCCGGCAGACAGGCGAGCCTCTCGCCCGGCCAGATCCGGATAGGGCTGCGATACACGATCGCAACGCCATCAAGGTCAAGAATTCGCGCGCCAAGGCAAGGGCTTACTCGCCAGGGCGCTTGCGGCGGGCACGTGTGCCAAGGCCGATATCCTTGGCCAGCTGGCTGCGCTGAGTAGCATAATTGGGTGCAACCATCGGGTAATCCGCCGCCAGATCCCAGCGTTCACGATATTGTTCGGGCGTCATGTTGAAAGCCGTCTTCAGATGTCGCTTGAGCATCTTCAGCTTCTTTCCATCTTCCAGACAGATGATATAATCCGGATGCACCGATTTTTTTACCGAAACAGCGGGAATCGGCTTTTCCGACGGCGTCTCAACCGGCTGCCCTACCGTGAGCAGCGATTGGTGCACCTGACGGATCAGCCCTGACAGATCCGTAATGGCTACGGTATTGTTCGAGACATAGGCCGCGACGATTTGACTGGTCAAAGCTGACAATTCGCGGGAATTGGGCGAATCGGACATTGAACGCTATCCTTCCTGAGCCGAGCGCTACTTGTTTAGAACCGGGATGCAAAGTATGCAATCATTTTTCTTAAAAGAAATGCAAAATGGCAAACTGACCATGGCTGCCCCTGACCATTTTCTTGACATATCCAACCTTGTCTGCCCCATGACCATGGTGCGGACAAGGTTGCTGATCGATCGCATGCTCCCAGGCGAAACAGCATTGCTCTTTGTACAATCCGACGAAGCTTTACGAAATATTCCTAAAGCAATCGAACAGTTGGGGCTAGATATTTTATTACAAGCGCCTGTTCTCGGACATAAAAACCTGCATCGTTTGCTCTTTCGTAAACCATGACGCGCGATACCGGAACGCCAAGCCAGCCGGCGCGCGATGTATGGCATCACGGCGCAGAACCCGTTCGGCGATACCGTCAATGACTGGTTCAAGAGGATTTACTCAAGCTTTGCGACAGTTCCGACAACAGCGCCAGCACCTCCTGGGAGGCTTTTTCATGGCGGCTCAGCGCCTCGGCCGCTGCTTGATGATTGTTCGCTTGATAATACCCCAGCGCTTCGCGGGCCGTGGCATGTACCAGCTGATGCGGCGGCAGTATGGCGATGAAAGCCGGATGACGGCGGATTTCATCGCTGGCGCTGGCGTCATACCATTTGCCCAGTCGACAGGAATGATGGTCAGGAACGGCATCGGCCGCCCATTTTTCATACCCCATCAAGGCTCGCACCAGCCTTTCCTTGAACAGGGCATGATCCAGACGGGCGATTTCCACCAGCGACCGCTCCGTTTTGATGCTGATCAGTTCCGTGGCACGGGCCTTCACCCCCTCTTGCACCTCACGGAAACATTCCAGAATCTCGTGCGTCCTCCGCCCCGCGATCTGCACTCTTTCGCGAATATCCGAGGCAAGATGGCTGACTTCGTCGGTCGCCCGGCGCTGTTGAGACAAGGAATCGGAGATATTGCCCATCTGATTGGCCGTTCGACCGGCAACCGACAGCATCCCCTCGACTTGCTCGCCAAGCCCGGTTATGATCCGCTCGCAGGCTTGCACCGCATGCTGGCCCCCCGCCATAGCCGTTGCCGCGTTACGGCTACCCTCGACCAGACTGCTGACCACGCCCCGGATCTCTTCAACGGCGGCGGTGGTTTGATTGGATAACGCCTTGACCTCGCCGGCAACGACGGCAAACCCCTTGCCGGCATCGCCAGCGCGCGCCGCCTCGATCGTCGCATTGAGCGCCAACAGATTGGTTTGCGCTGCAATCGATTCGATCGTCCCCAAAATATCGCCAATCTGGTCGGTGGCCCGCGACAGCGTGTCGATACGCTGCGATGTCGTATTGACAGCGTCGGCGACCTCGTGAATTGAGGTCAGCGCCTGCTGCGCAACCTGAGCGCCATGATGGCTCGCTTCTTCTGCGCGGTGCGCCAATTCGACAACCTCGGCCGCCGAAACCCCAATGTCGGAAATCGTAGCGCTCAACTCTTCCGCCATCGAGGCCAGCCCCTGATTTTCCTCGCGCATATCGTTCAATGCATTGCCCAGCTGCACCAGCGCAACCATAGCGTCGATCGTCCGCACCGCGACCGTGACTTCCGCTCGCAAAGAGGCTTCGCGCTCGACGATACGCACCGACGTTTCGGCGCGCTCATGCACGGCTTGACGCAGCGCATCGAAACAACGCGCCACCATCCTGCGACCATCCAAACTCAACGCCCGAACCACCTTGTCGCCCAGCAAATAGCGCGTAAGCGGCCGCAAGGGCTGCGACGCCAAAACCTCGCACCCCTCCAGCCACTGCGTCAAAAGAAGCCGTTCCGCTTCCGGCACATCGCGCAATATCGCCTCATCTGCGACGCTCATCTTTGCATACTCCCGGCCGTTATCCAGGCTGATCGCCAACCATTCTCAGTGAAGCATGGTCATAAGTACTTGGCATCTAAAATAACTAAAAACGCTTTGTCCAGCCCAACCGGCATCGTAAATGAGATGGCGTCACGGCAATGCGGAAAGTTGTCCCAGAAAACGATATCATGATTTGTAACAATGCCATCTGTATGAAACTATACCTTCTGGATAAAGGAAAATACCTCTCCCTCGAGATTGCCATCGATAAACCACAAGCGCGAAGCTAGTAGAGTCGTCTTCAGAATTACCTTACGGAATTACCCTGGTGCAGCCGCTGCGCTTTTTCATTCGTTGCGTTTCTCCGTTTAGCCATAATTTTATTGAGGTTAAACTGACATTTCACTCTATTGGCATAACCGCCACGCATAAAGACAGAACATGTGACGAAAAAGCCTCGTATATCTTCAAGCGCCCGACTGATCCACTTGGAGAAAGAAACGGCGAGAGGGCTTGAAACGTATCTGAAATCTGCTGCCCGAACGTCTTGAACTCTATGCCAAAGCTTGATTGCTTCGCGCAAGGAACATGTCGCGCCTGGCTTGCCGCTCAGTTGAACAGTGCGTCGATATCAGCTTGCGAGACCGGGTCTTCATGAGGTTGATCGTTGGGGCCATGCAGTTCCAGATCGCCATCCATCGGCGCGATCGATGGCGGCAATGGCATGGTTCCAAGTTCATCGCGGCTCCACAGATCCATCATGGCGTTGATGCGCTGCTCAATGAAAGACAAGGTCCGAACCACTTTAGTAATGCGCTGGCCGGTCAGATCCTGAAAGTTGCACGCCTCGAAGATACGAACGAGCAATCCGCTCATCTCATTCATTCGCGTCAGCATATAACCCGGAGGCGTTTGACCGCGCAACTCCTGGAGGATCTCCTCAAGAGCCTCGGTCGACGACATGATGCGATTGGTTGCATCCTCTGTCGCCGATATCACAGACGTCAATTGCTCGGAAGCCTGGATGAATTTGTCGTCCGCGGCCAGCGGATGACGTAAAGCCGCGATTTCCGCCTTGGTTGCCTTGATGCGGCCAGAAATATCGGCAAGTTCAACATGAATCCGGTCGATCGCCTCCTGATCGACCTTCAGCGCCTGATCGAGCTTACGTTCAATATGATCGAGACGATAGGCAAGGCTGACGAGATTGATCGCGCCGCCCCCGGCCGCCGCCGGGCCCGGCGGCGGACTTGTCGCCGGACTTGCGGCAACCGCCCCCGAGACGCCCACCCCTGGCTCAGGCGGTAAGCCCGCTGTGGGGCTCGCAAGCTCCACCATGCGCTTTTGCAACTGCATTTCAGCGGTAAACAGCTTTCTCGACTGCACCATGAGGCTGCGTCTCCTGAACGATTCCACGCCGGCGCCAACCATGCCTTATAATGTACAAGAGATCGATCGTTTCCCACATAATTTAGAGGAGATGGTAGCCATTGTCGATATGGATCGTTTCTCCCGACAACCCGAGCGATGCATCCGAGATCAAAAACGTCGCAAGATTACCAACCTGATCGATGGTTGGCAGCGTATGGGTCGGGGTTTTGGCCAGAGCTTTCTGGATCAGGTCGTTGAATTCCGGCAGACCCGACGCCGCTCGCGTCTGAATCACCCCCGGCGACAGAGCATGCACCCGCACCCCCTTTGGCGCCAGTTCGACCGCCAGCGAGCGCATCAATGCCTCCAACGCCGCCTTCACCGCCCCCATCAGATTATAATGCGGCACGACCCGGCGCGAACCTTCAAAGGTAACGGTCAACAAACAGCCGCCCTTGTCCAGCAACGGTTCGGCCAGTTTGGCCATGCGGGCAAAGGAATGGCAGGAGATATCGATGGCGCTCAAAAATCCTTCGCGGCTACTATCGATGACGCGACCGTGCAAATCGTCGCGCGGGGCAAAGGCGATCGAGTGCAGCAGAAAATCCAGCCGTCCCCATTTTTTGCGCACGGCAGCGAACACCGCTTCCATTTCTCCTGGACGCGCGACATCCATCGGCATGATGACCGGCGCTTGAATTTGCTCCGCTAGCGGTCGAACGTAAGCCTCAGCCTTGTCGTTGAGATAGGTGACGGCTAATTCAGCTCCTGCATTGCGAAAGGCTTTGGCGCATCCCCAGGCAATCGAACGCTCGTTGGCGATCCCGACAATCAGGCCAACCTTACCGTTTAAAGAAAAACTATCCACGATCCTGTCTCCCGCGACCAGGGTGCATTGCAGCATCCTTGATAACCGGATCGTCGTTTTCGAGCAACCGTTACGTGCCGCTGGCGATGAATTGACGTAAAAATTCATCGCGACTCGGTCAATTCAATGATGGCGCTTTACGATAAAATCGTTTTCATTGCTAAATACACGTCCATTCCCTTTGATTGCGCGGTCGCCCTTCGGCAGTATCCGCGCTCATCAACCAATGGGGCACTATGACCGATTTCACCCTGGACCCGCGCCTGACCACCGATACGCTGGCAATTTGCGATCTGCCGCTCAGCCGGGTCCTGCTGATGAACGATGCCCGATGGCCTTGGCTCATGCTGATCCCCCGCCGCGCCGGCGTGCGGGAAATTCTCGATCTGACGATCGACGACTCAGCCATGCTCATGAAAGAACTGCGCATTGCCGCTCGCGCCATTCAGGAGGAAGCGCGACCGAACAAGCTGAATATCGGGGCGCTGGGCAATATCGTTTCGCAGTTTCACATCCATGTGATTGGCCGCAATCCTGACGATGACGCTTGGCCCGGTCCGGCGTGGGGGGTGGGAAAGCCGCAACCCTACTCCGCCCCCAAGCAGCAGTGCGAGCGTTGGGAAAAGGCGTTGAGCCGCGCCGCCTTGCCTAAGACAGGGTAGTCGTGGCATTCGTTTATGGCATGTCCCCCGGAAAGTTCGGCGCATTTAACCTGGCTTACCGATGAGGAGCCCGATGACCAAGGTCAGAAATTGGCAGGAATTATCGCGCGCAATCGTGAAGTTCATTCGCGATCAATATGGCATCGAAGAAGCCATGCTGCGGCGCACGGCAACCTTGGAAGAAGATCTCGGCCTTGGACCGGAACAGCTTGAGCAAATTTTGGATTATATTTCCGAGGCGTTTGAGGTGCGTTTTCCTGAAACCACGCTGGACGAAGTCGTCCGCTTGGAGGAGCTGTGCTTGCTCACCTGCTGGCTGCGGGGATTTTTCAAGCAACCTCCCTTCTTGTCCGATGGCTTCATCGGTCATTGCCGCGCCATCAACCCGCGAGCAACGCCGTTGGTGTGACGCTCGATCGGCGGCATTGACAAGCTTTGAACCAACCGATTAGATAGCTCCACCCGCCTTTTGGACGGGCGCGTAGCTCAGCGGGAGAGCACTCCCTTCACACGGGAGGGGTCACAGGTTCAATCCCTGTCGCGCCCACCAAGGTTTCCAATGACTTAGAGATTTTAACTCGCGACTATGAAAATTCAATTGAACAGGTAAGCTCACCGACCCTTTTGGCGTTGGTTAAGCGAAGTCTTCGCTACCTCTCAGTTGGAGATAAGAAGTTCCAGGAATGAGCGCGCGTTGACTCCGCCCCTGATCGAATAGAGAGCTTCAACCGGCTCAATTTTGAACTGAGCGAATGTTTCGCGAATTTCCGGCTTGTCGTTGGTCGACAAGATGAACCGTCCCTCGATGGTGGCGAAAGCTCGGCTAGCAGCTGTGTTTAGGAGGCTTGGTTTATGCGCCATGGAGCACCCGTTTTAAGGACGGCATTCGCGATAGTGACAAGCTGGACGGTTCTATCAACGTGCTTTCGACGTGACGAACGAACGTCATCCTGGCATCTTGGCCGTTGATCGCGTGTTGCGGCATTGATGACGGCGGATTGCCATCGTGAGATCCGTGCCGCGCCCCGTACCGCTACGCCATGGCGGTCTTTTCGAGGTAGATCAGCCGCTTCACCGTTGTTGAGACGATATTGGGCCATGCCGATCTTCAACGTGGCGCGGGCGATGCCGATGGTGCGGATGACGAGGCCCATTCTCGACTTCTGCTCGGCAAAGACATGCTCGACATGGCTGCGGATTTTGGATTTCCTGCCATTAGCGATGGCCGTCCGGCGGGCCATGGGGCGCCCCTTCGGCTTTTTTCCGATGAACGCGGGAGACAAAGCCGTTTGCCTCCATAAACGCCTCGTTGGCCTTCGAGCGATAAGCGGTATCTGCCCAGACGCTGCCGGCGGTATTGGACTTGTCGAGTAATCCCTCCCGCAGACGCGCGCCCTCATAGGCCACAGCGTCCGTGGCCTGCCATTTGCGAATCAAGCGAAACCGGCGGTCAATCGAGATGTGGTTTTGATACCCGAAGGTCGGGATCGCGATATCGACGGGCGGTTTCGAGCCATCGGGCCGCTCCTTCGCCCTGGAGAACCTGACGGTCCAGCGCGCGTCCCGATCCTTGTGTGCCGGAGTTGGCCGGCCGGGCCTTCCATTCCTCCGGATACGCCCCTCCTTCAGCTCGTTCTTCTCATCCTCGGTGTTGCGTTGCTTTCGTCGCGCGGCAATCAGGCTGGCGTCAACAATCTGGCCGCCCATCGCGATATAGCCCGAGGCGCGAAGTGCGGCATCGAACCGCTCGAACAGCGCCTGGATCGTGCCAGCTTTGCTGAGCTTTTCCCGGAACAGCCATATCGTCCGCGCATCCGGCACACGATCGGACAGGCTAAGCCCCAGGAACCGCATGAAAGACAAACGGTCGCTGATCAGGAACTCCGTGCGTTCGTCCGATAGGCTGTTGGCCGCCTGGATGACCAGCACTTTGAACATCATCACCGGATCGAAGGGCGGGCGACCGCCCTGTGAACCATCCGAATAGGCCAGCGCCTTCACCAGATCGGCGCGGAAAATCTCGAACTCCACGGCGCCAGAAAAGGCCTCGAGTGGATCGCCGAGGTCCACCGAGCCGCTTCAGCCGCTCATCGATATCAAATCAAATCCAGCTTGGCCCCGCATTCGCGTCTATCCCCCACCATCAGCGGTGCCATTGAATCAAAATCGCAGCCGTCTGGCCAGGTTTTTAGAACCGTCCCAGTTTCGAACAAAGCGGTCTTCGTGGCGCTGGCCATTCTGCCGGACGGTACGCGGGATGTCCTGGGCCTGTGCTCCAGGCCAATGAGGGGGCCAAATTCTGGGCCAGGGTGTTCGGCGATCTGCGCAACCGGGGTTTCAGAGGGACTATCGCGAATTTTTGTGTTTTTGGGCCATGATGACGCGAAGGAGTGCGCATATGGCAAGTAAGAAGGACATATTGGATCAGAACTAAGTTTTTCAATAAAAACAAAGCCAGTTGGCAATTTTAGCGAATTCCAACTCAAGGTATTCTGCGGGTTTCAGAAGGCACTGCCAACCGTTTTGATCGGCATTTTATCTGTGGGTCCCCTCAATAACGCAGCTTGCGTCATGCCGCCATCTCGAGCACGAAGAGGAATATCCTCCCCCGTCGGGCGGATGGGGAACCATATGCTGGGATAGATCAACCTCATGCCGGTATAAAATCCAAAACACCGATCAGGCGTCACCGCCTGAACTGGGACAATCTGTTGCGGCTCCACACGCATCGCGACTACGACGCATTGGCTTCCCGGCGCCAGGCGCAAGCGATGACGGCTGCCATGGCCGACATTGTTGCCAGCGAACGCCGGCTCGAACAGAAGATTTCGGAATCGCAAATCAGCACGCAGCGCTTCATCCTGACGGGCTTTCTATCTGCCGTGGGCATCAATGCCGTCATGATTCTGGGTGCGATGTTCGGCTTGCCAAGCTGCTGGGTCATTAGCCTTCACCGGTGCAAGAGCCTGGACGCGAATGCAGGGTGCGGGAAACCGCACCCTTCAGTTGGAAATCAGAAGTTCCGGAAATGGGCGCGCGCGCTGGTTCCGCCCTGATCGAATAGAGAGCTTCAAGCGGCTCAATCTTGAATTGAGCGAATGTTTCGCGAATTTCCGGCTTGTCGTTGATGCTCATGATGAACCGCCCGTCGATGGCGGCGAGAAGCTCGGCTAGGCGCTGAAAATCGTTCCGGCTGAACAACCCGGCGCCATACTCCGACTCGCAGCCATGATAGGGCGGATCGAGATAGAACAAAGCGCCCTTGCGGTCGTAGCGCTCGATGAAATCGGCATATGGCAGGCATTCGACGATCACGCCGGAAAGCCTGGTTTTGGCTCTTGCCAACAGCGGGGTAAGCTTTCGCGTATCGAATCTCGCCGGCGTTGAACCGCTGGCCGCCGAAATGCCGGCCAATGATCTTGCTGCCATAGGCCGTGCGTTGCAGATAAAGAAACCGGGCGGCGCGCTCCAGATCCGTCAGGCTGTCGGGATTGGTGGCGTTCAGCCGGTCGAAATCGGCGCGGGTGGTGAGTTGCCACTTCAGAACATCCATGAATTGCGGATAATGCCGTTGCAGGATGCGGAACAGCGTTGCCACATCTTTCGAACGGTCGTTGATGATCTCTGCTTTCGGGCGCCGGGACCGGCGAAAGAAGACCCCGCCCATGCCGACGAACGGTTCAGCGTAAAGATCATGCTCGATTGCGTCGATCCGCTCGACGATGCGTTTGGCCAAAAGCCGCTTACCGCCAAAATAGGGGGCCGGCGGGTTGACGGGAGAGACGGAAATCAGGCTGGACTCGGCAGTCATCTTTGTGCTCTTAAAAAGCCGCCCCTGCGGGGGTAGGCGGGCGCTTCGGCGTACGAGGGTCTGTTCTCGCGGTTCGGGCTGTTGCCGCAGCCCGGCCCCCGCCTCTTGGGGCGGGCAGGTATCCGTTATCGGCACAATCTGGCCTGCTCGCGCATGACGGCGTAGTCGGTCATCATGCGGCGCAAGACGGCGTCGGGGGGTAAGGCTTGCAGCTCATCGGCGGCTTGGATCTGCACCTCCTGTCGATAGGCGACGACCGGCGGGCAGGGGTTAAGGTTAAAAGCGTCCGGAGCGCAAGCGCTCATCGAGCTCGCCAGGATCAGGACGGGTAACATGGATCTGCTCATCGCGTATCCTCGCGGTTTTTTGCGGCGTCGGCGGCGCGCTGTTCAGCCCGTCCCGCCGATTTGAGGCTTGCCATGGCGGCAAAGAGGCTTGCCAGAAGGGTTAGCCCGGCGGCAAGCCAGCCAAGCAGCCGCGCGCCGCCAAGCGCTGTCCAGAGAGCGGCGAACATGGGCGTCACGCCTCCAGCTTGGCTTGTTTGACGCGCTGCCAGACCAACCAGGCGGTGCCGGCAAGAGCGGCCAGAGCAAAGACCGCGATCAGCCAGGACACGCCGGTTGCATCGACGGCTGTGCGAATCTCAGGACTGGTGACGGCGGCGGCAACCCCTGTTACCGCCAAGCCGGCTTGACCGCCAGCGGCCATTTTATGACTGAGAGAGACGGCGGGATCGGCGGGCGGGATCACCCCTGCCAGCTTCAAGCCTTCGTCGATTTCGGCGCGGCTATAGGGCTGCAAGCCATTCTCCTGGCGAATAATCGCCTGCACCAAGGCGGCCAACGCCGGGTGCCGGTGCAGGTCGATCTCTTCCATCCGGCCCGGTTAGCGCGTCGTCGCTGGCATGGGCGATGACGGCGGCGATATAGGCGGCGGTATCGTTTTCCTTGTCCGGGGCAAAGCGCGAGACGATACCCCGGATGGTGCGCAGCCCATGGCGGTCCTGATAGGCGATCAGCAGGCGGGCGAGCGCCCTGATGCCCCCATTTCGCGGCGACGAACTGGCAGAATTCAGGATCGTTCTGCACCGGGGCCAGACCCTGCCAGGGGTCGCCCCCCGGCGGATATTGCCCGGGTTGCAATTGCGGATGCCGCGCGGCCTGCCCAGCCCCGCTTTGTCGCGTGCGGTCATGACGAACCTCCAAAAACGCTGATGATTTTCTTGACCCCGGCCCAGCCGAGGAAGGTTGCGACGCTGCCGGCGGCGATCAGCACCCACATAGCGCCGCGTCCGCGATGGGCCAGTTCCTCCAACCGTTCCAGCCGGTCCGCCAGATGGTCCAATTGCTCGGAGAGATGCTCGACCGAGGCAATCAGTTTTCCGACTTCAAGTTGCGTTTCGGTCATGGCCGTCAATCCAGAACGAAGGGAGAGGAAGGGGGCGTGAAATGGTTCGGGCCGTAGCGCGATGTCCCGACCGAAAATCGAAGCTCGTCCAGATGCCCCAGTAATGGGACGCCGTGAACGCCATATGAATTCTCCCAATGGGATCCGGGAACGGAAGAATTCGGGGGTGTCGATAAAATAATACGGTCTCCTTGAAGTCTTCCAGGAAAACTTCCAAGATTAATAACTGAACCATTACAAGAAGCATACGCGGTCCCTGAATATTTATAATAAGAAATATGAGACCATTTATTTTGCTCCATATCCAAATTACCCAAAAAATATCTATTAACGTTTCCAAGATGTATTATTGTGTCTTTTTCGTTTGCAACGATACCGGTAAAAACCGCATTGGCATCGTTAGCGTAATAGGGCCACTCCCCGGAAGGGTCCAACTTGACGAAAATTTCCAGACACCAATCCTCATGGCCCACTTTGTAGAAATCGGGGATCGCAGGCGTGAAATACCCGCAGCCGCGGTTATTGTGCAGACACCGTTCGCCAAAACGCGCGTCCGCGCCAACCAAAGCCTGGCCTGGCTCTATAACCGTATAGACGCCGCCGCGCTCATCGACGGGCGGCATGGCGGCGTTGTCGAAATGCACCAACAGCCGGGTAAGCGGCAATTGCCGCCCGCCGCCGCCAACAAGTGATGTCGCTCCTAATCCGCGCATGGTCTTAGCCTCCCTTATGGGTGCGAACGCCCTTCCAGTCGGGCGATTCGGCGATTTTGTAAAAGCTGAACAGGGTTTCTTCGTACGGCCCGACGGCAATCGCCGGCTGGTTGCCGCCGCCATCCCAAACGATGCTTTGACCGCCTGGCGCGGCGAAGGTAACGCTGCGATAGCCCGCGCCGTCCTGAACGATCGCCACGGACAGGGCCGCACCCGTGCCGGCTGCCAGGGTCAAGCTCGGCAGCGTCAAGGTTGTGTCCACTGTCAGCGCCAAACGCTTGACGTTGCCAAGGCTGATATCGCTCATCGCATGGCTGGCGGCGGTAACGTTCTGGGATTCGACCGTCTCCCGATAGCCGGTCAATACCGGGTCCAGGGCTGCAAGCTTTTTTCGATCCAACTCCACCAGCGCCGCCTGTACATCGGTGGCCGTCAGTCCGCCCGCCGGCGTCACACTCACCTGATCGGCGCTGTAGTCGCCAGACATCGGCGCGACCTCACCGACGCGGCTTTTGAAGCTGGCAACGCCGGCCTTGTTCTCCACTGCCGTCACCTTCGCGCTCAAGGCGTCGAGAGCCTTGAGCTTTTCTGTGGTCTCGCCGGCCCTGGTCTCAACCGCCGTTATCTGTTTTTGCAGATCGCCTATCGTGCCAACCTGGTTTTTCAGGGTTGCGATCTGCACAGACAGCGCCGCCGCTTCGCCGTCCAGTTCAGCCAGCGCCGATTGCACGTCGGCGGCCGCCAGTCCGCCCGCCGGCGCGACGCTCACTTGCGCTGCGCGATAATCGCCAGACATCGGCGCGACCGCTCCGGTGCGGCTTTTGAAGCTCGTCACCGCGTCCTTTTTTGCGTGTACTGCCAGCTGAGCCTGGCAGCCGTGCAACAGGGCGTAAAGTTCGCCCATCATCCGGTCGATTTTCGCAAAAGCTGATTTCAGCGATTCGCCGTCATTCGGTTGATCGCTGCCAAAATCCAGAGGCTCTTGACTCATCATTCATGCTCCTAGCAAACGAGATATTTGGTCACGCCATCCGACAGAGCCGTTATCGGCCGCCAGCGCGGATGCACCGGTTGACCGTTCGTCACCGGGATTTGTCCGAGCAGCCCGACGACCACCCATTCCGGGCGCTCGCTGCGCGGCGCATAGGCGCGCGCGGGATCGAAGGCCGGGTTCAGCGCCGGCGCGACGATCTCGGCCAGGACGGCATCTTTCGGGACGCTTCGCGGTCGCCTGGCGCCTTCGGCGGGCGCGGTGCGGGTAGCGTCGAAATCCTCATCGAACCAGCGCCACACGGAGCGCGTGAGCGTAAGCGGCGCGCCGTAATCGTCGGTGAGGTATTTGCCGGCCCAGTTCAAGGCGGCGTCGTTGCCGACCATGCCGGCGGCTCCTTCGGGGCGGATGACGCCGACGATGGTCTCCGGATCGTCGTCTGGCGTTGCCGCGCGCACCTTGCCGGCCTCGAGCGCGACTGACGCGCCGGGCGCGATCCTCTGGCCGGTCAGGCTTTCAAAGCGCTCGGCATAGTCCGCGCCGCTGCCGGAATAGGGGCCGTTGGCAAAGGCGGCGCCGTTATGATCGACGCGAAACAGCAAGGCGCCGCGTCCGTTCCAGGCTCCGTTCCAAACGGTGAGGACGCCTTGGACCGTTCCGGCGTGCAGTTCCTGTTCGCTTTCGGGGTGGTAATTGACGTGCAGGCAGCCGCCTTCGATGCGGACATTGTCGGCAAAGCGCACCCGGTCGCCGGCATTGCGCACCCGCACGATCGCCCCGCCGACATAAGGTACGGGCGTGTGGTAATCGGGCGGGGTGTCGGGCATGCCGACAAAGGTTTTTGCCGCCAGCGCCGCCATTACCTGGTTGATGGCCGCCATCAGCCGGGTCATGATCGATTTTTCAATCGCGTCCCAGAGATCGCGGTCGCGGCCTTTTACCGGCGGCACTTGCGCCTCCAACAGCACCCGCAGGATGTTTTCCTGCAAATCGTTGAGCCAGGCGGCGGTGACGACGGTTGGAACCGCCCCCGTCAGCGGGTTGCCCTCGGTGAATAATTTCTCCGGGGTAGCGCCCTCGCCATCAATCCGGTGCATGTTTGAAAACCTCCAATCCGTCGGGACGCATCGTATCCCACAGCAATAGCGATTGAGCGGGCCTGGCCCGGTCGATCAGGCACAAAAGCCACGCCAATGGCGCGGAATGCCCGCTGCACAAACAGATCGACCAGGCAAAGCGCCAGCCATTGTTGGCGAGCCTGGCGCCCGCGTGACCGTAGAATTCCGCCTGGCAGCGATGGCCGGTAACCAAGCCTGGCGTCGGCCCGTTGGGGCCGGCGCGAAAGGGGCGGAATTCGGCAAAGCACAATTCGATGCCAAAGGACGCCAGCGCCAAATCGCGAAAGATGGCGATCGACTGCCCGCCGCGATAATTCAGCCGGGCGACAATGCGCCGCCGCCGGTCGCCGAGCGTCGCCGGCTCGGCTGGCGCGCATGGATCCGGCCCGATCAGCCGTTCCCAATCGGGGAGTAATTCGCTTGCATCCGTTGGGACCGATTCGCCTATCAGATCGCAGCCGCGATTGTGCGCCCTGGCGAAATCCGCCGCCAGCGCCAGAAGCAGCCGCTGAAGATTGCTCTCGGGATCGCGCGGCCAAACCGGCCCGGTTGGCAACAGATCGGCCAGCATCGAGCGGTAATCTTCGTCCGTTGCGCCGCAGCGCGCATCCGGATCGTCCGCGAGCGTCAAAGGGGCAGCCATGTCACTTTCCCGAGCTTTGGAATGCCGAAGGCATGGGTCATGGAGACATTGCCATAGCGATCGAAGGACAGACCGGGACCGGCGGCCACCTCGACCACGTGATCCCACTCGCCGGTCGCGGTGCTGATCGCCTCGCGGATATGGCTGATCAGGAGAACGCCGCCCGGCGCGCCTTCGCGCCAGAACAGATCGCTTAGATTGGCGAGCGTCGCCGCCTTGACCGCCTCGGTCATCGGCTTTAGCAGAATGGCAAGATCGATCGCTTGCGCGATTGGGGCGAAAACGAACAGCCCCGCCGTTACCGGGCGCAAAATATCGATATGCTCGAAGACGATTTTCAATTCGTCATCGGTTGGCTGACGGTCGCCTTGCGCGCCATCCTGCCACATGACCATGACGCCGACCGTGCCCAATCCCAGCCGGTGCGGATAGACCCAGGCGCGCGTGACCCCTGGGACTTCCAGCGCCCAGCGCAGATAATCGTGCGCCGATCCGCCTTCCGGCGGTTGCTGAATGCGCGATAGCAGGCGTTCGCGCAAACTCTCATCCGATTCGAGATCGGCGCCGCCGCCCCAGGCGGCATCGATGCGCGCATCCGCCATGACGCCGGCGAGCGACGCCAGCAGCGCCACCCGAACGCCGGCGGCAAGATTGCCCGCCGCGCCGGCATCGAGCGCGCGCGCTGGAACCAGCGCGACGCCGCCTGCCGGTATCGTGATGTCCTGCACGCTGCTCAGCAGGATCGGCGGCTGAGCGCTGCCGGATTTCGACCAGAGCGTTCCAGCCGGCACGAGCGATCCTGCAAGACCGGATACCCGAATTTTCCCCTGCGCGACCGATGCCAGCCGGCGCGTTACCCCCCAGACCGCCGCCCATCGGTTGAGATAGACGCTCTCCGCCGTGTCGGGGAAGATCTGCGCCGAAAGCCAGGTCAGGTAGCCATAGACGCCGTCGATGCCGCCGGCAAGCGCTCGCGCCAGCGCGCCTGACACCGACCGCCGCATCAACGCCGCCGCCCCCGGCAAGCGCGCAGCGATATCCTCTGAGATCCGCGCAATCAGATCGCGCAAGAGGGGTCTGTTGAACGGCATAATCCTGTCCTTACGGATCCGTCCGATCGAACATCTGCGCCCAGGACCAGTCGAAACGGCCTGACCACAGGCTAGCGCCAGATCGCTCAATCCAGATCGACAGCGAAATCTTCTGGAATGCATCGCGTTGCGCCTGCACGCGCACGCGATCGGCAATGCCATCTTCGATCAGCCATTGCAGCGCTTCTTCGGCATAACAGCGCAGCCGCTCGGCGGTTCCATTCGTCCATTTCTCGCGCGACAAAAGCCAGATCCGGGAGCCGATCCGGTCGCCGCGGCCTTGCGAAAGCGGCGGCAAGGAGCCATCGGCCCACCAGCCCCGGCGGCCTGTCACGCCGGGCGGGCGGCCGCTTTCAAACCCGCGCCAACAGGAGTCCGCGTCCGGCAAGGCATCGTCCGGCAAGGCGCGCCGGTCGCTGAACAGCGAGATCAGCGTCGCGGTTTCCAGCGCCCGATCATGGGCAAGATCGCCGTCAACGATAGCAAGATCGCCGCTCCAATCCTCAAGCGACCATATGAGATCGGCATCCATCAGACGGCCTTGACGCAAGATGAGCCGGTGACGACCGGCCAGCGACCAGCCGACGAGCCACGGGTAATCTCAACAACATCGCCGATGCGCGCGACGGGCCGCACCTCGCCATCGCCAAGCCCGATCTCCGGCGCCTTGAGCGTAACCGCTTTCGGGCTGTCGATGGCGATCCCCTTTTCGGTCAACCGGATCGTCTGCCCGAAGCGATCTGAGATCGTCACCCCGTGACGGTAGAGATAGATATGCTGAGACAGATCGTCGTACAGCGCCGCTTCGCCCGTCTTCAGCGGCCCGAAACGGTAGCGCGCATCGTCGCACACGATCATCACCTGATGCGAGGCGTCGCCGCCCACCTCGACCACGATGCCTTCGGCTCCGGCGTGCGGACGGGAGGCAAAGCCATAGGGTTGCATTATCTCGGTATCGTCGCGCACCTCTTCGGCATGGCGCTGCGTTTGCCCCGCCTGGCGTCCGGCAATCAGCCTGGTTCCGCCGAGGATGGCGCGGGCAACCATGCAGCCCGCCCGCCGGACCAGGGGCCCAAGCGCGCGCGTCAAAGCCATTGAGTCCATGGCGTTTCATTGCTCCTCAGAGACTTGTCCGGAGACTTGTCCGGAGACTTGCCGGGATATCGGGCCGCGCGCCGAAAACAATCCTTGCGACTGCGCTTTGCCGTCCGAACCGCGACCGCCGTCGCTTTTCGGCTTTTTCGCCTTGAGCGGTTCCGGCAGATAGGCTTCCTGCGGCAAAAGGCTGAGCTTCGTCACCATCCCGCCCGATTCGTTCAGAGAAAAATCAACGCCGCCAATCACCAGGGATCGCTCCAGCGCCATCAGGGGATCGATCAGCCAGACCACGCCATTCGTCTGCCAGAGCGCTCCATCCGCCGTGCGCCAGCCTGGCGCGGTGTAGGTCAGGCTGAGCGACTTGCCCAGCCGATGCGCCGCTTCCCACTGCGCTCGCCCCTGCGCGCCGCCCGCCTGCGCCGCGGTTTCCGCCTGCACGACCAGCAGCCGATAGCGCGTAACGCTGTCATCGCGCGCAACCCCTTGGGCAGAGGCGACGGCTTGCGCCCGCTCGGCAATCTCGGCGCTGCGTCCAGCGCCTACCGACGGGCCAGAAGCCGACGGCTCATCCTCGCTATCCTCGTCATCGTCGGGGTCGGCGCGTTCATCCTCGTCGCTGACGGCGCCAAAGCTGTCCCGGTGCAGTCCGGGCGATTGACCGAAGACGCGGTATTCGCTGTAACGTTCCTTGGCGCTGAAACGCCCGTCGGCGGCAAGGATGGTTTTGCCCAATTCCAGCGTTCCGCAAGAGCGCCCCGCGCCAGGGCGGGCAAGGATGAGATGTCCATACGCATCGTCGCTCGCCAGAAGGCCGCGCAGCCGGCACATCCGCTCGATGACATCGAAAACCTTATCGCCTTTCTCAACGGTCAGTCCGGCGAACGGCTCGCCGCTATCGCCCGATGTCTTTACATCGATGCCATAGGGCCGGGCCAGCGCTGAGGCGATCTGCGCCAGCCGCTGCCCGCGAAAATGACCGCCATTGGCGTTTGTCGCAGCAACCCCAGCCGCTTGCGTCATCGCCGACAAGCCGGCGGTTGGGCTTGGACGCCCATGCACCATGCGCGAAATTTCGCCGTCCTTGTGAAACAGACCCCGGACCGGGTTCGCTTTGCCGCTGGCGCCATCGCCGCCGCTGAAGGCCGGATCAACCGAGCAATCGACCAGATCGCAGGTCCTGGAGCGGCCCGTTACCTTGATGCTGTGATCGCTCGCGCCATAGCTGACGCAAACCTCGTCGACATAACCGGTCAACACAAGATCGCCGCCGATATAAACCCGGCACTGCGCGCCGCAATAAAGACGCGGCGGCACGCTCGCCCCCTCCGGCCCTTTGCGTTTATCGGTCAGTCCGAGGGTGAAATCGCCCGCCGCCCGATCCAGCGCGCGCGAAACCGAAATCTCGGTCCAGCCCTCGTGCGCCGACCAGATTGCTCGATGCGTCGTCAGCGGCGCCGATGCGCCCGGCAAGATCGTCGAAATCCGCCATCAGCCGGAAGCGCCGTTCCGCCGCATCGCGCGAGGATGTCGGACGATAAGCGCACAGATGCCGGCAACGCTCGATGAAAACGGCGTGCGAGACCAGACCGGCCAGCGCCGCGCGGTTGCAGCGCAAAACCCTCCTGTCGTCAGTCTCGGGATATATACTGGACCATCCAGGCTGCGTCGCGCCGCGCGGCCAGCTTGTCCCGATCCACGGCGCATCGCTCCATTTCGCCGCCGCCGATAGCGCGTCGAGCGCCACGAAAAGCGCGTCGGCGGCGCTACTCCCAACGACCGGATCGACCAGAGCGGCGACGATGCCAAGCGCCCTTGTCGGGATCGATCTGCCGTTGCGCTCCAGCGTTTGGCCGAGCGTCAAGGCTTCGCCCAACAATCGCCCGCCCAGGCTATCGGATAGCCCGAGATCGGAGGCGATGGCCGACATGCCGCGCAACAACCCCAGCCATTCGCGGCTCAAGGCGTCGCCGATCGCGCTTGATAGCCAGCGGCTGCCCGGCGATGCCGTGCGCCAGTTCCTGGCAAAGCGATCGCGCGCAGCGCTTCGAGCCGCAACCGTGCGCTCGGCGGCCGCATCCGGCCCCTGGCCAACCGGCAGCGGGTGCACCGCCTCGCCCGCCTCGGCGAAATTGAGGGAAATCCGGCAGATGCCGCCCTCGGATTTCGACTCCGCGATCTTGCCCGCCCCGGCCAATACCATCTGCTGGGCAGGCCAACTCGGCAATTCCAGGGTTCCCGGCCCCGGCTGTTCCAGCGCTTCCAACAGGCGATCGCGGCGATCGAGATAATCGCCGCCCAGCAGATAGGCCGTGACCGATATTTTGCGTTGCGCGCGCCCCAGATCCTGCGACGATGGCAGATCGCGCAGCGGATATTCGTGCAACGCCACCCGCCGCCCGGCTTCCAAATCGACGGCGTCGACATGAAACGCCACGCCGCGCCAGCGCGCCGGCTTCAAGCGATCCCGCCAGTTTGCCATCAATAGGAACCGAAGGCTAGCCCGAGATCGGGCCGGAAGGACAGGCCGGGCGAATCGCTCCTGGAACCGGTCACTTCCATTCCCGGCGGCGGGTTCTCGAACCTGACCACCATCTCGCCGCCGATTTGCGCTTTCGCCGGCGCTGACGGCTGCGTTAGCGCGCTCAAACCGTCGCTGGACGCGGGCGGCGCATTCGATGCCGCAAGGATACTCGCCGTACCGCCGAAATCGAATTTGGGGATCTCAAAACCGAACAGCCCGGCCACAGCCCGTAAGGGCGCGTCCAGGCGGCTTAACAGATTTTTAACCGCGCCAGCCATCCAATCGACAAAAGCGAGGAAGCCTGTTTTGATGCGATCCCAGCTTGCCGAAAACCATTCGCTTATTCCGCTCCATTTGCCGGAAATCGCATCGACAAAAGCGAAGAAGCCCGTCTTGACGCTATCCCAGCTTGCCGAAAACCATTCGCTTATTTCGCTCCATTTGCCGGAAATCGCATCGACAAAAGCGAAGAAGCCCGTCTTGACGCTATCCCAAAGAGGTAAGAGCCATTGGCTTATTTCCTCCCAATTGTCGTAAATCAAATAGACGGCGGCGGCGAGCGCGGCGATGCCGGCAATGACCCAACCGATAGGCGTGGTCATCAGCGCCGCGCCGAACGATACCACCGCCGGGATTGCCGCCCAAAGAGCCGGGACCAGACTCGTCAGGATGGATAAGAGCGGCCCGAGCAGCCCGGTCATGCCCAGAGCGGCGAGGATCCCGGCATTGTCCCAGCCGCCAAGCCAGCCGATCACCTGCTGGATGGCGGCGATGAAATTATTCATTCCCTCCAGCACGCGCTCGAAATCGATCTGCTGTATCCACGCGCCGATGCGCTGAACGAACTCGCCAAGCTGCGTTGCGATCAACTCGCGATTGGCGGCAATCCATTTGGTCAAATCTTCGACCAGCGGATCAAGGGCCGGGACGATGTTGGCGGCAATCGCACGCGACAATCCTTGAAGCGCGCTCATCAGCTTTGCCACATGGTCCGCATAATCCTTGACGGCTTTGCCCGACTTCTGATCCATGACGATGCCAAGCGTCATGGCATCTGCTATCATGCCTTCCATGGCGGCTTTGCCCTCATCCATCATGGGCAGCAATTGGTCGCCAGACTTGCCGAACACTGCCAGCGCGGCGGATACTTTCAAGCTTGGATCGGTAATTTTTTCCAAAGCGCCGGCAACCGCCAGAAAGATTTTGTCCGGCTTGCGTTTCGCCAGATCGTCCGCCGAAATGCCCAGAGCGTCGAACATCTCTTGCGCATGGGGTACTCCGGCCTTGGCGGCGCCGATCTGTTTATTCAGAAATTTAAACGACTTTCCCAAGGTTTGCGTTGAGACGCCGCCTTGTTCGGCGACATGGTTGAGAGCTTGAAAAGCCTCGAAGCTTATGCCAGCGGATGTCGCCGCATCCATCATGCTGTCGGCATATTCGCTGGCGGCATGGGCGGCATTCAATAGCCCGACAATGGAACCGCCGCTGAAAACAGCCGCGAGCGGCGCCGCTAGGCCAGCGGCATGACCGGCCAGCGAACGCACCCGGCTGCCGATCCCCTCGATCCCCGCCATCGCGCGCTTCATGCCGCGCGTTTCCATCATGGCTTGCAGCGCCAGCTTGGCGCGCCGCGCCGGGGCGGCAATCCCATCGAGACTGCGCACGATCGCCCGCGCCGGCGCCGTTACCCGGTCGATCAGCGACATTAAAACCCGGACGGACTCAACGACATTGCTCATGATTTTTTCTTCGAACGCTTTAGATAATAATCGAACGCGGCTTCAAGAGCGGAGGATGCGCCTTTCTTTACAATTTCAGCGGCAATATTTACCATGGAAAGTTTGGGCTTTATTCTTGCCTGCTTAACCAGAGTGTAAAGCAGTTCAATCCTTTCTCCATCTTTTGCTTTTCTTCGTCTGAAAATAAAATCCTGTTTTTTATTTTTGAATTTCCCGAGACCGTTAAACGTGCCGACTTCATGTTTTTTGTTGCGCAGCGCCGTCGGACGCGAAGAACTGCGCAAAATGGTTCTGACATCGCTGCGAATGCCATGGTGGTGTGCGTCGTTTTTCTCAATCGGAATAGCGATGCGATGACCGGCGATCGATGTCTTCATCCCGCCCTCTTCATGGCGCGCCAACCAATCGTCCAGCGTGTAAACCTCAGCCGGCGAACCGTTGCGGTAACTGGCGTTCTTCACGCGAATTCCCTGTTGCGCCCGGCGATTGCGCAAGATGAAGGCGTTCGCCAAATGGTCGCGGATCCGATTGCGCGCCTGCCACGCCAGATCGTTCATTGCCTTGGCGGCAACCAACGGCATCCCTTCGGCAATCGCGGCGATCAGGGTCAAGCCGCCGCTTTCGGCAAACACCGTCCGGTCAATCTTCGCCATCGCCAACTCCCGCGAACCGCGTCAATGGATTCTGTTGAATTCCTTCGCCAGAACCTTCAACCCCAACGGGGTGATGAGAACCTGCATGTGGTCCTCAACATGGCCATCTGAAAAGCGGACCTTGACTGGAGCTTCCACCATCAACCCCGCCTCGATCGCCCAGGGTTCGGCGCGCAGAACATTGCCATCTTCATCGAAAATATCTTCCGGGGTACAGTACCGGGGAGCCGTCATCGCTTTTCCTTTCAAACCGCCCGCGCCTCTTGAAGATCGACCGGGGTCAGGCGGACGTGGTCCAGCGCGCTACCTCACCGATCTTGAGACCGAAGCGGAGTTTCTGACCGCCGCCCTGGAGCAAGATGATGGCGACGGTAAAATGTTGGCAGCCGCGCTCGGCGTTCTTGCCCGTAAGCACGGCATGTCCGATATGGCCGCATCCGCACAGGTCAACGCAAACACTCTTTATCGCAGCCTATCTGCAACAGGAAATCCAAGCATTGCGACAGTCTTGAGAATCCTGCGAGCGATGCGACTGAACCTGGTTGTTAAAGCCGCGGCGGAATAAGCCAACTCACTGATATTTCTTATTTATGGCGGCGGCAATGCGCTCGGCATGGCGGCGGAACCAATGGTAGGTTGGCGCGGTCAGGGCTTGCGCTTCTGTGGGGGACCAGCGGTAAAGCCAGGCGAGGTCGCCTGCGATGCTTTGCCAGCCGCAGCCCCACTCCGCGACAAAGGGCCAAGTTCGGCCATCACCGCCTCCAGATCCTCCAGATCCAGCATCTGCGCGCTCGACAGCGGAATCGAGCAAACGCCAGAGATCAAGCCGGCGATCTTTGCCATCTCGCCTTGTGCGCCATCCATCGCCATCAAATGCCCCAGCGTGATCCGCTCAGGAACGCTCAGTTCCGTTACCCATTCGCCATGGGCTTGAATCGGATGGCTGAGCGCGACCGTCTTCATCAAGCGCCTCCCATCTGTTCGGCAATCGCCATGCCTTCAAACTTCACCGAGAATTTACCATCTTCCGTCTCCACCGACAGTTCCGATACCAGCCAGGCTTCCGACAATACATAGACCTTGCCGTTGGCCTGCTCGATAGTGACGGTGGCATTTTCGATGCCGGCCAGCCTGGCCAGGGACAGATTGCCGCGATCCGTTACTTCGCCCTCGATGCTCGGAATAGCCGGCTTTTCGATATAGCCGTGAACGCCATCCTGACCGGCGACGCCTTCGCGCACCTTCTCGGCATAATTCACCTTCCAGCCGCCTCTGGCATACATCTGCTGGCCGTCGACGCGGACATAGATCGTGCCCGCGATACGGTTGCTGAAGGGCTGACCGCCGCCGCCATTCACCCGGCTTTGAAATAGTCCCGTCATTTCGCCTCCTTAGAATTGCAGCCGGAATTGCACCGCGCCGGCAACGAACCTCAACTGGTTGACCAGATCCGGCGGCAACAGCAGGTTGAGGCGGTTCGGATCGTTTGCGTCGCGCTCGACGATCAGATTCTCAACGAAGGCCGTCATGTTTTCCATCAGCCCCAGCCGCTCCAGTTCGGCGTAATGCGCGATGGCCTCCGCCCTGACGATGGCCGGCGTCACCATGGCCGAACCAGGGTGCAGGCGCGCGCCGTCATTGGCCAGCTTGGCTCGGGGAAATTTCGACGCGATCCGCCGCCGCAAGGAGCGGACATAGTAGGACAGCGTATAGATTGTGGTCATATCGAGGTACGACGGGTCCGGCTCGCCCCATTCGTTCAGCCGGTAGGCGCTGATCTCGCGCTGGATGCGGACGGCGCCGCCCTGCACCATGCTGGTCGCAATGCCGCCATAGAGCAGGGCATTGGCATCGGGCATCTTCAGCCGGTCGTTCATCGCGGGCGCGCCGATGCCCGTCAACGGCAAGGTCTGCAATGGCCGCGCCGGGTCGATGGCAAAGGAATTCGCCGCCTGCCCGCCATAGGCCGCGGCGATCTCCCATGGCGGCGATGGGCAATCGGGGATGCCAAGCACCGAGATATACGGGCTGTTATTGGTCTGGCCGTAGGCCAGCAGAGTATCGAGAGAGCCTGTGCGCGCGCTGAACACGCCGCCATAGAGTTGAGTATTGGCGTGCCAGCGCCGCGCCATCTCTTGCGCCATGACCGCGCCGGCATCGCCGTCGGTGTAAGGACAGACGATCACCGACCATTCCTCATCGCCGATTTTCGAGAGGATCTTTGCCATCGACGGATCGCCAGCGCCGCCCGCCATCGGCGCGATATTGACATTGATCCCGTCCGGCAGCCGCTCGCCCAACACCGCGCCCAGATAATTGATGCGCAGATCGATCAGGTTGCACAACTCGCCGCCATGGCGCGCGGTCAAGGCGGCGCTTGTCTCATCCGCCGTCGCGGTAACGGGCAGATCGGGCGATCGATTGACGGCGTCTGTCACTTTGCGCGCGATATGCGCCGGGCCGTCGGCTTTGGCAAGGGCAACGCGCACGCGCTGATAACCGATATAGAGCGACAGAATCCCCGGCTGCCGGATGGCGCTGCCGGTAAAATCGAGCTTGCCGGTCGCGCAAACGATCGCGCCGCGATAATCGACCGGCACATCCTCGCTATCGACGGCCAGATTTTCCGGCAGCGACGGCGCATCGTCAACGGCAATGCACCAGAGTTCCGAATTGGGATCGTTGCGGCGGTAAATCTCCACCATGCGCGCCAGCATCGATCCGCGCCCGAATTGCGCCTTGGCCTGGTCGGCGCCGCGCACCCGCTCCAGCGCGCCGGCGCGAACAGCGCTACCCGGCAAGCGCGCGCCGATCAACAGGACCTTGCTCAGTTCCTGAAAATAACCGGCGCGCGAGGAATCGAATTCGAACGCCTGGCCCGGCACCCGCCGCCCAGGTTGGATTTGGGTAAAGGATATCGTCATCGCTTCCTCTCTAACGCATCCGCCTCGACTTCAACCCGCCCATCCGGCCCCTGGCGGCGCGCCGGGGTGAAGCGAGCCAGACGATTTGGGTCAGCTGCCGGATCGACGACATCGACCAGCAATCTCACGTCGGTCAGATCGTCGCCATCTATGCCCGGCGCTTGCCAGACATACTCCAGATCGACCGAGATGACCGCCACGCCGGGCACGAATTCGCCGCCGCCGGCAAAGCCGGTGCGCGTGTTCACGCTGGCGATGGTGGTATGGGTCGCCAAAAACGGATCCAGAAACACCGCCGTTTCCACTTGCGCGCACAGCCGGTCCAACGCCGCATCCCAGTTTTCAAGCTCGTCGTCGCCGTCGAAGCGCCCCTGATAATCGCCCTCAGCCGCCAGCACTCTGGCTTCAATGACAAGCGTCTGGGTAACGTTATAGTCGGTGGGGCTGTTGGTTATCTGCCGGCAATTTTCGCTTGCCGTGAACACCACCAGCGATGCGGCGACGTCGTCGCCCAGAGGAGAGACGCGCGAGCGGTAAACATGGCGGCCCGCCAGGGTTCTTGAGATCAGCAAGGCGGCAATATGATCGCGCAAAATGGTTCTGCGATGCGGCTGCAAGGCTGCGGGCAGCGCCGGCAGGGCCGGGCTGGGCGGAAAGGATTGGGGCGTCATGCAACCTCGTCGCGGCGCAACAAGGGCAGGACATGCTCAGACCATTTGATCTGTTGGATCATCGTCCCGTCGCCTTGACGCTTGCCGGTATCGAGAATGCGGCAGAAGCCTTGCGCTGCTTCGAGCGGAACCCAATGCTCGCCCTTTTTCGCTTGCAAACCGGCCTCGGCGATCAGCAGGTTGACTTTGCGGCCGCTGATGCCCAGGCGTTCGCCTAGTTCGGTCGGGGTGAAATAGAGCGAGCTTTGATCTTCCGCCGTCAAATGGGTATGACCCAGCAAGTCCAGAACATTGGCTCCGGTCAGTTTGGTCACGAGCTGGTTGGCGCTGATGGCGGCGGCGTTTTTATCCAGTCCCAGGGCGCGCGCGGCGCGAACCACCAGAGGAACGAATTTGACCGCTGCCATGACCGGCGGCGTCTGCGTCCTGGTTCCATAGCTTCCCGTCTTGCGGATCGCGGGAAGGACTTCCTCGAAAACCCATTTCTCGAACCGTTCCGCCGCGGGCAGCTTGCTGCCGACGATCAGCCGCAATACGTCCGGTTCCGACAGAATGCGAAATTCCTGCACTCCGCCCGCTGTCGAAAGGGGGTAGCGTTTTGCTACCCCCTTGCAATGCTGATTCATGGCATCGGTTGGGTTCGTATACCCCAGCCGCTCGGCAACATCCTTGCCGACGAACCACGGCTCGCCGCTGAGTTCAATGACGCGAACGGCAACGCCCTCGAAAGTGAAGGGGATCAACTCTTTCATGGCAGGTTCCTTTAAGCTCGCGCCAACAGGCGGTCGATAACGGCTCGCGCGGTGGCAACGAGTTCCTCGTAAGCGCCGACGGTTTGCCCGCGCTCGATCGCCTCGATCAACATCAACGCCTTAATGGCAAGGCCGCGCGCGCCATGGGCAGGGGTGCGGCAGATCAGCCGATGCTGCGGCTCCCAATAGCGCTCGCTACAGGCTTGTCCGGGTTTCGCGAGCAGCGGCGCAAAATCAGGGTGCGCCCGATATTCGGGCCGTCGGGCTGAATGTCCTGGATCTCGTACGCCGTCTCGCCAATCGTCAGCCGGTCGTTCATCCTGGGTAAGACGGGCCATTCATCGTCGCGGATGCCGAGCGCGGGCGCTGTGGTGCTGTAATCGACCTGCCCGCCATCGCCGAGGATGGCATGATCGGCCTTGAAAATTCCGCGCCGCCAGGCGGGATCGCCGGTTTGCGGGTAATGTCGGACCTGGATGGCGAAGGCCGCCATCGCCGGCCCCAGGACCAGGCGCGACAGACCGGCGCCGGTCAAGCCGGCCATCACCGCCCCTCAACCAGAACCGAGGGATTGAGGCACATCGGCAGAACGTTCGATTGGGTCTCGACGGTGACGCCCTTCTTGCGGTTGGCCATCGGTTCGATGGCGGCGTAAATATCCAGCCCAACCGTATTGACGGTCTCCAGCCAGTCCGCCGGCGCGAACAGCAGATCGAAGGTTTCCGACGTGCCAAGCGGGAAAAAGCGCGCCGCGCCGGCATCGATATAGCGCCGCTGCGCGCCGTCGCTGCTCATGGATTGCGCGGCGTATTCCTCGAACAAAATCCCTTGGAAGAGAAAGCCGCGCGAGACATCGTCCCGCAAGGGATTGCCGGGGGCCATGTAATAATCGTAAGCCGAGCGCACGCGCGGATGCGAAATAAACTGGTCGAACCATTCGCTGGAACACAGCGCATGAACGCCGCTCATGACATCGCCTTGAAGGCTGTTGGCGATATGGCGCGTCACGCTGCGGCAATGCCCCTGGATATCGGAATCGGGATCGGTCAAATTGAAATCGACCGTATGTTGTTTAATGTCGAAATGCCGGAAGCTGTCGAACAGCACCCGGCCTTTCGGATCGGTGACGACGCCGTGCAAAGCGCGCGCGTAAAGATATTCCCGCGTCAGGGCATGGGATTTCTTCAGCCGCTCCAGCTTGGCCGTAACGACGCTTTGCACGGTCTCGTATTCGCTGGCCGAGCCGAACTGCCGCACGCCGCTGATTTCGTCGGCATAGACGCTGGCATTCCTGGGAAAATGCGGGACCGGGATGGCGTGCATTTCCCGCTGCCCTTCTGCCAGCAGATCGCCGCCGCCGCCGCGTTCGGCGCTGTCGATCAGC
>JAJTWR010000354.1:0-75898 GCA_021613335.1 Whitmania pigra
TTTCTTAAAATCTTGCCTTGAGACTTTTATTTCAAAAAGTGTGCTTTTATAAGCTTCTATACATAAAACATCTGGTTCTTCACCACAATGAACAGTTTTATACTCTACTAAAGCAACTTCTTTTAAAAATCTTTTTGCCGTCTTATAACATAATTCTGTATGCGTCATTTTTTTTAATATCCTTTCATTTTTTATTTCCTTGCTCTTTTGTGTTCGATTAAACCTCATCTCCCCAATAATCCCAGCCATCACGTTTTGTCCTAGCAAACATTTCTAGCTTATTAGCGTTTGGATAAAGTCTTTCAATTATTGATAAGACACTTCGGGCTTCTTGCTATGTCGAGTTACTTGTTCTGTAAATACCGAATGTATCTTACCTCGCTCATCTTTAGACACAGGAAGAAGTTTGCCTTTATACATATATAACATATATTCATGTCCGTATCTTATAGTAAACGCAGCAGGTATTCCTGTCACTTTGTTCCATATCATTCTAGCGTGGAGTTTCCACCCTAATTTTTTTGCTATAGTTTCCGCTTGAGGTAAATATTTTTCCTATACCATCTAAAGATAAAGTCTTATAATTAATGTTTTTCCTGATGAGTTTATCCTTACATTTTTTTTTCCACCCTTAGTTTGCGTCCATGGCGGGTCTATATAAAGCAAATCATAAATTTTTTGTAGTGTATATATCAACTTTCATTTTTTACTCCTTATTATTTTATATATCCCTTTTTATTAAACTGAAAAAATCTGAGCATTACTTGTCAGCCTTCTCATTAAAGCATTGTCTGCTATCCAAACCGTAAGCTCTGTGATAGTTTTATTTGAAATGAGTATTGTCGCTTTTTTTCTTGCCTGTCTCTCTTCAATATTAAAATAAAAAATCACGTTCGGCGTCTGTTGCAGATATGCGGTCCAGCTCATCAATTACAAGTAAATTAAAAGAAACATATTTATCTAATTTCTGTTGCTCTGAACCGTTTTCACCTTGAAAAACAGAGCGATAGTCTATGAGCATTTTTTTGCTGTTTGTGTAAAAACTGTTTTGTGTATTCTTACTGCCGAAATTGCTAAATGTGTTTTTCCGTTTCCGTGTTTCCTAAAAATAAAATTGTATCTACAGGATTAGTTCTTAATTTATAACAAACACTCAAGAACTTCACTGTCGATTTTCTCTTCTGCTATAAAGTTCTTGAAAGTACAATGACTGTAGCCTTCATAAATACCTTTAATTTCAAGACGTCTTTTTATAAACTCTGCTTTTTCTTTTCTGAAAATCTCTTTTGTTTTTCTTCTTCTACTGAATAAATACTTGCTAACTCTTCACACTTTTTTTGAAAATCAAAACCGTCTTTAATACCTTCGCCAATTTTTTTTATATTATTTTCTTCTTGTAGATAGTTCATTATTAAACCTCTGCTTTTTCTTTTATGTTTTTTTCTTTTTTCATAGCTTCAGCAAGTTGTAAAAGTCCTTTGTCTTCTGCATCTTTAATCATTTTGTCATAATCAACTGTTTTATTTTTTACTCCGACAATTAAAGGTTTATCAATGTTCGCGATAAATCCGCCCCAAGAAATATTTTTTTTAATGAAAAGCATCATCACAAGAAAAATAATTTTGAAGCCGGCTGCAGAGTTCTTCTGAGCTGTGTATTTTAAGAAGTCGCTTTGTGTCACTTCCGATTCGATTATTCCAAGTCGGCTTATATCCGCAAGTTTTCTCGAAGAGAGTATAAAAGCAGTCAATAACTTTTTTATAATCGCTCTCGGTTTTTTCTGAAGTTTTAGATTTTTTAGTGTTTGTATTATTTTTATCAGTGTCAGATAAATCAAAAAGAGCGTCGCGTCAGCAGGTGCAATATTATTATTTGTATTTATATTGTATTCTATAGATGTATTCTTAACTGCAGTATCAATATTGCTACCGCAAGCTGTATCACTTTAACACTGCTAGTTATATCACTTTCGCATACTCCCAGTTGTGTCAATATTGCTGCAACTAGTTTTACAGTTTTCATAATCGGAGGCTATTAAATTAAGAATATTTTCTTCATTTAGTGAATACCAGTTTCTACAAAGGGTCCCTTTTTTTGTTACTGTTAATAATTTATTTTCTTTTAATGTTTCTGTTGCTTGCCTAATTGCTCTTATACTTAAACACGTGTCATTTGATAATTTGTCTTGTGTAAAAGAAAAACTCATTATCATCATTTGCTTTCAGATTTGCTATAGAACAGAGTTCACCAAGTAAAATAGCACTCTCTGCTCCAAGTTTTTTTGCGACAGTTTTATTATACATTATATAACTGTCTTTCGATAATAATTTTAACAAACTCATATTATTGTCTACCCACCAATTTTTTATTTTTTTAATTTCTAAAAACAGTTATCCCTAGCTGTTTTTTTATTCTTCATCTTCCAATAATTCTTCCTCTCCGTCTTCTGTTTCATCAATATTTCACTGCTAAAAGATATTGATAAATTTGCCCGCGCCACATAATATTTTTTGCAATTCTTGCAGATAACATCAAAAAGTCATCGTCAGAAACTTCATCTGGATAAGCACCTAATCGTTTTCAACATCGCAATACGGACATTTTATTTCATTACTCTTTTGTGTTTGATATAAATCTCTTGTTCTTTTGTTTTTGCATAATATGTACTCCTTAAGACATAGTCATAAATTGAATCAGTCTTTTTGCTTTTTTATCATCTGTAAGTACTGTTACAGAACCGTGCGGCTGATAGCCTTTTGTAAGCATTAGATTAACTACTTTCTCGGAAATCTTTTAAACAAGATGCGTCTTTATATTCAACCGATACGCTTTCAAGTTTTTTTATTTTATTGTTTTCCATTACTTATACTCCTTTATTTTTTCTAAAATAAATCTGACTACCTCGGCATTAAAAGCGTTGCCTAGCATTCTGTATCTTTTTGTGTTTGAAAAAACCTCCAGTATAATCGTCAGGCAAACTCTGAAGCCGTTCACATTCAATAGGGTGTAACTTTCTTACATAATTTTTAATTTTATATAGTCCTGTATTTGCTCCGCCACCTCCGCCATTACTGCTTAAACAAATACTTTTTCCGTCTATTGCTGTAAACTCTGTCACCTTGCGAACTTTTTCTAAGGCACCAAGACGCACTGGTTTTGTAAATACATGTGTTCTTCTTGTTTTTGTAAATGGTTCTGTTTTAGCAGCTTTATAATAAGTTGCTAAATACATACGATTTTTCTTATCTGTATAGGTTTCAGGGAAGAAGTATATCTTTAAGCGTTATCCCTTTGTCGCCTGGAAGAAAGCAAATATCTATGTTAGTCCAGAGAATAAACGTTTTCTTTGCTGTGCTGATACAAGAGCGGCGTTAATCATAATTGGCGAAACTTTAAGCTGTTTTGTTATTTCGTTTCTATCTTCTTTTTTCATTGAATATACATTTTCAAAAATAAAATATTTTGGTTTTAATGTATTTATAGCTTTTACATATTCATAAAATAAACTGCTTCGTTTGCCTTTAAGTCCTTCTCGCCTGTAGTGTGTTTGCTACACTCAAATCTGACAAGGACTACCTCCGATTATTTAAATCTACTTCTGGCAATTTTGAATAATCAATTTTTTTTATATCCCCGAGTTGTAAAGTATCTGGGAAGTGTCGATTATTTATGAGGCAACAATCAACATCAATTTCGCTTGAAAATCTTTTGTTTACTTTTATACCTGCCATTTCTAAAGAGTAAAAGGCAACACCTATTCCGTTATAAAAAGTGAAAGTACATTTATTTTATTCATTTTCTTGCTCTCAATGTGTATGAAGTGATATTCGTGTATTTATCTTTTCTTTTGTATCGTGAAATATTAAACGCTTTTAAGTAAACTGTTACTCTTGCTGAAACAGTCGCGGTCGGCATAGAGAGACTTACAGCTATCTCATTTCTCGTTACTGAGAACTCAAGACTTTTTATATATTCAAAAATCCTAAACTCTTGTGTGTCGATTATTCCTAGAGTGTTTAAAACTTTTGTATGCTTCTCTTAGTTTGCCTTATTCCCATTTTTATAACTCCATTTTCTCTTCTGCTCTCAAACATCTTTTTAATCGTAAGCTAATTTTGTAGCAGAAAAAAAGCGAACGGTGCATTGTGAAATAATTTACATTAAGTTCACCGTTTACAATAACTAAATTACCACACTTTGTTTTTTCTTTATTGTTGTTGCAATATTTTTCTACTTGCTTTTTATTTTTAACCCCATTTTTTAACCCCCTTTTTTAATCTCCTATTCCGAAGTTTAAAACTTCATCTTCTTTACTTTCTTTATTTAAAACACTGTCAATATTGTTAATCCATTTTCACAACCGATGTTTATTTTTTCTTCTAAGTCATTTGTTTTAAGCAGTAGCGGTTGTTCTTTTAATGCGCCGACATTAAGCAATTGTTTAGCTCTTTTATAAATCGCTGACAGTCTTCAGCAAAGTTTAAAAACTGAAGCCCTGTCATAACGTCAATATTTTTTTCAGCAAAATTATTTGACTTTATTTCTCTCTGTCGATTCTGTAAATACGTTCATATGCTTGAGCAAAGAGACTTACAAAATGGGCATATGCTTTTGATTGTTGCTCAGCTGCCATACTTGAAAACGATATTCCCGAATACGGACTTTTTCATAATTGTAATAATTCTCTTTGCTCATTTTTTTTAATCTCCTTATTTTTAGAACGGCATATCTTCATCATCTGCTATAAAATTAGAATTATTATTTTGTTCTTCTTGTATTTGCTGATTAGGTTTAGCGACTTAAAACAGGTCTTTCGGCTTATTCTTTTGGCCAAGCCAATCCGGAACATAATTTGGTGTCATTTCACGATTTACTGCTTGATACTTGTCTTTTGAAAAGGCATAACAGTTTTAATGTTTGTGAAAGTTCCGCCTTTCGCCACTTTGTTTGTGTCTAAAATAAAAGGCAATCGGCATTTATAAGCATATCTACTTTGAAAGGCACTGTCCTGTATTTGATCTTCACTTTGACTTTAGTAAGCAAAGTAACTGTACCGTCTGCGTTTCTGCGTTCTTCAAATGCTCTGCCTCTCCAACTTTCTAAATCTATACGAAGTATTGCTTTCTCCGCTATTGAAAAAGTGTACTCTTTTGCAAGCACCATATGTTTACCCGCAAGCTCTCCTTGAGTATGTCGTTGATCTATTTCCAGACTATAAATATTTTACGAGACCAGCCTTTATCTTGCCCCATATAAATATTTTTTATATAGCGTCCATCAACTACGTTTATACATTTTCCTGCCACAACTCCCGGTGCGGGTCTTTCATACTCAACACCTTTATTACCTGTCATTTCAAAGTTTTCCATTATTTTTTCTCCTTAATTTTATTTTCAAATATTCTCTTAAAACTCTTCTTGCAGTTGTCGCATTCATCTTTCAAAAGTTGCCAATATATGTATTTTATGCCTGTAACTTCTTTTGTTTTTAGAGTGCATTGATAACCGCAAGTGATTTCTTCTTCTTGTTTTTCTTGTTCTTCAGCTTTCATTGTTGTTTCCTTTTATGTAACTTGACAACAATACTTTTACCGCTCTTATATCTTTCAATGCAATTTCTACATTTTTAAAATATTTTTCTGTTTCTCTTAATTTGGATTCAGCCGAACCAAACTCTTATAAACAAATCTTTTAATTCAGTTGTGTTATCTTCATATTCTACTCCTCGTCTCCTGCAGGAAGTTGCACTTTTCCGCCTCGTATGACTAGATACTGTTTATCAAAACAACGCCCCCATTTCGTTTCAGGATTATTCTTCAAAAACTCTCTTATTTTTTCTGTGTCAGGTTTCTTCTTATACCTCTTCTTTTTGCAACTCAAAAGGCAATTGTTTCTCATCATACTCAATACTGTCTTTGCTTGTGCCTTGATATTACTGTGAAATAGTCAAGACACAAGTCTCATCAAGCATACCGAACATATTCAAGTAATGTCTTATATGCTCTTTCAAAAAATCGATTTTGTTTTCCTTGCTTTTTCTTCTTTGGGCAATTGTGTGCTGCTATAGCTTTGTCAAGTTCAATTTCATTTTGAAACTTTTTCACTAAATAGCAGATACTATTTGCTTTTTGTTTTAGAATATTTTGTTGTTTGCTTGAACTTCAAAATACTCTTTGAGTAGTTCTTCAAACATTTCACTGTTTTGAACTTCTTCATTCTCCCAAATAGTCTTGCATTTTTTTGATGTTGTGTTTGATTTTGAGCTGTTCGCTGCTGAAAGCTCTTTTAATGTTTTTTTTTGTTTCACTCACGGTAAAAACTCCTTTCTTATATATTTCTCGCTTTTTTAAGCGATACTACACAAAAATTAGTCTTTACTTCATGTGATTTTGTCAAATTGCATTACAATAGAAGAATACAATGTATTTATAATTTATCAATAAGCCAAAATTGCAGAATAGATAAATTATATGATATAAACGAACGAAATAGATAATATTAATCAAAAACCATTAAGCAATCAAATTGACAGTATTAAACAATAATTACAGATAATAGAAAACACTACTATAAAAAAAAGATGTTTATAACTTAATACTGGAAATAGCCAAAGACTCGATTAGCGAATGTAAAAAGATAGCATAATATTTTTATAATAAAAAAAGTTACAAAAAACTTTCACTGCATAATTAATGTAGTGTTTTTCTTTCCTTAAAAATCCCCCTTTATATCAATAACCCCTTAATATCATTTTATCGCCATATATACGGAGGTAGCCACTTGTTGTCTGCTCGCTTAGGCTATAGAGATTTGATATACCCCTTTTAATTTTTACAAAATAATTTTAGTTTTTTAAGTAGTTGACAAAAAATATATTATGTGTATATTATGTGTATAATCAATAATAGAGTAATACAATATGACAAGTAAAGAAGTTATAGCAATGCTTAAGAAAGACGGATGGGTAGAAGAAGTGGCGTCTAAAGTGAAGTCATAAACAATTTAAACACAGTACGAAAAAAAGGAAGAGTTACAGTACCGCATCCATACAAAGACTTAAATGAGAAAACATTAAAGAGTATTCTAAAACAGGCAGGAGTAAAAACCTAACTTACAACTTTATATTACGAGGTAATTAAATGAAGAAAGAATTAACCAACACAAAAAATTATATAGCCGATATAGATATAGCAGGTACAGCTTACAACGCAACATTCTGATTTTTCCGGGATGTGTAAGTGCAGGGCATACTTTAAATGAAGTTATACAAAATGCAAAGATAGCTCTCCAATGCATATAGACGGTATGATAGAAGACAAAGAAAAAATACCAACTCCTACACCGCTTGAAATAATAATAAAAAAAGACAAAGCACATTTAAGAATGAATGATTGAAGTAAATACAAAAAGCTGAAGAAGAAAAGAATTGATATAACACTTGACGAAAACCTTATACGTATGATAGATACAGTATCACACAACAGAAGTGAGTTTGTATCTAAGGCTGTAAGTTCTTATATAAAAGAAAAGTTAAATTAAAATTTGATAATTAAAACATTTTTGACTATACTTATAGTTATGAATAAAATTGGTTACGATAATATTTATTAGCGTAATTATATATTAGGAGTATTTATGAAAAAATATTTATTTTCGATGAGTCTGGAAATACAGGATATCAACTACTAGATAAAGAGCAACTTATTTATGTTTTAGCTTCAACAGATTATGAAGTAAATGAATCAGAAGAAATATTAAGAAAAGTATTTTAGTAATGTAGAAAGTTTGCATTTTAAGGAGTTAAAAAAATATTCTAAAGGAAGATAGAAATTATTAAATTCTTACTAATGAAATTAATAATATAAAAAAAAGATTTCACATATATTCTATACATAAAAGATATTTACTTGTAGTGCAGTTATTGGAATATTTACTTGAACCCCAATTATATGATGCCGCAATTGATTACTATGATTAGAGGATGCAATATAGTTTTATCCAGTTTAATATATCTGTCGTTACCAACAGTTTGTAATAATGATGTTCTATCTAAAGTTTACAAACAATTTATAAAAATGTTTCGTACTAAAAATCAAGAAGATATAAATACTTTTTATAAAAGTTTAATTATTTTGTATAAATCCTGCCAATTAGATGATTCTAAAAAAAATATTATGGCATTAATTAATTCAAAAAAATAACAAAAGCATTCTTGAATCAATATCAAGTCATTCTACATACGTTTTAGATCCTTCTATACATGCATTAATAGGTACATGTGGTTATTGGAGTGAAAAATATAGTAATGGGTTTAATGTATGTCATGATAGGTCAAACACTATTGATAATCAAAAAGATAGGCTTGTCTTTCTTTCTAGCCAAAATATTAAGGATATAAAACTTGGTTATGGCAAAGTGAAACAGACCTATCCATATAAAGTAAAAAACATTCAATTTCTTGATAGTGCTACTAATTATTCAATCAAGTTATGTGATATAGTCTCTGGAATATTTTATTATTATACCAATCAGATGCTATTATCAAATAAAAAATCAGATAGTCTTTTTGAATCTATCAAAGATTTATCTGCTGAATTAGTGCCTTTTACAAAAACTATTTCCCACTTTCTTTTGAAAATGGAGACCTAATGAAATAATAAATGAAAGAAAAAAAATGCCGGGTGATATTAATCCAATTGATTTTTTTACTTTAAATAATTTTAAATGACATTTTAATACTTTACGCTAAGTAATGCTAGCGTATAAGTTATTGCATATTAATTATATGGCGTAAATATATTCTTTCTTAAACGCTTTTTTTCTAAATCTTTATTACTTTCAATAATTTTAAGATGTGACCAAATATTTCAAAATAAAGTCGCATTTATTAGATTTTTCAGCTGGTATTATTTCTTGTAGTTCTTTATATTTACAGATAAAAGTCCTATTCCAGATTGTAGAAATATATTTATATCAATATTTTTTATATATTCACTAGGCATAGCTACATAAGCATAATCAGAAAAACATAAATATCTTTGAGCCTGCAAACAAGCACATTTCCAATCTTTCAATTTTGCCTCTATAGATATAGTGGTTCCTAATTTAGTTGTGAATATATTTTTTATAGCTTTTACAATATGATTTGTAATTTTAACTAAACTCATTTTAGCAAGTTTAAGCACATATTCCTTAACCGCTTCAATGAATAGAAACTCTTCTCTTATCTCGTTAAATGAAACAATATGTCGTTTTTCTACAAAGGTTAAAATGGAAATCATAAAATAATCATCTATGGGTTTAAGTCTAGTTGTGGCACCTATATTAAAAGAAATATCAGGTATACCAATACCCATTCTTAATTCATTGTCAAAGCGAATGCCGTTGTATTCTAAATAATTATTAATATCTTTTACAATATCTTTTTCTAACATTTTATTATAACCATTTTTCTTTTAATTTTTCTATTACCATCGACCACTGCTGTAAAAATCTATATTCATCATCTTAAATATTGGTTTAAGATTTTTATAGTTATCTTTTGCATCTTTTATCTATTTTCATATTAGTTTACTCTTTCACTGATGTTGTTATATTTTCTAATTTCTTCAATTTCTTTATTTCGTCTATATAAAAAATGTTTTTGTATTATTTGATTATTAACTAACTTTTCAGACTCTATACCATTACAATAAGGACATTTACAGCTTATATCATTTCCTGTTTTAGTGGATAATAACTCTTTAATCTTTGTTGGGTTTTTCTTTCTATAGCTACTATATTTAATAGTTCTGGAAAATAATAGCGGGCATACATATTATAAGGTCTCCAACTTCTTTATATAAGTCTTCAGAAAATGATTCAAACCTAGATATACCAGACTCAAAACCATACAAACCAAAAGCTAATAACGCTAATCCAAATGCACCTATTCGACCAGCAATTACAGGTTTCTTCGAAGCTTTTTGTAAAGTTAATAAAGTATCAGCATAATTATATAATTGTGAATAGTTAGATTCATTATTAATACAATCTACATAAATCCAATACATATCGCAATCTAAAGCTGTTAAAATATTTAAAAATATTCTTGTTCGGTTGCTGTTGTAAGTATGTCTGTTTTTATACAAAAACCAGATATTAACTTTACATTGTAATTTTTTTTATTTATGTAATCCTTAGATTCTTTTAGTAATTTAACATCCATACTAAACCAGTTCTCATTATTATCCATTTTAATTTTTACAAGATTTGAATTGTTGCTAACATGGAATGGTGAAACAATAAAAGATGGATTATACTTTAATTGTTCTTCAAGCACATTTTCTACATATCTCTGTTTTTGCTCTAAAGTATTTAAATCATTTAACTCAAGCACTTTTAAATCACTTGGAGCATAAGGCAGTGACAACAAACCCTTAACATCTGAATACGAGTCGTAAGCAAGACGCATTGTAGCGGGGTCGATTAAAATTAATATTTTTATCTTTTAAAATATTCAAAAGATTTTTTTGTTGACTTTGATGATTTATTGGAAAAATAGCATTTTCTATAGAATAACCATCTTTATAAAAATCTTCTAAACTGTTTTTTCATTCCATAAACGAGCAAAAAAAGATGGGAGCATATTTATTTGCTTATTGACAATACTTGCATTGTCTAAATTATTTAAATATTTTCTATATCTTCAATAGAGGTTGGTTTTTATAATTTTCTTTTTGCAAAAGTTTATCTATCAAATTATCTATTGAATTATTTATTGTGGGCAACAGTGTTCTAATAGAAATTGTAGGTTTCATTGATGATTTTGTAGTATAATTCTTCTCTTGATGAACAATTTTCATATGGAGTTTTATTTGTTAAAAGTTCAAATAATATTACGCCTAATGAATAATAATCAGAACGAAAATCTATATTCTTACTATCTCTTATTTGTTCAGGCGACATATATAACGGAGTGCCTATTCGAGCGCCTGTATTTGTTATTGATGTGAAATTAATAAGTTTTGCCAAACCAAAATCTAATATTTTTATATTTCCGTCAGAAAGTAAATATATATTAGCTGGCTTCAAATCTCTATGTATTAATTTTGCTTTATGAATTGCATCAATTCCATTTAATATATATTTAAAAATTAATAAAGCTTCCTCTACTGAAAAAACTTACTTCTTTTAATATACTTTCTAAATCTCTTCCATCTACATAATCCATAACTACATAAAAATATTTTGTACTGTTATCTATAAAACTGCCATTAGATATATATTTTACAACATATTTAGAATCTATAGTTTTTAATGCCTCAATCTCTCTTGGTATTCTATCCGCAAACTCATAAAATACAAAATCTGATGAAAATATTTTCATGGCATAAATATTGCCATCCTTCTCACATCTATATACAGAACCAAATTGTCCTCTACCTAATAATTCTTCCAGTTTATAATTATCTATGATTTTGCCAACCATATAACACCCCTAATAATTACTTAAGTATAACATATTTTTTATACTAATCTAGTATACCTTATTTATTAACGGCATTATAATAACAAATCAAATAATAAAAAAGCTAAAAATATAAGTGTTTAACTTAAATCCAAAGCTATTAAAAATTACTTTTCCTCTTTCTTTCCAACACTTATCTCAAAAACTTTATTAATATTCGCTTTATAATATTTTCTTTTTTCTTCTGTGAATTGTCTTGCCGTTGTGAAAGGAATTAATTTATTACCTAGAAAACATAAAAGTAAATACTTACCGTCTTGCAGCTTAAAACATTTTCCGTCACTCATTCTTGTATCATATTCAAAAAACTCTTTTGGCGTGCTGCCATTTATGTTTATAATTTTCACAGATAAAAGTTGAGCCTCTGTTTGTAGTCTTAATTTTGGATAATCATTAGAAAAGCGTATTTCAAGTTTTCTATCGTTCATTTTTATATCCTTTATTTTTTTAATTAATCCGCTACAAGTTTAAACTCTTCTTCCTCCACCATCTTATCATCCAAAACCAAACCTTCGAGCTCTCTTGTGAAATCGTCCTCAAAATTATTATAATCTTCAAAACTCCCGGAAGATAAAGCCTCAAAATCGATAGCTTCTTTTGATGCGTCATTTTTTATTTCTTCTTCACAGTCCCAAGAAACACAACCTGCACTTAGCGGATCCTCTTCAAATATGTTGTCCATAAAATTACTCCTTTTTTATTCTCCTATATCAATATCCATAGATTTGAGGTACCGCTCGGTTATGGCTATTGAACTGTGGCAAAGTAAGTTTTTTAATTTATAAATGTCTTTGTCTTTTTTATAATTTTCTACAGCAAAGTAATGCCTAAAATCGTGAACACTGTAGGCGGAATTAATTAATTTTTTGTGTGCATTGATTTTATGTTTTTGTAAATTGTTACACGCACAGCTTCAGTGTTTTAATTTTTCAAACGGTTTTGTATTATCAAGCGAGGCTTTTTTTACGACAGTCATCGCAAGAGTAGAGACAATTCCTTTAACATCACGACCTTTTGAATGTGCTTTATAAATATATTTTTTGTTTGATATTTTTATTTCCAAAGATTTAAGCGAACCGATACGAACACCTGTTTCTTTAATAAAAATAATTACAGCACGCAGAGTTTTGTCTTTTATATTTGAAACTATAAAATCAATTTCTTTTTTTGTAGGTATTAAAGTATTTTTCTTGTTTGTGTTTTTAGGTCTTGTCTTTGTACCTCGAAAAGGATTTTTTATAAAAGTAAAACTTCGCTCAAGGTAGGTAAAAAGTGATGAACAGCCCGCAACAATTAAACGCACAGAGTTTGAAGAAAGTTCTTTTTTATTTTTTAATGCGATAACAAAATCGTCCGCCTCGTTTGATGCTATGTCTAAAATATTTATTTTATACAATGCCGCATACTCCTCAAGTATTTTGATAGCGTTTTTATATGTCCTTGCCGTTTGCCTGCTGTTACTTTCATGCATATTAAAAAAACGTTCCCTTTCTTTTATATAGTCAATATTTTCAATTTGGCTTTTTCTTTTTTCTTTGTCAATTTCCAAAGATAGAGAAGCCGCCATTTTCACACGTTCACTTTCTAAACGCTTAACAGATTTGTTTTTATAAATAGTTATATTGTTTCCCATAAACTATTTATGAAAATATATAACTTTATAACTCCTTAAAATCTGTATAAATAACTGAGTGCCACGCTGTTTTTTATAACTCCAAAGCTTATCAAACGCTTGACCGTTTATATTCAAAACCTGCCGACACACCAAAATCAAAACTTTTATAATAAAATATTTTTCGCTGTATAAAAAATCATAAGAGATAAAACCTCCGAATAAAAAATATAAAGACCTGCTGTTTATCTTTTTAAGTTTTTCATATTCACTTTTTATTACGCTGTAATTTATTAAAGCAAGCCTTGAATCTGTTAACAAGCTGTTTAAATTGTTAATAACATTTTCACGGCTGTTTGTGTCCTCCACGCTTATATATTTATAATTTGTGTAAAGCCTGTTGCTGTAAACTGTTATATATTTATAAGCCTCTTTAACCTCGCTACTTTCTTTGTATGAACTTTTATTTTTAAGCACGAAGTAGCAAGTAAAAAAGCCAAGAGCGAAAATAAAAAACAGAACAAAAAAAATTAATAATTATTTTTATCTTCAAATTATTTTCCAAACTCTTCTATACACTTTTTACAGCGACAAAAACCATATTCAGCTTTACGTGCCGACTCTGCGTCTTTTAATCTTTTTTCATATACCAAACACTTAAAAAATGTTTCTTCTTCAAGTATAAGAAATCTGCATAAATCATTACATAAGCTGCTGTCGTTGTCGTGAGCTAAAATAGCAACTTCAATTTTTCCTGTTCTTTTCATTGTTAAACTCCTTAAGTATTTTTATCATTTTTTTATTCCTCCTTTTTAATCCTCACTGTCTATAACTTTTTTATAAAAGCACTTAAACTATCAACAGTAACATCACCCTCAAGTCGCTCTGTTTTTTCATTGCCTTTATCATCTTTGTAAATAAAAAGCGGTTAAAGGAAAACCCGAAGCCCTATATATTTTAAGCCAGAATTTCGCTTCGTCAGGCGACATCATTTTTTTTAATTCAATGTCTGTTATATTTTCTCTGAAATTAGGAGCGATGCTATTTATTTTATTTAGCATATATTCACAAGGTTTACATCTTTCTTTGCTATATAAAATTATTTTTATTTTTTTTTATTTTTTTATCTGTTAATTTCATATTTCCAAAACCTCCGTCTTGTTTGGGCCGTTTTTCTGCTGTGGCATTTTAGGCAAAGCCCTTGCCAGTTATTTGCATCCCAAAAAGCATTATCATCCAGACGTGGATCGCTTTCAACAGGCTTAATGTGGTCGACATGCGAGGCAAAGTTTTTACACTCGCTAAAGTTTACACAAAGCGGATTTTCTTTTAAAAATATACTACGTGCTTTTTTCCAGCGGCTGCTTTTATATTTTTTGTATGCTTTTGGGTTGCTTCTTTGCATTTGTTTATGCTTCCTCTTTAGGAAATAGCATTCTATCGTTTATATCTCTTTACATATTTTTATTTTTTCTGTAGCGGCATTTATCATCTGCTATGAAATAAACCTCTCCATCAAGCTCTGTTATTTTGAGATTACTGTCATACAAATTGCATTGACCTATTTCATTTTTAGCCATGCAGTTTTCTCTGCAAACTCTCACAACAATATTTCTGTATCTCATACGGCAACCCTCGCTTCTTCTTTTTTGTTTGCTTTTCTGAATACCAACTCCGACATTTGTAGTCGCTCCACAAGTCTTGAATAAAGCCGCTCTGCCATAAGCCTTGTGTCTTCTGTGTCTTTTGAATTGTATGCCTCCATAACTCCTTCAAAAGTTTTGTTTGAAACCATAACTATTGATTTGTTGGCATTAGCTCTTGCGTCAAATATTTCAAGGTAATACATTAATGCAGCGTTCATACTCATGCAGGCGTGGTCGTCAAGTAAAAGCAAATCTGCATGCTTGGCTGGGTTCACCATTGTTTTAATTCTTTGTTCAATATTTTGCTCTGCGTTTCTGTTGTATAGATTTAAACATATTTTTTCAAACTCTTGACAATTAAAATAATAGACAGATAAATTATTCATAGCCATTATTTGCCAAAGTATTTTTAGCATTGTTGTTTTGCCTGTTCCCGGAACTCCTGTAAAAAATAAGCTTACAGGCATTAAGTGAATAAGCCACTGTTCGATTGTGTTTGAAATATCAGGCATATTAAATTTTTTAGCGAATGAGAAAATATTTAATGCTTCAATTTCTTTGTCTGTGTATTTTGAAATATTAAAAATGTCTCTGAACTTTTCTCTAAGTACAAGCATTTTCTCAATTTCGTTTTCGACTTCTGCTTTCTCTCTTTTAAAACAGTCGCATTTTGTTTCAACCAAACGGTCGGCACTTCCAAAGTTTATTCCCCACATTTCACTTGCAAGTATTTTTACATTGCCTTCACTGTCGCAGAGTGTGCAGTTTTCGTCTTTGCCGTCTTTTGAGTTTTCACGCTTTTTGAAAAGCTCCTCAAGTTTTGTCGCTATCGAGTGATTTCTTTTTTCGATAAACATTTTTAGTCTCCTTTTTCTTTGTTATATTTTTTCATAATCTCATTTCCGTTTTGGATTTGGATACTTGAGATTTTTTTAATATTTTTATATTTCGATACAGTAACTTTCAAAGTGTCTTGCAGTTTTAGCGATGTTCTGTTTTTATCAGGTAATTTATTAAAGGCTGTTTTTGTTTGTTCAAATATTTTTTATAGTCTGCTTTTTTATTTTCTATATCTTCAAAAATCGGTTTCAGATATTCTTTATATTTTTTTTGAACATTAAAATTAATAGCGATGTATAAAAGTTCTTCGTGCAGAAGTGAATAATCTTTTAAGAAGTTTTTAAACTCCTTGCTATTGGTAGTTTCTGTTTTTGTATTTTCTTTATTTTCCGATTTATCATTTTTTTGATTTTCTGTTTCTTTGTTTTGTCTGTTTTCTTTAAAATTTCTTTAATTTTTTTATTGCTATTATTAAACCAGTAAAATCGTACTCTAGACCTTGTCCTACAAATCGCCCAGTCTCAATATTATATTTTGCTTTCGCCAATGTCGTTTTTAAGTATCCTTTTTTTTCAAGACCTCTTCTTACTCTTTTATATTCTTTTGATTTTTGAGTTATGTTAAGGTGTAATACTATCTGTTTTATTTCAGACATAGTTTCATCTGATAAATCATTAAAATTATATCCTGTTATTTGTTTGTCTAAAATATTTATTTTGCCAAGATTATTAAGTGCGTGTGTTTTTTTTTATAAATATTAATTCACGATTTGTTATTCCAAGTATATGGTGTAAAAGTAATAATGTATTTGGTAGCGCTAAAAATCCCCATTCTAGAACTTCTTTATCAGGGTCATTCCAAATGTCTGTAATGTTTTGATTTTTTATTTCAATACTATTTGCAACTGTAGATATATTCACTTTCTTCCTCGCTTTTATATATTTTTTTTGCGAGTGAAAAAAGTTTTTCTATGTGTCCGTTTTTTTCTGCATATTCAATTATTCTTCGGTATTTACTTGCTGCCGTTAGTTTTGACAAATAAATATTTTAATTCTATACTGATTATGTTTTGATTTTTATACTTGATAAATTAAAGAAATTAATAGTAAGGATAAAGTTATGTTAAAAAAATATCTAATGGCAATCTTTTATATACTGAGTTCTCTTTGTATTTAGTTTTTCAATATAATTATAGGGAGAAAAAACAAAATATTTTTTTAATTCTGGCATTTTTATTATATTGGAAGTTAAAAATTGAGACAAACCAAAGAAGTTATTGTTTAAATCTCTATGCATTGATAAGCATTATTAAAATAATAAAACATATTCGTTTTTACATTATATTCTGGAAAAAAAATTATAAGATTTTGCATGGTATAATAATTTATAAAACAAATTTTGTTATCATATCATGTCTTAAATTATTTTTTTATGAATATTTCTCAGATAGTAAATTTATCTGTTCATAATACATGTTAATTTCCTATTTTTATTTTTCTAAATAAGTAATCATTGCTATAATTTTGGTGTGATATTTTTATAAATATTTTATCTTCTAAATATTTTAATAAATTATTTTCTATTGGTATATATGTGCTTTGATTTAAGTTAGCGTCAAGCTCGTCTTGAATATACACATCGGCTTGGTTAATTAAAGCTCTTGCAAGTATTATTTTTTTTCTCTCGCCGAGTGATAAGTTTTCTCCTTTAAATAAATACAATATTCAAGACTGATACCAGATAAACCTACAAGTTTAATAATGTTTATGAGTTTATCATAGGAAATATTTTTGCCAAGCAGGATATTATTTTTTAATGTATCTTTAAGCATAAATGAATGTTGCGGAATATAGCACATTCTGTTTTTAAGTAAGTCTTTATTTATATGTTTTATGTCAATATTATTTATATATATTTTTCCATCGTAATTATCATACAGGCCAAGCAATATTTTAAATAATGTGCTTTTACCCACTCCGTTACTGCCTTCGATTTTTATTTTATTTTTTGCTCTAAACTCTAAATCAATATTATTAAAAATCTTTTTATCTTTACTATAGCTAAATGATAATTTTTCAAATGTTATTTTATTTATACTGTCTACCTTGTTATAATTTTCACTTTGTTTTTCCTTAATACTGTCTTTTAAATATCCTTCTATGTTTTTTATGGAACCAGCAGATTTATATACAGATGAAAACATACCCGCCAATAGAGCTAAAAATAAAAACTATACCTGTTAGAAACTCAAGAGTAAGCATTAAACTGCCAAATGTAATTTCATTTTTTTGAACGAGTATAACGCCTGATATTAATATCGTTATATAAAGCAATACTTCTGATATAGCCGAACTTACAAAGTCGAGTTTAGTGTATATAGTATCATATTTATAATATGTATCATAATAATTTTTTATGTCGGCATGAAGTTTATCAAGCATATATTTTTCTTTGTATATATTTTGTAATACATTATATTATTTGAATATTCCATTATACTTTGAGTTTTATTTTTTGATGTATCTCTTAATATATCTATATACTTTTTAGAGTGTCTTATTATAAATCTGCTTATGGCAAATAATATTAAACCTCCAATAATTGATATGCATACATTTTATGGAAGAGTAAATTTTATTATAGATGATAATATACCTGATAAAATTGCTTGAAATAATACAACTAGATTCCAATCTGTAAGACTTGATGCATTTTTTGTGTCGTATTCCAAGTTAGTCATATATTCGGATTTACTATTTTTTAAAAATAAACTGAAATCTAAATCTATAATTTTAGAAAGAATAAAGTTGAAAGCGAATATTTATACTTAAAAGATCCTTTTTCCATAAAATAACCAGCAATGGGAACGACAAGTATCATAATAAAGTTCCTACAGCTAATATAAATATGCCTAAATACATTTTCTCTGTGTTTATATTATCAAAGAATATTTTTAGTGAAAAGCCGAAAAATATACATGCAAAAACACTTTGAAAAGAGTTTAATATAAATGATACTAACCATGAGACAGAAATATTATTTTTTATAAATTTAATGTAACTTCTCATTTATGCCCCATTTCTATTATTTTATTAAATTTATTTTTAAACTCGTTTAGAGTATCTACTCTGTGTGTCGTTAGTATACTGTTTTATCTGTATCTGTTAAACATTTCATTATTATTATTTCTTTTTCTTTATCAGATGATGATACAGGCTCATCAAGTATGTATATTTCAGGATTTTTATATAAAATACGGGCAAAGTTTAGAAGCATATTTTCACCTCCCGATAAATTATTAAGATTAGTAAACTTAATAGAGAGTTTTTTAATAATACCTTCTATTATTTTTGTATCATAATTATAATCCATTGCTATACTTGAATATAAATCATTTAAAAATATTCTACTGTTATCAGCATAACCTATATGTTTATAATATTTATCCTTATCAATATTTTTTATTTCATTGTTTAGAAATTTTATACTGCCTGTATAATCATCTATAAAACCTGTTATAATTTTAAGCAGCGTTGTCTTTCCGCATCCGGGATTTCCTGTAATTGCCAACTTTATCCCCTTTCTTAATATTAAAACTTAAATTATCTATTATTGTTTTTTGCTCATAGTGAAAACTCAAATGATTGATACTTATTATTTTGCTCATCATGTAAATTATTTACAACAAAATCTTTAGTATGAAAATTAATATTTTTCATTATTGTTATTAAACTCTTCTATAAAAGATTTCAGATAAGGATATATCGATTTAAGCCTATAACTTGTCTAAGTAGTCTGCTGAAAGGAAGGCTTATAAGAGAGATAAGGCGTAAGTTGAAATAAATATTCCATAGTCCAGTGATTTATTAATACTATTATAAAATGATAAAGCAAAATATAAAGCAATCGGTATATATTCATTGATTAAAGAAGGTAAATAATTTATAGCATGAGCTTTGGTATATTTAACCTCGCTTTTCATATAGCTTTTTAGCGGCTTCATTGTATCTTTTTTTAAGAAGTTGTCGGCATTGCTTAAATATATATTTTCTTTGTTTTCTACAACTTCATTTTGAAAGTTTATTACATCCTCCATATTATCTTTTATTTCTTTTGAATAAGCCGACATATTTTTACCTGAAAGAATATTATAAAACTGCTTAATATAATTACAGGAAGAATTATTGTGGCTGTTGTATTTATCATTAATAAAAATGGCAATAGATACAAAAATAAATAATGTTGGAATATATAATATCGAATCAAGATTATTAGAAAAAAAAAGTTTTCATCCTCTCTATATTGTTATTCATTACTGTAATAATTTTAGAACTTCCATATTCAATTTTTTTTTTATAACCATAGCTGGGTATTAAATTAATATATTCTATAGAAGCATAGTAAATGCTATATTTATTATTTTTTTAGATGTATTAATTCTCATGTATTTTACAATTATCATAACAACTATAACGCAGCATATATTGCTATATATTTTAATGAATACTCTAAATTATTATTCATTAAAATATCTACCAGAGAAAATAAAAATAAAGCACTTGAGACTTCGAAAAATAAAGAAAGTACATAATATACAACATAGAATACTTTAATACTTGTATCTACTCTTGTTATGTTATCTATTTTTTTAAGCATTTTCAATTATTATTCTCCCACTAATCTGCAGTAATTCTTTTTTATAAGTTTATTAATATAATATTCCGTTATAGGGATAATATATTCTGGTATATATGTGTTGTATTTTTTTTCTTATCTTTTTCACAGATACTGCAACAATTGGGGCAATAAAACTGCTGCCAGAGATATTTTCTAAAAATAGATTATTTCGCCAATACAATCTAAATACATACTTTCTAAATTTTAATTTTTTTTTATTTATTTTTTTGTTGTTGCTTATTGTTTCATCTATGTTTATCAAAGCTCTAAATCTGCCTCCCTTGGAACAATCTGTATAATAATCACAATTTGACTTATTACAAATTAAGTTCATTTTAATTAGATTTTCACATACTTCTTTTATGTTACTGCCCATTATATATTTGGATGAAATATCACTTGTTAATCCGGGGCATAAGTTTATATTCGCCTTTATAATTAATAAATATTAAATTATTTCCTACGCCACAATGTACATTATTTAAAGAATTATTATAATTAGGAGAATACTTAAATACACAGTCATATAAAAATTTAATGTTGTTTTTTAAGTTATTTGACAAGTTATTATTTAATGCACTACCATACTCTATAACAGTATCAAAATGTATAGGTATATTTTTGTTAGAAAAAAAGTTATCATTTTTTTTATGTCATTATGATTATCATCAAGTATCATTGAATTAACTATAACATTTATACTATGCCTTTTAAAACGCAAAATATTTTCCAATGTGGTGGTTACGCTCCCTTCTTCACAGTTTTTCGAATGATTAAAACAATAATAACTCCTCATAACTAACCCCTTTAAAAATGCTATAACTATAGTATGCACAATTTATACATCTTTGTCAATGAATTTACTGTTTTTTTTAGTGTTAAAAATATGTGTATCTTATTTTTTATATTTCAAAAAAATTATACTTTCTTCGTTTTTTCACTTTCTGTATTCTTTAATGCCTTAGTCAAGTATGACATTTTATCCGCAATATCTCTTTTCATTTTCTTTGTTCTTGTATGACAAAACAATCCGCAATATGTTTTGAAAGGCATTTGCTGACAAACAAAAACTTAAAAAAAACCATATACCGTAAAGAGTATTTCAAATTATGCTGCTCATATAATTGTAATTATGTATTTATTAACTTTAAGAATAGATTTTGAAATATCTCAGCATTCTTTAATTTGTTGTTATTATATTTATATGATATTTCATCTAAATAATTTTGTAACTATTTCTTACTGACTTTGTGTTATATTCCATACAAGCTTCTTTTGAGAAAAGAAAAAAACCTTAGTATGTATATCAGAATTTGCATATTCACCTTTGCTATGCTCCACTATTCTAAAATCTCTTTTAGATAATGATTTATCATAATTGCCTTAGAACTTATATGTTCTTTTACAACTACACCTGCTTCATAATAGCTGGCATCCTCAGTGTAAAGTATTGTTTACAATTAGCACACCTATATCTTTTCATGTCTTTACTTTCGTAAACCTTCTTATGACAACAGTAAAAACAATATAATCCTTATTTAAATCGTACCGCTTTTATATATTCTAAACAACTTCTTTCATCCTTAAAATATTCTACAAACTTCAATAGGGTATCAATTACAACCTCCTTAACATATCTAAATTATTATAATATAATTATGCAATTGGTTTAATAATACATAATAACCTGGAACACTATATTAAATTATATTCTTTGTGAATAAATATTATAAACTTAACATCGAAAAGCAATACATAAAAGTCTTCGTAGCGGCAAACTTAACTAGTAATTTCGTAAAACTCTCTGAAGGCTTTTCCCGTTTTTATGTTATTTTATAGAAAATAAAATTCTTTACTTCCTGTACTCTGTATACAGAAGTATAATTTGACAAAGCTGAATTTTAGTAGATAATTTTGTTAACCGTAATTTAATTTTGGACTAAAAAATGTTTTTATTAAAAATAGCTTTTCGTAATATTTTAAGAAACAAAAGACGTACATTTCTCGCTGTAAGCTCAATGACATTTGCAATAGCTTTTATAATATTTTTACAAGGCTTTGTAGATGGTATGATTAACTCTATGATATTTAACAGTATAAAAAACGAATCGGGTGATATACGAATAGTAACTCGTGAGTTTGCGAAAAATGATCAAACAATGCCTATAGACAAGCCACTACTTAATGCCAAAGAAATAATAGCGGCTATAGAACTCGACAAAAATATAATGAAAAATGTAGAACTTATAAACGAACGCATTACATTTGGAGTTTTATTAAACAACGAAGGAAAAAGTAAACAAGCGGTGGCTTTAGCGGGAGACAGTGAAAAAGAAAAACAAATGCTTATGCTGGATAGCAGTATAACAAAAGGAAATTATTTAAATAAAGAACGCGACGTAATAATATCGGAAAATATTGCGGAAACTCTTGACCTTAAAGTGGGAGACACATTAAAAATAATAACACAAGATGCTAATTATGGAATTAACTTAAGAAACTTTAATATATCAGGACTATACAAAACAGGCTTAAAATATTAGACGATACTATATTTCAAATAGGGCTTGATGATGCTAAAATACTGCTCTCTCTTCCCGAAAACTCCACACAGCAAATATCAATAATGCTTAAGTCAAGAGATATGGCTTACGGTGTTATTAAAGATATAAATAAACTTCTTAAAGAAAAATCTCTTGACAGTGATATAACACTTCAAACTTGGCATGAGGCTACAGAGTTTGGAGGTTACGCTACATTAATGTCAGGCATATATAATATAATATATTTTATGATAGCATTTCTGGGAGGCGTTATTATAATAAACATTATAATGATGATAGTAATGGAGAGAAAAAGAGAAATCGGAATACTCAAAGCACTTGGGGTGACAAATAAAGAAGTCCTTTTCTTATTTATCGCTGAAGGAGCTATACTCGGAATTATAGGAAGCTTTATAGGAACTGTACTTGGTATATTAATAAGTATTATTTCTATATAAACGGACTTGACTTAACATCTTTATGAGTGAATACGTTTTCCCGATAGATAATGTAATAAAGTTTTATTTTTCACCTTTTAAAATACTTTTTATATTTACACTGGGTTTTATAGTTTCAGTTTTAATATCTGTGATACCATCTATTAAAGCATCAAAAATGAAAGCAGCGGAATCCATAAAAAGTGTCTAAAACGTAACAGTTTGCTTAATAATCTCTATTTTTCTGATAAATTATTAATTACCTTTTTTCTTTGCCTCATTCCAAAGTGTGTCCATCTCTTCAAGCGTCATAGAGTATATATCTTTGCCAGATTCTTTTGCGGATTTTTCTATGTAGTTAAAACGTCTTGTGAACTTTTTATTTGTTTTTATTAACGCACCCTCTGCATCTATTTTATTCATTCTGGCAAAATCTATTACCGTCATAATAAGGTCGCCTACTTCTTCTTCAAGGTGTTCTTTATCACCGCTTAATTTTGCTTCGTTATATGCCTCAATCATTTCTAAAAACTCCTCTTTTATTTTGCTTAAAGAATCGTCTGTATTTTTATATTCAAATCCTATGTGAGCTGCTTTATCCATTAAACGATACGCAGCATTCATTGCGGGTATACTTTTAGGTACACCGCTTAATATGCTTTCTTTCTCTTTGTTTTTTTCTTTTCTTTCTTCAGCTTTTATTTTTTCCCACTGATTGAGTATTTCTTTGCTTCCATTTGCATTGCTGTCTGCGAATACATGCGGATGCCTTCTTATCAATTTTTTGTTTATACCTTTTAAAACATCTTCTATAGAAAAGTAATTATCTTCTTTTGCAATTTGCGAGAGTAAAATTATTTGGAGCATTAAATCACCAAGCTCTTCTTTTAGAGATGAAAAGTTTTTATCTACTATCGTATCTATCACCTCATAGCTTTCTTCTGTAAGGTGCGGTTTTATTGTGTCGTAAGTTTGTTCTCTATCCCAGTCGCACCCGTTTTCAGAGCGTAATACAGAGACAATATCGACCAGTTCCTGAAAGTATTTCATTATAAAAAAATATATAACCTTTAAAAATATTTAACTTTTTTTATCTTTTGGTTTTTCCGCATTTTGTATTTTGTCATCAGATGATTTTTGTACTAATTTAAAATAATTTAGTTTTTTTCTTTCTAAAATTGCATTATAAATTATAGCATCTCTTATAGACACCGCTCCGAAAGCTTTCTCTTTTAATTTAGCATTTGAATGAGTGGCAAATTCATCAACATCAATTCTTGCTATAGATAATCTATCAAAAACCTTTTCACTATTTTTAGCTTCAAGTTGCTTTATTCTCTCTTCATAATGTTTTTGCATTTCTAAAAGTCGTTCTTCTTTTGTTTGGGAATGTAGCTTATGCCCTTTGTAATGTTCATTTACAATGGACTTATTGTCTTCTATTTCTCTATAATTTCTATTCTCTTCCCATTGATACTCTTCTTCATTATCATACTCATCTAACTCTTCTGATTCTTCTTGCTCATTTCTACTCGCAAGCACCTTTTGAAGTTTTTTAAATATTTCTCTTTCATCTTCAGAAACAGTATTTCTCTGCGGATTATTATTATAAAGAGGACTATTGACTTTTCTTTTTTCCTGTATTTTTTTGTATTTTTGAACTGCCCGCAATATATTTATAATAATAGCTGTTATTATAAAAAAAATATATATGTAAAAAATGCTTTTCATAGTATTAAAATCCTTAAACCTAATATAAGTGATTATAGCTTATATTAAAATATTAGCAAATTTGTATTTGTACGATTTTAAAATAAAAAAAGCGGAAAGCAAAAAATGCCGACCGCTTTTATTTTTTTTATACTTGAGTACAATTTACCACGTGTCTAATGGATTATCTTTTTCCATATAAGTATTAAGGTACATATCTGTTTTTGCCATTAACTGGTCAAAATATATATAATATTTACCATATGAATCTCTCGGATCCACATCTATGCGAATTCCCATAAACTTTATCCCTTGTTCATATTGACCTCTGAAATCTTCTTGAGGGATAGAAGGTGAAATCTGTACACTTATTTTTTTCCAACCCAAATAGTTTAAAGTTTCATTTCCTACTTTATGAACTTTACCATAAATATCATAAAACATAGAAACTTAATTTATTGTTTTGGTTACGTCCTGCAACCCATATGCTAATCTCTTTTGTATATTCCGGCACCTGTATAGGTCTTGGCGGTGTGAGAGAAAACCAAGGATATCCTGTCTTAAAATATTCTATTTTAGCACCTAATATATACTTATTATTTTCATTTTCTGCAAAAACATCAGCAGGACCACCTTCGCGTCTTAATATGCTCACCACCCCAAGGTCGCGAGGCATAGAAGCTTGCCAAGTATTAGCAAACTCAAAGTCGTCGATTAGGAAGTTTGTAATAGCTTCTGTAGTAAAATTATTATCACCGCTCTGTGCAGCTTCCTGAGCGAAAAGTAAGAATGCCACTGTTAAACCTAGCATAATTATTAATATACTTAATCTTTTCATTTTTTATTCTCCTTAAATCCTATTACCTTAGTTGGCTGTATTCGTAGTTCCGTTATACTGAGCACTTGATGAACCGCCTGCTTCTTACCAAGGATAGCTTCAATATCAGAACCGTCATAAGATTCACGGAATGTATCTGTACAACTTGGAAATAATCAAGTAAAACAACAAAGTTGTCTGCTCTCTCTTCAGGAGATGCCCAAAAACGGAAGTTTAAGAAACGGAGCCCTTTAGCTCTTGGTACATAAGGCTCTGATTGAGGTATTGTTGCAGGAATATCAATGCTTAAGTTTCTCCAGCCTACATAACGCAAAGAACCATAAGAAAGCGTATGGGTATAACCTCTGTAATCTTCAAGAAGCATTTCCATTTTATAATCATAATTACCGCCCCAACCCAAATATCCATACTTTGTGCTTTACCTGGTATTATTTTTTGTTCTGTCGGAATAAAGTCAAAAAAGTTGTAACCTTTTCTGAAAAAAGAAACATTTACTGCTAAAGAGTTTGTTGAATTAATACTTTGATTGCCCATACCGAAAGGCTTTGTATTAAAAACTCTTACACTTGGATACTGCATTTCTACGCCGTTAGCATTTGTTCTGACCCTTTAAACATAAAACGGCTGGCATTTGATATCGCCTGCCATTCATCTACAGTCTCAAAGTTATAAAGTGTTATAGTTTCTACATATACCGTTTTTGATTGACCGTATATAGCAAAAGAAAATATGCTTACAAATAGACAAGTCAGTATTACTCGACTTAGCAAAGATTTCATATTGCACTCTCCTTAAAATTTATCTGTTCGTAAAAGCTTGTTAAAATTAAATAACATTTTTGATTATATTATAAAAGAAAAAATTGTCAATATTATTTACTTTATAAATTTACAATATTTATTTTCACAGTTTAATATTATTTTTTCCGAATTAAAAACAATAGCTTAATCGAAAACACTAAAACTTGACTTTTTTTTTTTAAATATATTATTTCAAAAGTTATTATGTTAATCGTATTAAAAGGTGAATGATGAATAATGTAATGTATTAGAAAGAAATAATCAGTAATACTTCTTACTCTGGCTATTGTATTTTTGGTTAACACAAAAAAAGCAGAAGCAGCTTATCCAAACAGCTTTGCAATCGGAGCAGCTTTTACAAGCGGATACCCAAGACTTTCGGAGGTATTGTTACGCTAAAAATACCCGGATCTCTTTTGTTAGGTTTAGACTTTAGCACAAGATATTATGATTCGTCATATTTTAATTTTTCAGGAATAATCGACTGTGGCTTGTTAAAATGCGTATAGGGATAAGCCCTTTCGGTTTCTATATGGGACGGGCTTTGCTTTTGATTTTCAATTTCGTAAGGATAGCTTTTTATTCGGTATGGGGTTCAGAGTGCCTATAGGGCTTTCTTTTATTCTTGGACCAGCCGAGCTATATATTGAAGCCTCTCCGTCTGTACACTTGTTTGATATAGGTGTCAAAAAACCCATAGCTTTTAATACTTATTTTCAATTGGGCGGGCAGATCGGTTTTAGAATGTGGCTCTTTTAATTAAAAATTAAATATATTTTTTTAAAATTATTTATATAGAGGAAGCAATTGAATAATAATTTACAAATAAATTCATATATAGTGGTAAACACTATAAAATATAATATTTAACTCAAAACATTTTTAGCATTACTAAGTTTATATTTAATCTGTTTATTTTTAATTTATTTATGGAAAAGAACTTAATATTACCTTAATATAAGAAATATTCTCTCAATAGTTGACAGTAAGCAATAATTATGATTGAATATATAATCAAATTATTTCAAGGAGAAATAAAAATATGTCTCAGATAAGAAAAATTGGAATTCTTACAAGTGGAGGAGATTCTTCAGGAATGAATCCTACTATAAGAAGTGTAGTAAGAAACTGCTATTGCATCAGGTCTTGAAGTTATGGGCATAAGAAATGGGTATCAGGGACTTATGTATAATGATATATTACCCTATGAATGCAGGAAGCGTAGGCGGAATAATAAGTCTTGGCGGCACAGTACTTTTTAGTGCTCGCTCACCAGATTTTATAAAACCTGAAGGTATGTCAAAAGCGGCAGACAGTATGCGTTATAATGAAATAGATGCTTTAATAGTAATAGGCGGAGACGGGAACATACAAAGGTGCTCTTGATTTTTCTACACAACACGATTTTCCTGTTATAGGAATTCCCGGAACTATCGACAATGACATATACGGAACAGATTACACAATAGGTTATGACACGGCAGTTAATGTCGCAATGGAGGCTATAGATAGTTAAGAAGAGACACAGCAACAAGTCACGGAAGATGTTTTTGTTGTGAAGTTATGGGAAGACACGCAGGCTACATTGCATTAGAAGTAGGTATTGCATCGGGTGCTGAGGAGATACTGATTCCTGAAACTCCTACAGTAATAGAAAGATGTTATAGAAACATTAAAAAGAGGGAGAAAACGCGGAAAAAAATCGTCCTATTATTGTTGTTGCTGAAGGTGATGATTTCGGAGGTGGACTTCAAAACTGCAAAAGAAATAGAAGGGAAAACAGGTTTTGACACAAGGCTTACAGTCCTCGGACATATGCAACGCGGAGGCTCGCCTACTGCCAGAGAAGATTAATGGCAGCACGATTGGGCTATATGGCAGTTAAAGCTTTATTTGATGGAAAGAAAAATGTTGCTATCGGTGTTTGGAAGGGAGAGTATACTTATACTCACCTTGCTGATGCTGTTTAAAAAGACACCTAAAATCGATACAATAGATTTAGATGTTTACAAAACGCTTGCAATATAATGTCTTTCGGTATACAAAATAAAACTAATATAAATAAAGAAACCTTATTATAAATGATAATTAAAAAATCGCTTTGGGCGTTAGAATAGATAAAATAGAGACTTCACTGGAAGATGTGTTAGACAGCATACGCGGTAAAAAAAATGCTGTATGTAATAATAACTCTTAATGTATTACAACTTCTTAAAGTTAAGTTTAAACAAAGAACTTACAAGTATAGTGGAAAATGCTGATATTGTTATACCCGCACATAGGGGACTCTCAAAAAGCGTATAATTTTATAAATAAAGATAAAATAAAGTATTATAAAGTTTTATGTTTTTCTCAAATATACTTTCATATTCGAAGAGAGAAAAAGTCACTATTTCTTTTTGGCAATATGAAAAATATTTCTTTACTATAACCGAGAAAATAAAAAAGATTTATCCGTATATTCATATAGTAGGCAGCTATCAAGAAACAAAAACAACAAAGAAACTATGACAAAAGCATTTACTGGTTTTAAAAAAATAGCCCCCGATATGTTTATTCTATATATGGATTTTAAGCTTCACTGCTATGGTATAATAAAAATAAAGAATCACTTGACTTAGCTTTTATAGTCCCTGTAAAACGTCCTCTTGATGCATTTGCTGGAAAAGAAAAATCACCCGACATTTCAATAATAATGAAAAACAAAGAATGGGCTTTTATTTAAAACACAATATATTTACAGCTTTTCATTCATTTTTACCATATATCGTTTTGGTTTTTAATTCTTATGGAGAAACTATTTAAATTTTAAAAAGAAAAAATAAATTTCTAAATTAAATTATTAATAATAATCTGTTATTTTAATCTTTCTTTATTTAATCAAATTATTTTTTATAAGGAAGTCTCTTGCCACTTTCTCACTTGATAGTTGAAGTTCATCTACTTGATAATTTAAATCTGTCATAACCTCTTCTGTTAGAAAACCTCCAAGCTCTTCAAGAATTGGCACTATCTCAGGATACTTTCCAATATCTCTGCCCTCATAACAGGAACTGCATAATAAGGAGGAAAAAAACTTTTATCGTCATCTAAAGAAACAAGATTAAACTTTTTAAGAAGACCGTCTGTAGAAAAAGCGGTTACAATATCAACCTCTTTAGATTTTATTGCTATATACCTCGGAGCATCATCAATACCGACAGCTCTCTTAAATCTTAAATTATAAAAATTGGTAAGCCCTATCATACCATCTAATCTGTTTAAAAACGAAAGCGTTCCGCAAAATACAAAATCTTTTCCTACTCTTCTTAAATCACTTATATTCTTAAGATTATAATTTTTAGCACTATCGGCTCGAACTGCAAGAACATAGGTATTATTAAAAGAAAAAGGTTTAATACTTCTAAATTGTATTTTCTTTAACTCTTTCTTAGATACATCATATACATAAGACGAATCATTTGTAGGAGTGTGATTTAATATCATAGTTATATTGTCCTGTGTACTCTATATATAAATCCACATCACCTTTTCAAGAGCAGAAACCAATATTTGAGTTCCGCCAAGACCCATTTTTTCGATTTACTTTTATGTCTGTTCTATATTCAATAATATCAGAAACAATATTTGCCAAAATAAACTGCTCTGTAAACCATCATAGATGACACAACTATTTACTTTATCATTGTTTTTTTTCTTTGATTAAAAATTTTGATGAAAAAACAGCTATTACAATCAGAAGAAAAAAGCAAGTATAATTTTTTCTCTTAATAATCTTTGCTTTACATTTTTAATAGACTTAATATTTTCAAATTGAAGGCTTATAGGTGTAACAATTTTTTCTATTAAAGATGTTATGTAGTCTACCAAAAGTGCAAGTATACAAGCAGGTATCGCTCCGGATAATATTTGATAATTATTTACTGTTCGTATTCCCGCAAAAACATATTAACCAAGTCCACCCGCTCCTACATAGGCAGCTATTGTCATAAGTCCTACGGCGCAGTAACAGAAGAAATTCTCACTCCAGCCATAATAACAGGAAGAGCCAAGTGGAAAGGAAATTCTACCTTAAAAGTATCTGGCTTTTTGGTAAGACCTATACCTTTGGCTACCTCTATTATCTCGGGACTTATATTGTTTACTCCAGTATATGTTTTTTTTATAATAGGCAGAAGCGATAAAGTATAACCATAATAATTGCAGGAGTTGACCCTATACCGAGAAAAGGAATCGAAAAACCAAGAAGTGCCATACTGGGAATTGCTTTGCACAATATTGGAAATCCCAAAATAGGTCTACTTAACCTTTTTACATAGCTTATAATAATGCCAAGCGGAACACCTATAATTATTGATAAACTTACAGACAAAAAAGTAAGATTTATATGCTGAACAATTAAGTCTAATATCTCAAACCTTTGCAAGTAAACATAATTTAAAAAACCTGTAAGCATATTATAATTCCTCCTTGATTTCTTCTTTTTTAATTTCACTTACTTCAGGCACTTCAAGATATCTCTGACTTAAAAAAAGAAATAAGCGAGTTTTTATTTATTAACCCAACAGTATTTCCATCATCGTCCAAAACATTTATTTCGGAAATATTAGGCTTTTCTATCATCTTAAATATATTTGATATATTTTCACTTATATTAACAACATTACCTCTATTCTTTCTAAGAAAACTTTTTTTAATATTTTAGATAAAAACCAATAGTTATCTCCTTTATCAAATATCTCAGTCATAATATCACCTGCTCTTATGTATTCAGGCGAAGTCCATATTCTGTCTTTTCCCACAAAGCTTGAAACAAAATCATTGGAAGGCTCTTTCAGTATTCTTTCGGGAGTGTTCATACTGTACTATTTCTCCGTTATTCATTATGCATATTTTGTCTGATATTTTTTATTGCTTCATCCATATCGTGAGTAACAAATACTATTGTTTTTTAAGTTTGGCTTGCATTTTTTATAAGCTCATCTTGCAAAGATACTCTTGTTATAGGATCAAGCGCACTGAAAGGTTCATCCATAAGTACAATATCAGGATCCATAGCAAAAGCTCTCGCCAAAACCAACTCTTTGAAGTTGCCCTCCGCTAAGCTCTGACGGATATCTATTTATTAAATATTCTCTTGAATTAAGACCAACCATCTCCATAAGAAATTCGGTTCTATCTCTTATATCTGTTTTATCTTTACCCTCTATTTTAGGAATTACCTCTATGTTCTCGGCAACAGTAAGATGAGGGAAAAGTCCGACCTGCTGAATAACATAGCCCATTTTTCTTCTTAATTTTACAACATCTTTTTTTGATATGTCTTCATCGTTTATAAATATTTTTTCCACCGCTAGGTTTTATAAGAGCATTAATCATTTTTAGAAGTGTGGTTTTACCGCAACCGCTTGAACCTATTATAGATACAAGATTACCTTTTTCTACTTCAAAAGAAACAGATTTTAAAATATACTTATTTTTAAAAATTTTTACTCCTTTTCTACTTTTATCATTACTGCCTCCTTTTAATAAAAAAAACTAACCTATAGTTGTGTTAACAATAAAAAAAAGAAATTGTAAAAATATTGTTAATTTTTAAAAAAGGCGTATAAACAATTTTTTATACGCCTTCTCTGTTTTTAAATATTTAAATATAAAAAATAATTAGTTTAATCTAATCAATCATGTCTATTCATCATCCGACTTTCTGCGTCTTACAGTTTTTTTAGCAGAAGATTATGAACTTCGTTTTCTTTTGGAGAATTTTCTTTTATAGAATTGTCTTTTAGTGATTTATAAGTATTTTTTTCTGTATGTTTTATGGATTTATCTTCTTTGCTTTTATTTTTTTTGTAGTCATAAAGCTCTACTTCATCGCTTCCGCTTTCGAGGTCGCGTCCTGCGTATACAAGTTTATCTTCATCTTTTTTTATAGAAACACCACATATTCTCTCTAAATCCTCAAAGTCTATCATCTCTTTTTCAAGAAGTTCTTTTGCTATTGCCTCAAACTTTATCACGTTTTCTTTTAAGAGTCTTTGTGTTCTCTCATAAGCATCAATAACAAGTTTTTTATTTCAGCATCTATTTTCTGTGCGGTATCTTCACTGTAATCTTTATGCCTAGCTATCTCTTTACCTAAAATATAGGCTGCTCTTTTTGTCCAAAAGACATAGGTCCAAGATTACTCATTCCCCATTCGCAAACCATTCTTCTGGCTATCTCTGTTACTCTTTCTATATCATTTGATGCACCTGTTGTAACAGCATCTTTTCCGAACTTATACTCTTCTGCAACACGTCCACCTAAAAGCATAGACATCTCTGCTATAGCTTTCTTTTTTCTAAGCGTATCGTGTCCATCTTTCGGAAGCGTCCACGTAGCCCCAAGACTTCTTCCTCTCGGTATTATTGTAACCTTATGCAGTGCGTCTGTCTCTTTTAAAAGAATTGCCATTAAAGCGTGTCCTGCTTCGTGGTAGGCTGTGTTTACTTTTTCTTTTTCACTTATAAGTATGCTTCTTCTTTCAGGACCCATCATTACTTTATCTCTGGCCTCTTCAAAATCTTTAAGCTCTACTCTGCTTCTTTCATCTCTTGCCGCAATTAATGCCGCCTCATTTACCATATTGGCTATATCTGCACCTGAAAAGCCCGTGTTGCTCTTGCCAAATGAAATAAATCTATTATCGGATTATGTTGGATTTTTGCAATGTGAACTCTAAATATTCCTTCCCGCCCTTTAACATCAGGTAAATCAACAACAACGTGTCTATCAAATCTTCCCGGTCGAAGTAGAGCAGGGTCTAATACATCAGGTCGATTGGTTGCAGCAAAAATTATTATTCTGGTGTCTGTATTAAACCGTCCATTTCAACGAGCATTTGATTTAATGTTTGCTCTCTTTCATCGTGTCCGCCACCATAGCCTGCTCCTCTTGTTCTACCGACAGCATCAAGCTCATCTATAAATATAATACAAGGGGCATTTTTTCTGGCTTGTTCAAATAAATCGCGTACTCTTGAAGCACCGACTCCGACAAACATTTCCACAAACTCACTTCCCGACATACTGAAAAACGGAACACTTGCTTCGCGCCTGCAAACTGCTTTCGCAAGAAGTGTTTTACCTGTTCCCGGAGGTCCCACCAAAAGCACACCCTTCGGTATCTTCGCACCGATTTTGTTAAACTTTGCAGGATCTTTTAAAAAAGTGAACTACTTCAACAAGCTCTTCTTTTGCTTCTTTACAGCCTCGACATCTTTAAAAGTTACCTGAAACATCTTCTTTTGTCAAAAGCTTAGCCTTGCTTCTTCCAAAGCTCATAGCCCTGTTATTTGAGCCTTGTACTTGTCTAAACATAAAAAACCAAAGCAAAAATCCTATCAGAAGTATAGGAAGAAGATTTATTAGTATTACTCCAAGATAACTAGTTTTCTCTTGAGCTCCCTTAACTTTTACATTATTTTCTATTAAAATAGTAACAAAGTCTGTTGTGGAATAAGGTATATAAGAATAGAAAAATGTCTCAACTTGTTTACCGTTTACTGTCTCTACTGATTTTCCGTTTCTTATGTTTTGGTCTACTATTGTAACTTCTTTAACTACACCCTGTTTCACTTTATCCACTACAAAGAATAATCCCACTCTACTTCTTTTGTTTGCGGACTTTTTTTGAAAATACATTACAGCCATTACAACAACCATAGTAAGCAGAAGTATTATAATTATTTGATTACCGCCTCCACCTTGCTGCATATATGGCTTTTTGTTATTTTTACTTTTCTTCGTACTCATAACTTATCTCTTCTCCAATTTATTGTTTTTAAGATTTTTTTTTAATTGTTTTACTTACTATCATTAATAAATATATAAACAAATCTTTACGGCATATCCAGTATTGTTGTGCAAAAAGTATTAAAACATTTGCTTGCAAGCCCATTTATACCTGATCCGTTTTTTAAGTAGCTATTTACAGTATTTCTGTTTCTTTTATTTTCGTTGAATATTTTAAGTTCATATATCCGACAGTTTAGTCCCTTGCTTACACTGGCATGAACAAAAGTTACAGTAGGAATTACTATCAACATTTATTACTATACCTGCATGAGTAAGTTAGCTGTAGACGATGTTGTTCTGTCAAATATTACCAATATCCCCTTTTCCCGCAACACCGTTTTTATATAGCTTATTATATTTATTCAAAGTAGCATAAATAGTTTTTACACCACCTTCTCCAAAAACAGCCTGTTTATCAAAAAACCACAATATTAGCAGACCAGTAAACAGCTGCGGACAAAACCCGAACAATCAAATATAAAATACTTTTCTTCTTTTGTTACAGGGTGAGTAAGAAGCACTTTTTCTCTATATTTATAGCCTTTACTTAAATAGTGTTCTGTCCATTTAACTATATTTTCTCTTACTGCTTTTTTTTGCTCTCCACTGATTTTAACAGCATTTTCTTTCAGTTCTTTTTCATACTTTTATCATAGTTATATGTATTGCAAAACAAATATGCAGACATACATAAAAACAGAGTTAAGAAAATACGCATTAAACTCCCTTTATATATAAATTAATTTTTACTTAATTACGATTAAGGCATATTCTATTTAATTATAGCTATAATGTCAAGTGTGGGAATTATTTAAAGTAGAAAGCTATAGCATTGCCTAAAAAAGCGTCAGTCGATATAACAAAGGAATAAAAACAAGACGAATACAAAAAAAGTGAATTCTTATAAATAAAAAGCTTTTAAAAATTGAAGAGGGCTTTTCAAATAATTGTATTCATACATAACAAAAAAAATTGTTAGTATCGTTATGGAGTTTATTGCTTTATAAAAAAATATTTAAAAATAAAATCTAATTACAATAATTATTTATCATATTTTTTAAGGTATTGACATTATTAGAAACTATATTATAATAGCACACACAACTTGAGGGCCAGTAGCTCAGTCGGTTAGAGCAGATGACTCATAATCATCGGGTCCGGGGTTCAAGTCCCTGCTGGCCCAAGTTTCTTTTTACAAATCAAATATTTTATTCATACATTATTATTACATTATAGTATAAACTTTATTATCTGTCTTTATATGCTTATGCGGTTTTTAAGCTTTATATTGGCTGTAAAAAATTATGTTTAGATTATTGAATGCAGGTAATGCTTTTTTTAATGCTTTGTACTCTTTACAAAAACATACACTATAAGTATAATAACTGTTAAATTAAAAATTTATAAAAAGGGTTTTTTAGCAATTAATGAAATCAAAAAAATATTAATATAACAACACCGATATACTATCCGTCAGATTATCTTCATATAGGACACTGTTATTGTACTGTAGCGGCCGACACTGTTGCAAGATATAAAAGGCTTTCAGGTTATGATGTATTCTTTTTAACAGGTACGGACGAACACGGAGAGAAAATTGTAAGAAAGGCGATTGAGGCTGGGAAAACTCCGAAAAAGTATGTAGACCATATAGTAGAAGCTGCACAAAAACTCTGGAAAAAGAATGAAGATAGAGTATAGCCACTATATAAGAACAACAGATGATTATCATGAACGCAGAGTTCAGCAAATATTTCAATTACTTTATGACAAAGGTAAAATATACAAAGGTTTTTACAAAGGTTATACTGTGTAAGCGATGAGGCATTTTTCACCGAAAGTCAGGCAAAAGAAAAAGACGGAAAGTATTACTGCCCCAGCACCGATTGTGAAAAACTTTTAGAATATAGGGAAGAGAGTGTTACTATTTAAGACTTTCAGAATATGGAGAGTGGCTGAAAAATTATTATAAAGAACACCCTGAATTTTTAGAACCAAAAGAACGTGTAACCGAAATGGTTAATAGCTTTTTAGCTCCAGGACTTGAAGATTTATCGATTACAAGAAAAGGGCTTGAATGGGCTATAAAAGTTCCTTTTGACCCAGAGCATAGTATTTATGTTTGGATCGATGCATTGAGTAATTATATAACAGCTTTGGGATATCCCGAAGAGACAGAAGATAACTATAAAAAGTTTTGGCCCGCAGATGTTACATTTTGTAGGGAAAGAGGAGATAGTACGTTTCCACGCAATCATTTGGCCATAATGCTAAAAAATGCTTGATTTACCGCTTCCGAAAAAAGTTTATGGACACGGATGGATACTCTTTGCTGACGGAAAAAAAAATGAGTAAAAGCAGAGGAAATGTTGTTGAGCCAAATGCTTTTAATAGATAAATATGGCGTAGATTCATTAAGATATTTTTTAATGAGAGATATAAATTTCGGAAGCGACGGAAACTATACTCAAGAGCTTTCTTAAAAAGAATAAACAGTGATTTGGCTAATGATTATGGAAATCTTTGGCATAGAATTACAACTATGCTTGAAAAATACTTTGGCGGAGCTTTTACCCGAAGAAGTGGAATCTGCCTATGGCACCAGTGAGCGAGAACTTAAAAAAGCAGTTCTTATGCTTGACGGAAGTGTGGAAGCGGGCACTTGATAATTTTCAATTTCACGAAGCTTTGTTCAACATTTGGGAAGTTATAAGGATGAAAATAAAATATGTTGAAGAAAGTGCTCCTTGGTCACTTGCGAAAAGACCCTGCAAAAATAAATAAACCTTGCAAATGTTATGTATGTTTCTTTTCAAGCTTTTTATACTGTTACAGCTTTTTACAAATTTTCTTTATAGAAACCCCCGTTAAAGTTTTTAGAAGAATGGGAATTAAAGATGTTGTTTCTCTAGATGAAGCAAAGAACTGGGAACACTTCATGCAGGTATATAAAAATTGAAAAAGGCGACCCGTTGTTTATAAGATACGACATAGAAGAAGAGCTTGGAAAAGATAAAAAAGAAATTTCAAAAAAGGCGTTTCATCAAAAAACGGTACCGCAAAAAGAAGAAAAATGCTAACCACAAGCAGATATAGAATATGACGATTTCGCAAAACTTGAAATAATAACAGCAAGTGTTCTTGTGGCAGAGCGGATCGAAGGAACAGATAAATTAATAAAGTTTGTTTTAGATATCGGAGAAAGCGAGCATAGAGTAGTTGTATCGGTATTGCAGAGTTTTATAAAGCAGAAGATATGATTGGTAAAACTGTGCTTTATCTTGCAAACTTAAAGCCAAGAAAAATAAAAGGTGTAAACTCTCAAGGTATGGTACTCTTTGCAGACCAAAATAATGACCTTTCTGTTATTGCTCCTGAAAAAAATATGCCTTATGGAAGTATTGTAAAGTAAGCAGAAAACAGTATATAAATGAAGCCTAAAAAAAAGAATAAACGAAGCAAGAAAATACAGAAAGAAAATGAAAGCCCCATTAACTGATAAACAGAAAAGGGCATATATTTTATAATACTTTTTACAGTTGTTTTAATTCTTTTTACTAGTTTTATCATACTCTACAACAGTATGAAACTTTTAAAAAGTAGAGTTTAACGGACTGGTGAGAACAAATGCACATTGTTCTTATAAAAGAAGCAAATCTGGCCAAAATATAGCGGTAAAAGCCTTATTACTCTACCGACAGATAATATAAAAAAACAGGATTGAAAAAAATCCTCTGCTTAAAGTTAGCAGTATAAAAAGAGTTTTCCCTGATTAATTATTATAAATATTGAAGAGCGAGAGACTTTAGTTCTTCTTGAATATAGCGGAAAAATATATGAAGTAAGTGATGATTTATTTATTATAAGAGAAAATGTTATAGTAAATTATGACAAACCCTATTTAACAGGTTTTGTTATTGACGATAAAAACTTAAAGTAGAAGAACCATACACAGAATATATATTAAATCTTTTAAGCGAAATTAAAAACAAGCGACATTTCACTTTACAATACAATATCAGAAATAAATGCTTTTGGTGAAGACCTTATTATATATCCCAGAGTTTATCATGTAAAAATATTTACAGAAAAATATATAAAAGCTGAAAAAATAAAAACATTGCAGCGATACTTAAAACATTAATAGACAAACAAGAATATGTTAAAGAAATAGATTACCGTTTCAGTGAAGCAGTAATAAGAAAATAAAAAATTAAAAATATTGTTTAAAACATAATTTACAATATTCTCTGTTTAATGAATAAAGAAATAAAATAAGGAATAAACTATGATAGAAAGACTTATTATAGCCACAAAAAAACAAACACAAGCTTGAAGAAATGAGTGTCTTTTTTAAGTCTGTTGTAAAAAGTGTAGAAGCTATCCCTGAAGATTATCAAGATATTATTGAAGATGGCGATACATTTTTAGCAAACTCATTAATAAAGGCAAAATCCTCTTATAACAGTTTTGGTCTAGCTTCACTTGCAGATGATTCAGGAATATGTATAGACGCTTTAGGCGGACGACCGGGAGTTTTAAGTGCAAGATATGGCGGAGAGAATACAAACTATAGTGAAAAAATAAAATTAATACTTAATGAACTTAAAGATACAAAAGAATCTGAAAGAGGTGCTTATTTTATAACTTCTGCGGTGCTTGTACTTTCAAAAGATTATTATATTGCAGTAGAAGGCAGAGTTTATGGAAAAAATAATTTTTGAACCGAAAGGAACAGCAGGCTTTGGTTACGACCGATATTTTTACCAAACGGATACCAAAAACATACAGTCAAATGGGATTTGAAGAAAAAAATAAAATGAGCCATAGAAGTATTGCTATGGGTAAAATAAAAAATATTCTCTCATCGCTTTATCAAATAAATTATTAAACAAATATCAAATAATAAATTATAATCAAAAAAAACTGTTTTACTTTTTATAGCAGGCAAATAAATATATAATCACCATATTTGTTGTTACTTTTTAATTCAAAATATTTTTAGTTGTACAATATATACGACCAGAACTTTAGGTCTTATACTTGGCGGCTTTACTGCAGCTATTATGTTCAAAGAGTGTAAACCAAAAGGCGGCGGAAGCTCTCCTGTTATAAGATTCTTTTTGGGATTCTTTGCTATGATTGGTGCATTGGTATTTTTGGAATAAAAACTTTTCTTTAGGTGAAGCAAAAAAAACCAATATGTTTGTAGCTATTCTTCCTGTTATAATTCTTTATGTCTACTTATACTTCTTCTTACAAAAGCTAAATTCGGTGAAACAAATCCGATATTCTTTTCAGAAAGCGACCGGGAAGTATGAAGGCTCCAATAATAATTTCTCTTGTTGCTGCTTTTATAATAGGCTTTATTGCTCAAAGAACAAGATTTTGTACACTTGGCGGAATACGTGCCGAGTATATTTACAAAAGATTTTTATGTGACAAAAGGTGTTGTCGCTTTTATGTTGCTGTTATTGTCGTAAATATTATATTCGGAAGATTTAATATTTCTATGCAAAATCAACCGATAGCACATACAAATATTTTATGGAACATAGTCTCTATGATATATCAGGTCTTGCTTTCACACTCGGTTTCGGCTGCCCTGGAAGACAATTTATTTTAGCCTCTGAAGGAAGCAGTGTAACTTCATATTTATTTTGGGCATGCTTGTTGGAGCAGCATTTGCTCACAACTTTAATTTAGCAAGCTCGGGTGCTGGTGTTACAGTATTCGGTATGGGTGCTACTGTTATAGGTTTAGCATTTTGTTTAATAACAGGCTGTGTTATGAAAGATGCGCAAGCAAATGATAAAATTATTTTTATGTAGCCGTTGGCATACCATTATACACAGCTAACCTTTTAAAAAGGCACAATGAAAAACTTGCCGCTACGTTTATTTCGTTTTATTTATAGGAAGTTGATTTCAACTTGCGAGAGTATAACAAGAGCTTCAAAAAACTTTAATTATGAAAGTAATTATTTTGAAGAAGCTAACGGACACTTTGTTCTAATACTAAAGCCTATAAAATAAGTGTATAATAAATTAAAAAGCAACTATTTAAAATAAATAGTGTCTATTATAGTTTCCGAAATTTAATAAGTTTTTCGCTTACTTTTATAACAGAAGAGAAACAACAAAATATTAACTTATTATTTTTAGCAATAACAGTTACCGCATAATACATATCAATATTTTCTTTTTTTGCAATAAAAATTATTGAGCCTGCTTTGTCTTTATATTCGGCTCTATCTGTATTTTGAGTGGGCGTATTATAGAGCAAAGAGTTCCGCTTTCATCTCTGAAGTCTTTAAATGTCTCCAATATATATTTATCATCTAATTCTTCTTCTTTAGTTTCATAAGTTAAAACCACAACTATTTTTTTTATCTTCGCTTTTTATATATAATGCGCCATTTTCTGTTTTTGCATTAAAACATTTTGGTACCGATAGATGAAACAAATCAGGAGTTCCCGGAAAATCAATTATATCATCATAACCGAAAAGTGAGTTATTTTTATTTTGTTTGGAATTTCAATAAGCTTTTCTATTCTAGCTGATTTTTCTATTTTGTAGGCTTTTATAAAACTGTCATAAGCATTATCATAGTCATATATAGCATTATAAGAAAAGCCCCCATTTATAAGCGAGTTCACATCTTTTTTATCTAACTCAAGAGATTTTTTATATTCTTTTATCGCCTCTTTGTGTCTTCCTTCAAATGAAAGTAAAATAGCATATTGCCCATAAACTTTTGATGAAACATTTCCTATAGAAAAAAGCTTATTTAAAGTTTCTTTTGCTTGACTGTATCTAAATGTAAGTATTTCAAGATCAAGTAAATATTCAAGAAGCATTTTATTTTCAGGATATAGCTCTAAAGCATTTTGTAAAGTCTTTAATGCCTCTTCATTATTATCTTCTTCATAGTAAATATCAGCAAGTGCGATATAACCTTCTTTTTCTTTTGGGTTTTCTGCTATAAAGTTTAAGGCAATATCATGTGCTTCTTTTATTTTTCCGTGTTTAAGTTTTTCGGATACTTCATTTACTAAATTATAATACATAGTCTTTTAATATTATCCTTAAATTATTTTTTATATTTTTTAATTATTTCCATTTAGCTATACTAAAACCAATATCGCTGTTTTCTTTTGCATATCTATCTAGCTTTTTATCGGGATTTACACATACTTTATATTCGGCAACAATTAAACATATTTAAATCACTTATAGAATCGCTATATGCATAACGTCCTTTGGAATCAGTATCTATAAAGCCTTCGCTTAAAAGTCTAAGTCTCTTTTCTTTTTTATAGCAGTTTTTACCATATAGATAACCTGTATATCTTCCTCTGAATTTCCAAAGCTCTGTTGCCATATATTTATCAAATCCAAGATTTTTTGCAACAACCTTTATATATAATTCATAGCTTGCTGTAATTAAAACTAATGTGTCTCCGTTTTGTTTGTGATGCTCTATTTGTTTAAGTGCATCTTTGTAATAGTATTTCGGAATAATGTTATCGACAAACTCTTTAGAAAGTACGTCAATATCTTTAATATCCATATTTTTAAAAAGCCTACTTATTCTTTCTTTTATTTTTTGATTGTCTATTATTTTTAATACGAATAGTATAAAAAAGGCACAATTGATACAAGTGTTATAATTTTTTTAGGGTATTTTTTTAAATAGAAAAACAAGAAACTGAACTATTGAATCTTGTTTATTATTGTTTTATCAAAATCAAAATAGGCTACTGTTTTGTCTGTGTTATTTATTAAATTATTCATAATAGTTTATTTTATAATAAAAATGCTTAAAAGTGAACATTAAATATAATATCTAATTTAATGAATATATATTTTTTTAGATTTGGCATATTTACTTCATTATGAAGTCTGTCGAGTGCTGTACATAATATATATATTTCCTCTCTGATAAGTTGTAATGCGTATAGCTTTCTTCTGTGTTATTATATCTCCCTCTTCTTCTAACTGTGTCAAGAAGCTCAATATATCCGTTTTGAATATTTTTTCTGTATATAGCGTAATAAATCACAGTGTTACTACTTGGATGACCGAAATAGTCAAGAGAGTATTTAGTTGTATCAGTCCATTTTATTGTAATCATATAATTATCGTTTGTAACTTTATATTTTTCGGAGGCGGTTATTTTTGTTTTTTCCAAACTTGAAAGAGTTGGTACTATTGCTCTGAAAATATAATTATTTTTTAAAACATTACTTATTGCCATAGCTCCATAATCTTTTGTATCTCTGTCATTATACTACATATTATGGGTAGTAAAAAATGCCGAGCCTTTTATAATATCATTTACCGTTCTCTCTTAAATAATCTACTTGCTTTGAAAGTATATTCATATTAGTCCAAAATATCTCTTTTTTATGCAAACTGCCTACTCTGTACAATGCATTGCCCCACATAAATATCGGCTCTTTTTTTATCTGAAATTTGTTTTGCTTCTTTAATCCACCAATCGGCTTATAGCATTAAACGGAGCAAGTTCATTTCATCAGTCCAATATATTTGAGGAATTATAGCATCTACATATTTTTTACCTAATCCGTCTTTCTTTCCGGCTTTTGACATACTGTCTGTTTTTTTGACCATTAGCTAACCATAAAAGAACATCAGCGTGAAAGTGTGTCAAAATTTGTATTCCATACTTTTGTAGCACTCCCGTTTTTTGAAGCAGGTATATAAGACACTGCCACATTATTTCTCCAAAACACCCGCAGGTGATATTGTCCATTTAACATAAGGCTTTCTTCTTTTTATCTCTTCATACATTTCACTAACCAATGTATTTATATTATATCGCCTCCAAGCAAAAAGCCCGTCTCTGCCATAATCATCATCTTCTTTGTCTTTTGGATTAAACCCATCTTTTTCAGCGTATTTTGAAGCACTTACATCATCGGGCCAGTCTTTATAAGTTTTACCTGCAGCAGCGTTTGATAAAAATAATCATCAAAGTGTATGCCGTTCTACATCATAATTTTCTAAAAACTTCCATTGCGGAAGCTATTACATAACTTTTACTTATTGGTTCACCGGGTCTATATAAAGCCTTTTATCTCCCCAAAAATATAGGTTTATATCCGTTTGAAACATAAGTATGCACAAAGTTTTTTTTGGCAAATTGTTGTGCATAACTTTTGTTTGTGTCATAAGTAAAGATATACGATAGGATTAAGCCAAGCGTGAACTTCAATATTTCTTATATGTGCTTCTTCAATTAAAAAAGCAAGTAAGTCAGTTTTAAAAGGGTATTCATCTTTTTCGTCTGTAGATTCATCAGAAAAAAAATATCTTGTTGTAGGGTTTATTTTTGAAGGATAATTGTCCCAGCATCGGGTTTTACTTGAACAAACACTGCATTAAAAACTGTTTTCTTTTAATTTGTTTAGGTGGAGACTATTAAAAGGTTTTGAGCCTCTTCATCTTCTTTCTGCAAAGGAAAATCTATATTCTTTACGGTAGAAAACCAAGAAGCTCTAAACTCTCTGTATAATGGATTTTTATCTCTGTTTTTACCCATGTTTTTAACAATAAGTTTTTTTACATCAGCCTGAACATCCTAAAACTCACTTATCACAACTTGAAGAGCAAGCAATCCAGAATGTAAATAATACAGAAATAATAATATATTTTTTTCATCAAGACAATTTAAAGCGATTTAAAAACTATAAAACGCTTTTAACCATAGAGTGAATATTTTCTTTTGTAGCTCTTCTTTTGTACTTCTTTAAACTTAACTCCATCTTTATAAATAGAAATGGTAGGAAGACCTAATATTTTCTCACGTATAGCAAGACGACGAGCTTTTGAAGTATTGAATTTATAAAATTTCACTTTTCCTTCAAACTCTTTTGACATTTCCTCAATATGAGGCATTAATGCTTTACAAGGCTCGCATGCATCTCCAAAGTAGTCTACCAACATAGTTCTTTTGATTCGATAACCATTTGGTCAAAATTATCTTTATCTCGTTCTATCATAATAAAAAATCTCCTTTTTATTGTTAATTTAAAATTTATTTTATTGTTGACTAAAATTATTGCATAATTATATAATCAAAAAACATTATAATCAACTGCTAAGCTTATAAAGTTAGTAAGCATAGATATTATTTAATTTCATAAAAAAAATTTCTTTGAGTTAATATTAGCATAATTAGATAATTTTTTTGCTTGAAAAAGGTCTATTTTTTAACTATACTGTTAATTAAATATTTAGTAAAAATAAAAATTAATATTTTTGGGAGAATTATGGGCAATATTATTTTATTACAATAGTTATAGTTTATCTAATTTCAATGATTTTAATAGGTTATTTTGCCAGTAAAAAAATTCATAGCAGTGCCGATTTTTCTCTGGCAGGAAGAAATCTTGGACCTGTAATTTTAGCTTGGAACACTCGCCGCAACAAATATAGGTGGCGGTACTTCTTTGGGTATTGCCGAACAGGCTTTCGGCAAATGGGGTTTCTCCGCTGTATGGTATGTAATAACTGCTTCTATTGCTTTTATAGTCCTATCTTTTATAACACCTAAATTCAGAAACTCTATGGTTACAACAGTATCCGACTATTTGAAAAGAGATATGGGAAAGCTAATGCATTAGTAACCGCTATAGTTATGGGCTTCTATGATTGGTATTACGGCAGCACAAATAATAGCATCTGCTACGATACTTACTGTTATGACGGGCTGGAATTACAAAATCGCTGTAGTTATTGTTACTGTTGTTGTTACTGCATATTCTTCTATGGGTGGTTCTTTGGGAGTAGCATTTACAGATTTAATACAAGGCTCTTTGGTTTTTCTGGGCTCTCTTATAACAATACCCTTTGCTTTAAACTTCGCAGGCGGCTTTAATCATGTTATGACTAATTTAGCCCCCGCGCAAAAATCATTTACTGCAGTATAGGACTTCCTACAATAATATCTTTAACTATAATGTATATAGCTTCATATTCAGTTGGTCCCGAAATTAACAAAGATATTTTTCAGCAAGAGACGGAAAAACAGCTAAAGTAGGCACATTTTTTGGCGGTGTGGTTTGTATATTTTACGCATTTCTTCCGGCTTTTTTAGGACTTATTGCTTTTTCTATTGTTAAAGATGGTTTAATAACATCATCACTCATTACAAGTGAAGGTAGTAGATATATACTTCCTGTTATGGCTCTTCATACTATGCCACCTGTTATTACCGGTATTTTATTTTCTGCTTTAAATATCAGCCACAATTTCCAGTGCCGACAGTGATATGCTTGCGGTGTCTACAATAGCATCAAATGATATATATAAAAATATATAAAAAAAAGATGCAAGCGATAAAGAAATTCTTAATATAGCAGAATATTTATGGTAATAGTCGGTATTTTTGCTACGTTTATAGCGTTTAGAGCAACAAACCTTATAGCTATATTAATGTTTTCTTTTAGTTTAAGAAGTGCAGGAGTGTTCATACCTTATCTATTGGACATTATACAAAAAAGGAAATTAAGTGCTGTAGCAAGTATGGGGTCTTTAATATGCGGAAGTGCGGCTACAATATTTGACCAATACAGTAAGTTTAGTTTTTTTGGTATGGACCCTATAATATTAGGAATAATAGTAAGTGCCGTAGCATTTATTTTGCTTTCACTTTTAGTTAAACCAAGTAAAAAATAAAATTTATATTTTATATATTGATAGATACACTGAAATTTAAAATTACATTAATTTTTTATAAAATATTTTGTAATTCATCTGAAAAAATTATTAAAAAACTTGTTTAAAACAAAAGTAGCAAAAGATAAATAAATAGCAGTACCGCTTATATCGCATAAGAAGATACAAGAGGAACACTGCTTGTGGCTGGGTCTAGTTTAAGTTTTGTCAAAATGAAAGGCAGAGAAAGTCCAATAATACTACCTATAACTACAACTAAAATCATAGCAACAGAGACTAACAAAACTTATCATTTTCCGCCTCTCCAAACAGCGATTAAAGAAACAGCAACACGCATTGTAAGACCGAGCAAACAGAAATTGAAATTCCTTTATAAGCATAAAAAACCAATCGCTTGTTTTTATATCACTGTTGCAAGAGAGCGTATTATAAGTGTTGATGCTTGCGAGCCTGCATTTCCCGCACTGTCCAATAAGCAGAGGAAGAAAAAATACCAAATAAATATAGCGGCTTATTGTTACTTCAAAAAGACCTATAACTGTGCCTGAAAAAATATTTACAAAAACAAGTATAAAAAGCCACGATATTCTTTTTTATAAAGTATTCCTGCAAGGCAGTTTTTTATGTTTTCATTAACAGTGTTACTGTGTGTTGATTATAGCACCCAATTTTATGGAAGTCTTCTGTATCTTCTCTTTCGGCAATGTCTAATATATCGTCTACAGTAAACTATTCCTATTAAGCAACCTTTTGAGTCTACCCACGGGGATATAAAGAAGAGAATATTTTTTACTTATTATAACAGCTTCTTCTTGGTCTGCGTAAACAGATACAGATACAATATCTGTTTTTCATAAAATCTTGAACCTGTGAATTTTTTTTAGCAAAAAGCAAATCTTTAAGAAGTATATATCCTAAAAGTATGTCTTCTTTATCTACAATATAATGACCTCGAAAGTTTCAGAATCGCGTCCCATTTCTCTTATGTAATCCAAAACACTTGCCGCCGTATCATAAGGTGTAACATCAAGATATTCAGGAGTCATTATACGACCGACCCTCTCCTCGGGGTAAGCCAAAAGTTTCTCTGTAATAGCAACATCTTTATCATTCATTAAATTAAAAACACGGCGAGTTATCTTTGTGGGAAGTTCTTCAAAAAGCAGTCCTGTCATCAGGGCTCATTTTAAAGCATAAGCGCTTTTATTTCATATTCATTCATAGACTCTAGTCAGACTTTCTTGTTTATCTGCTTCAAGTTCAGAAAAAACTTCGGCAGCCTGTTCGCTGGATAAAAGCCCTAAACACTATAGGTGATTTTTTCTTCAAGTTCATTCAGTATTTTCAACTATTTCGCTTGCGTGTATATCGCTTAAATAGCGTTTAACTTTATCCCATTTTGAAAGATATCATACTGAATATTTCGGTGTGGGCATATTCATCCAACATAAACACTTCTTTTTATAAAATTTCAAAACACACACTATAATTTAAAACTATATTTAATTCACACAGAAATTTAATTGTATTAATAAAAGAGAAAAATTTCAAATTTTATTTATGTATATAAAACTATAAATATATTTTTTTGGTTTTATTATTTGAAACTTTTTTAATTAAAGTTTTATATTTAGAAAAATGAAATACACTAAACTTTCTTTAGACTATATGAAAACAACAAGCCTCGCTCATAGAAAAAGCCTTGGGCAGTATTTTACACCGAAGAAATATTTGTGAAAGTATATTAAAGAAATACCAAAAAAAGATAATATGCTTAGATTAGACCCATCTTCTGGCGGAGGTGATTTCCTTATTGCAGCAGGAAAATTTTTGATAAATGGTTGTTTTTGCATGGTTTTGAAATTGACGCCTCACTTGCTAAACTTTCAAGAAAAAATATTGAAAACGAAATTAATTCTAACACCGATTTAAAAATAGAATGTGTGGACACACTTAAAAAAAATCCCAAACCAATATATGACCTTGTTGTCGGTAATCCTCCGTATTTTGAAATGAAATTAAATAAGAAAAAAAAAATTATATAAAGAAAAATACAAAGATGTTGTGCATGGAAGAATAAATATATTTTTCTCTTTTTATTATGGAAGGAATTAATTATCTTAAAGACGGCGGATATTTGGCGTACATAGTGCCAAGCTCTATGAATAATGGTGCGTATTTTAAAAAAATTAAGAGAATTATATAATTAAAAATACTTCATAGAATATTTAAAAATACTTAAAATGACAATCACTTTGTAGATGCCAAACAAGCTGTTATGATGATTATCTTAAAAAAAAGGGGGCTCAAGTAAAAAATATATATTTGAAAAAAACGGTATTACAATATTCAGTGAAAAATACGAAGAGATAAAAAATTATTATAAAAACAAAACCACTCTTTTTGAAATAGAGGCAACAGTAAAAACAGGCTCTATTGTTTGGAATGAACATAAAAACGAACTTAACCAAAGATAGCAAAAATGCAGTTTACTCATACGTTCAAAAAACATAAAAGACGGAAAATTATTAGATTTTAATAATAAAGAAAACAAAAAATTATTTGATTATATAAAAACAGAAAAAATGGAACCAACTCCGGCGATAGCAGTAAACAGAATAACAGGTTCGTCCAAATAATAATGCAGGTGAAGCAGCTTTAATAAAAACGGTTTTAAGTATGTCGGAGAAAATCATATTAATATTATTTTTTATAAAAATGGTAAAGGCAATAAATTATTTCCACTTGAAAAAATTTATTCATCGCTAACAAATAAAAAAATATAGAAATTATGAAACTTATTATCGGTAATACTACATCAATATCAAAAAATGAGCTTGAAAAATTATTTCCTATAGACTTTTAATTTTAACATTTTTAATTATATTTTAAGTTGATTTATTTTTACTATCTATATATCATTTGGTTAATAGTTAAATCAATAAAAAATCAAGTGAGAGACCATCAATGAAAAATATATAATTTTTAACCACACTATCTATGTTTGTTTTGTCATGCAATGCATTTGCTCAAATAAACTGGGAAGAAACTATAAAAGGTGCGTATGAAAAATCAAAAAACAAAAATATTCCAATAATGATATATGTATACACTGAATGGTGCGGATATTGTAAAGAGATGGATGAAAAAACTTTTAAAAATAAAGATATTATTAAAATGTCAAAGCAATTGTTAACCTGAAAATAAATCCTGAAACAAGTGAAGAAGCAAATGTAATAGCAAAGAAATATGGCGCAAACGGATACCCCACAGTCTTTTTTATAAATGCTGAAGGAATACTTATTCATCAAATAGGCGGATATATGGAGGCAAAAGGTTTTTTAAGTGAGAATGCAAAATTACCGTCTCGATATAAAAGAGTTTCTGATATTCTCTCTCTTCTAAGAATCTACAGTAGATAAACTTAATTTATATATGGAATCAGGAATGGAGGAAGAAGCTCAAAAATTATATAAAGAGCTTACAGATAAAAAAATAATAACAGAAAAAGAAATACCGACATACTCTTTAGGTTTTTGGCTAATTAAAGCTCAAAAATCCGACTATAAAGAAGCAAAAAAATATTTTAAGACTGTAATAGATAATTAATCCTAAAGTGATCAATTTTTTTATGGCTAATTATTATTATGCTGTTGTTCTTCTTCTTGAAGAAAAAAAAGATGAAGCAATAAAGTATGTAAAAGAAATCTTGAAAAGAAAAGATATTTCTGAAGATATAAAAAGTCAATTTCACAAGGATTTTTGGAATACTTAAATACAATGTCAATAGAAAAGAAATAGTTTTATATAAAAAATAAAATATGTCAGAAAACAGTAATTTAATAAGTGTTATTATCCCAGTATACAATGTAGAAAATATTTAGCAAAAATGCATTGAAAGTGTATTAAACTCAAAGCTATGATAAATCTTGAGATAATAATAATAAATGATGAATCTCCCGATAATTCACTAAATATAATAAAAAGCTACGCAGAAAAAGAATAATAGAATGTTATATTAGATAAAAAAAATGAAGGGGTATCTGCCGCAAGAAATGGACGGTATAAAAAAAGCTAATGCGAGTATCTATTTTCCTCGATGGAGACGACTATCTTGACAAGATTTTTTTAAATACATTATAGAATGCCAAAGAAAATAACAGTGATGTGGTAATTCTTAATTCATTTTGGAACTTAAAAGATAGAGTAAAAGAAAATTACCACAGTGCTTTACCGAATTGCTCAATGTTTTTGTAAAAAAAGAAATTACTTGACGACACAGTTTTATATACGCTACCCTATTAATGTTTCAACCCGGAGAAGACGGAATATTTTCGCACATACTTTTAATGTACGCCCAAAAAATAAGTTTTGAAAATAAAGTAATTTAATCACATATGTTAAACATCGTGGACAAGATCACACTAAAGTCCTTAAAAGAACCGAAAGACTTATTTATGCAATAAAAAAATGGATGGAAATTTTTTAAGTGATTTCTATAGCAAACACAATATGTCCTGAAAATATGCACTCTCATTTATGAAGTTTATAGAAATGCGAGGCATTTTTAGCATTCAAAACAAAACCGTGTTTCCAAAGAAGAAGAAAATGAAGTTTTTTGATAGATTAAAAAATACAGTAAACAATGTAAAAAAAGATATTAAAGAAGATGACTAGATAATATTTCTCAAAAGAGTTTAAATGAGTTTTTTAAGAAGTAAAAACTATAAAAGAATATTACAGTGTTATAAAATACAGATATAATTATTTAAGATTTACATTATTTTCTCTATAACCTGTTTCCATAAAGATATAAAGAAAACAGATTTAAGCTTTATAAGTGATTTTTATAACCGCAGCTTATACATTTACCGTAATGTACAGTTACGGTTTTTTAACCGCACTCTGAACAGTTATATTTTTCTGTCATCATTTTTAGGAAATTTTTTACACCAAACCAAACTTTTTCATATAAAATCCGTTTCTATTATACTTATATTGTAGCGGTCTTTATACCTTTTATCTAGATATTTAATTTTTTACACGGGAAATTATTACATTCAAAACAGTATGTATAACCTTTTTCTTTTACACATTTCTTTTTTAAAAACAAGTTGTGCAATGTTTTTGATTCTTCTTTATTACAGCCGAAGCACCTTTTTTTTTTTTGTAATAAAATGCACACAAAACACATACTACCAACCCCCTACCGCGCAAGGAGCCAACAGATAATAAGTCAAGATTTTCTTCTTCCATATTTTTTCCATATTTTTTATATTTTAATAATTTTATCTTTTAAGCATTCTCAAGTTAAACAAACTCTCAGGTATTGCCACATTAAATTTCATATCGCTTTTGTGAAAAACGTTTTTTTGAGTTTTTTTCTTAAAGCATCGCGCGCTTCTGGTTTTGTAGGATAATAACGTCCTGCAATTTCTGTTACTTCCAATCGTTATTTATCCATGTATTCATTTCTTTTATAAAGTTTTTTACGTTTTTGCATACATCTCTTCTTTCCAAGGAATAAACATTTTTTTGTCTACCCACATAATCTTTTGTAATAATTAGCTGTCGGAACTTTAGCCGTGAGTGTTACAACATAACATCTTTACCATTTAGTTTTTTCCTCTCTGCTCAAAACTATATCATAATTTTATAAACTGAATCTGATTCCAAAATATCTTCATAAGAAATATCACTTCCCATAATTCCTTCTTTGAGCAGATGCCCTGAAATTTTTACAATATCATTTTCTGAAGGAAAAATACATCCATAAGTCTTTGTTTAATTTTCAAGTATTTTTTTTTCCGGCATCATCGGCCATTTAAAAAACTCCATATAAGCCTGACTGCTTCCTTTAACCTTGTCCCTTTCATAGTTTTTGTTCTTGTAGTTCCGGCAGTTGTTATCTCCATTTGTGGCTGTATGTCATAGTGTCAAAGTTTAAGTTGGTATCTATTTTTCTTAAAATCTCTTCACCTGTTAGAGCTTGAGTAATAGTGAATAGTGAAGCAAATAAAAATAAAAAAGATGAATAGAGAAAATATTTCATAAAATTAAAAATCCTTATTATCTTGTGTATTATATAATTATATGAACTTAAAAAAAAATATCAATAGAATAAGTGAGGGTAGTTATATAAAACTATTATAATAAAAAAACGTGGAAATAATTTTTTAATTCTCACGCTTATAATATACAAAAAATCAAACTCAATCTCTTTATGAGACGGCATTGGCACAGCGATTCACAAGTTCAGGGTGATTAGCATTTTTTTTCCCTACTGTTTCATAATATCCCCAGCAACGTCACACACGTTTTATCATCCGACATTTTTACAACAATACTGTTAATGCTCCATCAATAGAGTTGCTTTCCGCTTTATACAACCACAACTTTGCTTACTATAAATACTTCGTTTAAATATTTTACATATGAGCAAGTATATTTTTTGCATCATCATCTTTGGGGTATATATAGATAGCCGCCTCTAGAGATTTTCCTACAGTATTGTTATCTCTTGCTCTTTCAAGTGCTACAAGAACATCATCTCTTACTTTAAGTAATGTTGCAAATTCGCTTTCAAGACTTATATCAATAAGGCTGGTCATCATATTTTTTTAAGTAATTCAAGATGAACTGATTTAGCATTTTCACCTTTATAAGACTTTCATATCTCGTTCTCTTCCATTGTAAAAGGAAGAAAAGGTGAAAGTATTCTCACAAGCCTGTCAAGTACTGAGTGTAAAACAGTTTTGGTGCACTTCTTCTTGTTTCAGAATCTTTTTTATCGCAGTAAAGTCTGTCTTTTATTATATCAAGATATGTAGCTGAAAGCTCTCAGAACAATAATTAAGTAAACGTTGATAAAATGAATGATATTCATAATTATCTATTTTATCTTCTGAATATGTCAAAAATGAGTTTTTTTTTGAAAGTGCATAGCGGTCTAATAGGAAGTAATTTATCAGGATTAATACTGTCTTTTTCAGGATTAAAATCGTGGAAGATTTCCAAGTAAGTATCTAAATGTTTTCTTATTTTTCTGTAGTTGTCGGCAACAGCTTGTATCATATTGTCGCCAACCCTAAAGTTATGCGTAGAATCTTCACTTATACAACAAAAGTCTTAAATATATCCGCACCGAAATTTTCTGTTAATTCAAGCGGTGAAACAGTATTGGCCTAAACTTTTATGCATAGCTCTGCCTTGTTCATCAAGTGTCCCCCAACCGTGAGTTATAAGCTGTTTGTATGGAGGAACTCCTCTGATTGCCATAGATGGCCAAATAGAAGATTGAACCAACCTCTGTATTGGTCTCCACCTTCAAGGTAAACATCTACAGGAAAATGTATGTTGTGAGTTTTTTCAAGCGAGAAAGATGATATACCTGAATCAAACCAAACATCAAGTATAGCGTTCTCTTTCCGAATTCGGTTGAACCGCATTTACATTTTGTATTTTCCGGTATAAGAGATTCGGCTTCTAAATCAAACCAAACATCTATTCCCTTTTTTCTTACGATATCAGCCACATTTTTTGTAGATTCCGCAGTGAGAAGTGTTTTCTCCGCATTTTTTTACAATAAAAAGCAGGTATAGGTACACCCCAAGCACGTTGTCTTGACAAACACCAATCAGGACGGTCGGTGAGCATAGACTTCATTTTTTCCTGTCCCCATTTAGGATAAAATTTAAAATGTCTAAAGACTCAACAGCTTTTTGCCTATATCTTTATAATTTAGGTTCATAAACCATTGGTCGGTTGCTCTGAATATTAAAGGCTTTTTCCAACGCCAACATATAGGAATAGCTATGTGTTATTGTTTATCTTCAAAATAGAGAGTTTTATTGTTTTTTTAATATCTCTGTTATTTTGGGATTTGACCTCCATAACACTTATTCCTTCCATTTCAGGAAAGTCGCTTGTGTATTTTCCCTGCCTATCTACAGGGCAGTATATATCGAGTTTATTTTTTATGCCTGTGTTATAGTCGTGTCTATTCCGTGACCCGGAGCTGTGTGGACTATTCCCGTACCTGTATCTGAGGAAACATATTCCGCAAAAACGACTGCAGATTATTTTCTTGACGCTATAAACGGATGAGCTACTTCAAGAGATTTTATTTCTTCGATTGTGAGTGCTATAGATTTTAAGTTTGATATATTTAAATCTTTTTATTAAAAACACTTTCCTACCAAATCGCTTGCCATTATAGAATATTCGTTTTCAAGCTCTACCGCAACATAATTAAGTTTTTCATTAAAAGCACAAGCTACATTTGCAGGAAGTGTCCAAGGAGTAGTTGTCCATATTAAAACATTGATTTTTTTAATCCGCAAGTTTTTCTATTTTATTTAATACAGGAAATCTCACATATATACTTCTTGATGTATGATTTTCATCGTATTCAATTTCGGCAGCTGCAAGTGCGGTTTTCACAATGTGGGCACCAGTGAATACTTCTTAAACCTTTATATAATATATCCAAGTTCAACGAGTTTCGCAAAAGCAGAAACCACTTCAGCTTCATATTCCGGACTCATTGTAAGATAAGGATTATCCCAGTTACCTAATACACCAAGTCTTTTAAATTGTTTTCTTTGACTGTCTATGTGTTTTTGAGCATAGGCACGACATTTTTTTCTCACTATATTTATAGGTGTATCTTTATATTTATCTCCGAGACTTTCCTGAACCTTAAACTCTATAGGCATACCATGGCAGTCCCAGCCTGGAATATAAGGTGAATCAAAACCTTGAATAGATTTATACCGTACAATAATATCTTTTAGGATTTTGTTCATAGCATGCCCTATATGTATATCTCCGTTCGCATAAGGCGGACCATCGTGAAGTATGAACTGTGGCGAGTTTTTTCTTAAACTCCTAAGCTCTTCATATACTTTTTTTTCTTCCCATTCTTTTAATATTTTGGCTCTTTTTCTTTTAGTCCCGCTTTCATAGGAAATGATGTTTGCGGGAGATTGATAGTGGTACGGTAATCCATTTTTTTCTCAATAATTTTTTTACAAAGTATACAAACTGTTACAGTATATATTTATATAAAACGATTTTTACAGTTATAATCGGATTTTTTCAACTGTTATAGTTAGAATACAAAAACTATGATTTTTAATTTTTATAATTTAAGATTATCTGTTTAAGGCTATATATTTTTAATTTATTTTACAACAATAGTATATTTGCTCTTCTCCGAAACATTACCGATAATGGCAGCATCGCTTATACCCTCTCTCCATAAATCTGCCAAAACAGATTCCGCCTTTTGACTGTCTACACACATTAAAATTCCTCCTGAGCTTTGAGGGTCGCTCATAAGCATTTTTAAATTGTAATCAAGCTCTTCTGTGTAGTGAGCATTTTCTCCGATGTAACGCATATTTGTAAATGACGCACCGGGTATGCAGCCACTGTCTATTATTTTGTAGACAGCTGAAAACAAAGGTACACTTTTAGATTCTATTTCTATGCTTACATTACTTGCCATAGCTATCTTGTGTAAATGTCCGCTTAAACCAAAACCTGTTATATCGGTTGCAGCTTTTATTTTATGCTTGTTCATTATTTCACAGGATTTTTTATTTAATGTTTTCATAGAGGTAAATACATCTTCTATTTCATTTCTAGTTATAAGACCTTGACGAAATGCCGCAAGTGATGCTCCTGTTCCTATAGGCTTGGTTAGTATTAATGTATCTCCGACTTTGGCATTGGAGTTTGTAGCTATATTATCAGGGTGAACAAAACCAACAACAGACATTCCGTATTTTATAGTGGTATCTGTTATGGTATGACCTCCAACAATTATTACGCCCGCCTCTTCCGCTTTATCTTGTCCGCCTTTTAATATTTCAGCCAGTATTTCTAAATTGTCATCTTTCGGAAATAGGGTTATATTTAATGCAAGTTTCGGTACTCCGCCCATTGCATAAACATCGCTTATTGAATTACAAGCTGCTATTTGACCAAACTCATAAGGATCGTCCACAGCGGAGGAAAGTAGTCGACAGTGAAAATTAATGCATTATCATCACTTATTTTATAAACTCCTGCGTCATCGCCTAGGTCAATATCAACTAGAAGGTTTTTATCTGTCTTTGGTTTTATGAGACCTGCCAATGTTTTCTCTAAAATATCAGGCGGTATTTTTGCGGAACACCCTCTTCAAAAGAGCAAGAAAGCAGATTTATTTTTTCTTTATTATTACCATTATTTATATTACTCATAATTTTTGCTCGCTTAAAAAATATTTTTTTTAATTTATTTCTAATTAATATTAAAGATTGATTACAATATATATGTTTAAGTAAGTCAATATTTTTTTTTATTGTTATATTGTTATAATGTTTATTTTTCTTTAGTATCAAAGTTTTAATAAATTATATAGATATCAAGTAACACATAATAATTGAATAGTATCTTTTTTCAACATATTGCTTAATTTATTTGCAAAATAACAAAAATTAAATAGAATATTTATAAATGTTATGTATAATTTACATACTGTAATATAGTAAAGAACTTTTTAAAAATAGGAGAGCACTTATGACTTATCAGGAAATTTTAGAAAAAGCAGAACAAAATATGGGTAATTTATGTAAAGCCTGTAATGTATGTAATGGTAGGTTTTGTCGCAATTTAATACCAGGTCCTGGAGCAAAAGGAGTGGGTGATAATGCAATAAGAAATTATGAGAAGTGGCAGGAAATAAGAGTAAATATGGATACAATATGTTCAAATGAAAGTGTGATAACTTCAATAGATATTTTCGGAAAGACTTTTAAATACCCGTTTTTCGCAGGTCCTGTTGGGGCTGTTGAATCTCACTACGGTAAAAAATATAATGATGAAACATATAACGGAATACTTCTAAAAGCCTGTTCCGAAGCAGGAATTTTTTGCTTTTACAGGCGACGGAATAAACCCAAAAGTTTATGGAAATGGCTACCGATATGATAAAAAAAGAAAACGGTATCGGCATACCTACAGTTAAACCTTGGCATAAAGACGTAGTAAAACAAAAAATGGAGCTTATAAAAAAATCAGGAAGCTTTTGCTGTGCTATGGATATTGACGCAGCAGGACTTCCATTTTTAAAAAATCTAAACCCCAAAGCAGGAAGTAAATCAGTAGAAGAGCTTAAAGAAATAATAAAAGAAGCAGGGTGTACCTTTTATTGTTAAGGGAATTATGACTGTTAGCGGTGCTGAAAAAGCAGTAAAAGCAGGAGCAAATGCAATACTCGTTTCAAATCACGGAGGACGTGTACTTGACCAATGTGCTGCAACAGCCGAAGTTTTACCCGAAATAGTAGATGCCGTACAAGGGGAAATAAAAATACTGGTTGATGGCGGAATACGCTCAGGAGTAGATGTATTTAAAGCACTGGCAATAGGAGCGGACGCTGTTGTTATAGCTCGTCCTTTTGTTACAATGTTATATGGTGCTGAAAGCGAAGGTATAAAAACCTATGTTGAAAAAATAGGGGTAGAACTAGCCGACACTATGGCTATGTGCGGTGCTCACTCTCTTAAAGAAATAAAGCCTGATATGGTAAGACTTCCATTAAATTAAATAAAAATAATTTACTGAAAAGATAATTTAAAAAATATAATTAAAAAAAATAAGTTCCGAAGAAGTTTTATACTTTCTCGAAACTTATTTTTTATTTCTATCTATATAATATAAAAAAAAAAACTCTTGCAATTTAGTTTGCACTCTCAATTTTATCATTTATTTCTTTTTATTAAAGATTCTATTGTAGCATCGTCCATACCATGTCCGCGACAACCCTCTTCAAGAGTCTCCCAACTTGCTACGTGGCAAACCTACGCAGTGAAGACCGCGAGACAATCATAATAGCGACAGAGTCGGGATATTTTTGAACTATTTCACCGATAGTCATTGATTTACTTACCATAATTATTCCTTTTATATTTATTTGTTAGTATAGTAAGAACAATTTTTATCAAAAAAAATCAAGTATAAAAATAACTCATTATTTAGCCATTCAAATTTATAATTCTAAATTAATAGATTTTTTAATAACTATAGATTATAATATATGTTAATTATATCCGGAGAAATAAAAAACATGATTAGTTTATAATTATATAAATCAATACCTGCAAAAGGAACTGCTTTTAGCAACAGGCTGTACAGAACCTATAGCATAGCATTTACAGCGTCAAAATGCAGAGAAGTTTTTGGAAGCGAAACACCTGAAAAAATTAAATGTAGTCGTAAGTATAGGAATATTAAAAAACGCCTCAGGTTAACTGTACCAAATAGCGGAGGTAGAAAAGGAACACGGGACTCTGCTGTTGTGGGCTTTTTTACAGGAGATGCTAAACTTGGTCTTGAGGTATTAAACAACACAAAAATTGAAGATGTAAAAAGATAGAAAAATATTTCAACTCTGATTTTTGCACTGTAACAACCGACCCAACGCTCCCGAAAGTTTATGTAAAGTAGAAGCAATATCAAAAAATCATAAAGTAACAGTAGAAATAAAAGATACACATACAGGATTATTTAAAATAACAAAGATGAAAAAGAAGTATTTCTCATCAAAAGAAGAATCTCTTTCAGAAGAGGCTATAGACATTGCAGATAAAACTGAATCTGGATTTAATTCTATCATTCATAGAAAGTGAAGAAGCTAAAGAATCATACTATTTAATAGAAAAGACAAATAGATAACAATATGAAAAAGCAGAATACGGAATAGATAAAGCAAAACTCCACGGACTAAATGTAGGGAAAACTATTTTAAAAAACTCTAAAGAAAAACTACATAAAACAAAGCAAAAGCATATACTGCGGCAGGAAGCGACGCTCGAATGGCGGGCTGCCCTATGCCAGTAGGTATTGTTTGCGGTTCAGGCAATCAGGGTATTACGGCAAGCGTGCCTTTAATTGTTTTCTCTGAATCTTTAGGTCTCGACAGAGAAACTTTAGTAAAATCTATTCTTCTCTCCATCTTATTGCTTTAATACATCAAAAAACCTATGGGACGTTTATCTCCTTTTTGCGGGGTGGTATCGGCAGCAACAGGAGTAGCGGCTGCAATAGTTTATCAAAAAAAGGGCTCTACAAAACAAATAAAAACTGCTATAAACAATATGCTTTCAGGAATTGCAGGGTATGTTTTGTGACGGAGCTAAAGCCAGTTGTGCTATAAAATGCTCGTCTGCCATAGAGGCTGCTTTTACTGCTGCCAATCTTGCACTTGATAATCAATCAATAGCAGGTTTTGAAGGTATTGTTGCGGGCGATAATGTAGAGAAGACAATAAAAAATATAACAGAGATTGGTGCCACAGGAATGGGAATGTAGACAAAGTCATATGCTCTATAATGAACTGATGGTTGCCAAGATTAAATTACATATATAATTAACTTTAAGAATTTTAATATTGTATGTTTACAATTACTTATCTTAACAATAAAATAATTAAATGTTTTTAAAACAGAAATCGTTTTAAATAAAAACAACATCAGTATTTTTTTTCTGAAAAATTATGAAAATTTTCTGAAAATAATATTGACTTTGTCAACAATTTAATATACTGAAAAGTATAATATTATTAAAAAAAAAATTATAAGTGAATTATATTCCATGAACAAAAAATGTTTAGTTTATCGGAAGTATTAATAAAGACTTGGTTGCAAACACACTCTCGTTTTTCCTCTCGAAGGAGAGACAATATTAGGAACTTCATTTTACACAAATGATGGCGGGAAAGGGGCTAATCAAGCAGCCGCAATTTCCAAACTTGGCGGAGATGTTTCTATAATCGGAGCTGTCGGTGATGATAGCCTTTGGAGATGAATGCTTAAAAACCCTAATTTCTTACGGAGTAAATACAAAAAATGTTGTGGTAAAAAAATGTGTTTCTACAGGGGTTGCTATTATCACTGTTACCGAGAGCGGGTCAAATAATATTATTGTTGTACCCGCTGCGAATTATGAACTTACGGAAAAGATATTGATGATGATAATAAGAAGTCATAAAAGAAGCGGATATTGTTATAATACAATTAGAAATACCTATTAAAGTTGCGGAATATGCAGCAGTTATTGCCAAAAAACTTGGAAAAACAGTTATACTAAACCCTTCTCCTATTACCAAATTAAATAAAAGTTTTTTAGAAGCAGTCGATATTTTAATACCAAATGAAGTGGAAATAGAAAACACTGGGAAATATAGAAGAAATTAAAAAACTTGGTATAAAATATATCATAGTCACACTTGGAAAAAAACGGATGTGAAGTGCACACTAAAAATGAAAAAAAACAACATTTTGATGCATACAATGTGAAGGTAGTAGACACAACAGCAGCAGGTGATAGTTTTCTTGGAGCAATTGCAAAGAATACTTTTAGAAAACGAAAAAATTAACAGATGATTTAATAAAAGAGGCAGCATTATTTGCAATAAAAGTATCAAACATAACAGTAACAGGAAAGGAGCGATAGATTCTATACCGACATTTGATGAAGTTATAAAAAACAGATTTTTAATAGGCTCGCTTTATCCACTTAATTATAACAAACAAATATATTGCGAAAAATATTTATATATTTATTTTAATAAATATAATAAAGTTATAAACACTTGATACTTCCAAAAACAAGATTCACTTCACTTTTTCCAAGACTGACAAAAGCCTATAGGTATTTCCTTGTCTGAAAAAAAATCTGAAGAAGAAAATTGATTTTAAGATGAAGTTTCCGATTTTTAACTGTCTACTTTTGTTTAATTTTAAACAAAAAATGTTTAAAAAACAATATTAAAATCAAAAAATATTTGATTTCGAACATTATATGTATATACTATAATATATAAATTGTGTAAAAAAGAGTTTTAATTTTTTGAAACAAAACAGAAGAAAAGAAAAAATACTAAAAATGATTAGTATAAATAACTTGGTCTCTGTGAAAGATATTGCAGAAACTTTTAATATAAGCGACATGACAGCAGACGCTACCTTACAAAACTTGACAGTGAAAAACAAATTAAAGAAAAACACATGGAGGAGCTATAAAAGTACAGCTCTATAAAGAAAATTATTATGCGGAAAGACAAAGCTATAAAGTAGAATCAAAAAAATTATTGGCTAAAGAAGCAGTAAAAAATAATTTTTGACAATCAAACTCTTATAATAGATGCAGGAAGTACATGTTACGAACTTTCAAAACTTCTTGTAGATAAAAAAAAACTCACAATAATAACACACGATATCGCAATAGCTAATATGTTATATCCATATCACAAAGTATACATAATCGGTGGACTTATATCAAAAAAATATGGAAGTACTATAATAAATATCAATGATAATTTTTAAACTCAATACATGTTGATTTGCTTATTATAGTGTCTCTTCAATATCGGAAAGTGGTTATTATCGTCTCCTTTGCCTGATAGAGCAGAGATAAAAAAATTGTTTATTGCCAAGCCTACAACAAAATACTTATTGCTGATAGTTCAAAGTTTATGAGAAACAGTTTCGTTGATATATGCAATATAAATATATTTGATAAAGTTTATACAGATTCAATATAGCCAAAACATTTATGAAAAACTTATAAATGAAAATGTAAAAATAAATATATGTAAGACAGAAGATGAATATAAAGGGTTTTTAAAAATAAAAAAATATAATTTCGGAGGTTCGTGTGTGTCAGAGCAATTAAATTACAACTGTCTCATAATTGATAAAAAAAGATAATGTTGCCACAGCTTTAAAAACATTATCAAAAGGCGATGAAGCTATTTTTGAAAAAATGGCCAAAGCGGTAATTATCAAAGTAGAAAATAATATACCGTTTGGGCATAAATTCAGTCTGAAGATATTAAAAAAGGTGAGCATATATTAAGTATGGTGAATCTATCGGAGGAGCGGCAACAGATATTAAACAAGGTGATTATGTGCATGTACATAATCTTGAAAGTTTGAGAGCTCGCGGAGATAAACATTAAGGGGAATTGTGATGAAAATTGAAGCTTATGTAAGAAAAAACGGAGATATAGGTATAAGAAATCATCTTTTAATCATACCTTCGTCTGTATGCGGTTATGTTACGGCAAGAAATATTGCCAATCAAATACATGGAGCAGTAGCTATAGCAAATCAGCACGGATGTTGCCAGTAAAACCCGATATGGATTTAGTTGAAAAAACTCTGGTTTGGTCTTGGATGCAATGCCAATGTAGGAGCTGTTCTTGTTATAGGTTTTAGGATGTGATGGCATACAAGCAAAAAATGTTGCCGAACAAATAAAAAAGAAAACAGAAAAAGAAGCAGAATATCTTGTTATACAGGAATGCGGTGGTACATTAACTACAATGTCTAAAGGTCTTGCTATAGCCAGAGTATGGCTCAAAACTTTCTATGATAAAAAGAACAGAAGTAGATATTTCGAAACTTCGTCTTGCTATGGAATGTGGTGGCTCCGACTTCACATCGGGACTTATTTCAAACCCTATACATGGAAAAGTATCCGACAAACTAATTTCTCTTGGCGGCACATCTATGTTTTCTGAAACAGCGGAAATTATCGGAGCAGAACATGTTATGGCAAAAAGAGCAGCGAATAAAGAAAGATGCAGAAAAATTAATAAAAATGGTGAGAAATTGCGAAGAAAAAGCAAAATCTATGGGAGTTGATTTAAGAGGAAGTCAGCCTACTCCCGGTAACATCGAAGGAGGAATAAGCTCTATAGAAGAAAAATCTCTGGGTTGTATACATAAAGGCGGAAGCAGCACTCTTATGGGTGTTCTTGATTACGCAGAAGAGCCTAAAGGTAAAGGCTTATATATAATGGATACACCTGGACAAGACATAGAATCTATGACAGGAATGATAGCTGCAGGCTGTCAAATATGTATATTTACAACAGGACGAGGAACTCCTACAGGTTTCCCAATAGCTCCTGTAATAAAAATAACAGGTAATCCTGAAACATATAGCAAAATGTCTGAAAATATAGATATATCAGCAGGTGATGTACTTATCGGAAAAGAAACACTTGAAAAAGCATCTGAAAGACTATGGAAGAGATTATTGCTGTATGTAATGGCAAACAAACAAAAACTGAAGCTTTAGGTCATGATGAGTTTGGAATGTATAAACTTATATCTACATTTAAATTAAAAAAATATAATTAATCAATGAGTAATTTATGAATATACCAATATTAAAAACAATTAATAAAGTTCCGGGCGGTATGATGATAGTATTTTTATTTCTGGGTTGCTTGGTAAATACATTTATACCGCAAGCACTTGGAATAGGAAGTTTTACTACCGCATTATTTAAAAACAGTGCAACCGCTTTAATAGCACTTCTGCTTTTTTGTAGTGGCGCTCAAATAACAATAAAAACTGCAGGTGTTGCTCTGTGGAAAGGTTCTGTGATAAACTTCGGTAAAGTGCTTTTAGGTATGAGTGTTGGGATTATACTTGGTAAGATAGCAGGGCATAATGCAGCCTTATTTGGTCTTACTCCTATAGCACTTATTGGGGCTATGTCAAACTCGAATGGAGGACTATACACAGCTCTTGCTCAAAGATATGGAAATGAAAGTGATATTGGAGCCGTTGCTGTTATATCTACAAATGACGGTCCGTTTTTTACTATGATAGCAATGGAGCTACAGGTATGGCAAGCATTCCTTTAATAGCTTTAGTTGCTGTAATAATGCCAATAATAATCGGTATGATTTTGGGAAATTTAGATTCTGATATAAGAACATTCTTAAAACCCGGAATAGCATTATCGATACCTTCTTTGCATTTTCACTTGGTGCAGGGTTAAATTTTAAAAGCATAATTGATGCCGGATTTTCCGGGATATTTTTAGGAGTTATAACTGTAGTGATAACAGGACTTGGAGGCTACTTTATATACAAAATCTTAATTCCTAAAAAAAATAGAGTAGGCGCTTCTGTTGGAGCAGCTGTCGGAACAACCGCAGGAAATGCTGTAGGAACACCTGCTGCAATAGCGGCTGTTGACCCTACTTGGGTTTTGCAGTCGCAACGGCTACAGTACAAATTAGTGCTTCTATAGTAATAACTGCTATACTTTGTCCTTTGCTTGTAGATTTTTTATCAAAATTTGAAAAAAGAACTGAACATAAAAAAATATAAATTAATGTTAGTAAGGCTACTGCATTTTTATTGCGGTAGTCTTATTAAACTATAAAACTAAATTCTTAATCTTGATTAATTATAAAAAAGGATTAAAAAACAATGAAAAGCAATAAATTTTAAAAAATCTTATTATAATAGCAGACGATTTTACAGGTGCAAATGATACAGGTGTACAATTTGTAAAACAAGGTTACAGAGTTTTTGTAAATGCAAACTACAAACATGCAAGAAAAGTTAAAGATAGTATATTAGTAGTAAATACAGAAAGCCGTTTAATTGATAAAAATTTGCCAAAGAAAAAATCACACAAACTATAAAAAGATTAAAAAACGAAAAATCAGTATTTTATAAAAAAATAGATTCTACATTCAGAGGAAATATAGGTATAGAAATAGAGGCAATGATGAATGAATTATCATATAATATATGTATTTTAGCAAATGCATTTCCTGAACTTGGCAGAACCGTAGAAAACGGAATATGCTATTTAAATGGAACTCCTCTTAATGAAACAGACTTTAAAAATGACCCTAAAAAATCCAATAACAACTGCATCAATTAAAGAAGTTTTAGAAAAACAAACATTATTCCCATCGCAAATAATTACCGTAGAAGATATATATTCAAGTGATTTTGAAAACCCTTTTTTGGATTATCTGGAAAATAATAAAAAAATGATTTTATATGTGACAGTTTAACAAACTGTGATTTACTTGCAATTGCTAAAATTGTATATAAATATTTAGATAGAGTAATCTGTGTAGGTTGTGCGGGTTTTGCAAATTCTTTATCTGCTATAAAAAGTTTTATACCTATATGTTTGTTTCGGGCTCTCTATCGAAAAACTCTATAAATCAAATAAATAAAATTATTGAAACGAAAACTCATCATTAATTAATATAGACAAAGAATTATTTTCTCTTCGCAACAAGATAAAATATATAAAAGTATAGAAACTCAAGTCATACAAGCTAGCAATAATAAAAAAAAATATTGTAATATCTTTGTCATATTCTGAAAGTGACAGAAGTGAAAATGATTTTTATGCTGAAAAAAACGGAATATTAAAAAACGAAATAGCAAAAATATATAGCAGAAAATACCGCAAAAATAACAAAACATATTTTATGCTCTATAACTATAAAGGCATTATTCATAAGTGGTGGATATACGGCTATAAAATATTATGGAAATACTTGAATGCTCTGAAGTAACTTTACTTGGAGAAATTGAAAAAGGTGTACCCTACGGAATATTAAATAACGGATTATACCCTTCACTTTTAATATCTACAAAGGCAGGCGGGTTTGGAGACGAGAACACACTTTTGAAAAATTTCAACATTTTATAATAAAGGATAAATACGGTAATGGACTGAAAGTATTAAAAACAATTCTATCATAGCCATAAACTATGGGAGACCCCGCAGGAGTTGGCAGTGAAATAATAATAAAATCTTTTCTTGATAAAAGAACAGAAAACTCAAATCTTCTTGTTTTGGGAAGTATTAAAATATTAAAACAATACAATAAAAGATATGAATCTTGAAAATCAAATCAAAACAGAAGAGATAAAATCCACAGAAGAATATTAGTATAAAAAAAAAAATGTAATACCTGTAATAGACTGTTACCCTGAACTTCCTGATATAGAGCTTGGTAAAGTACAAAAAGAATGCGGAATTGCGGCATACAAAATATTTAGAATATGGATACTTCTTGCTTAAAGAAAAAAAATAAAAAGTATTGTTACTGCTCCTTAAATAAAGAAGCGTTGTCTCTTGCCCAAGTACCTTTCCCCTGCCACACGGAAATTTTAGCCTCACTATCAAATACTGAAAAATATGCTATGGTGCTTTCAACAAAGACATTGAAAGTAATACACATATCAACACACTTAAGTTTTTAGACTCTATAAAAACACTATCCAAAGAACGAATAAAAGATGTAGCAAGAATATCTCATGATTTTTTTAACACTTCTTGGAATAAAAAATCCTAAAATAGCTATAGCAGGAATACATCCACATGCGGGAGGAAACGGACTTTTCGGAAAAGAAGAAATAGATATTATTATTCCGGCACTGAAAGAACTCAAAAACGAAGGAATAGAAATAATAGGACCTGAACCTCCCGATACCGTATTTCTAAAAGCTCATCAGGGAAAATTTGATATGGTTATAGCAATGTATCACGATCAAGGACACATAGCTGTAAAAATGCTTGGACTTGAAAATGGGGTAAATGTTACAGCGGGGCTTCCGTTTATAAGGACTTCTGTTGATCATGGCACGGCATTTGATATAGTAAAAAAAACACATAGCCGATCATACCAGATGATAAAAGCTATAGAAATGGCAGAGATTTTACAGAAATTAATTATAATTATTTACACTAAAATCTAAAAACACTCGATACTTTCCAAAACAAGATTTACTTCACTTTTTCCGTTAAATCTGTTTACTTTTATTTTGTAGAAAAATATTTGCAAGTTCAGAAACATTTTATCTGTAAAAGTTCATCGTCTGCAGCCCAGTAAAGACCTGTACGTATTTTCCCTTCTGAAGAAAAATTGATTTTAAGATGAAGCTTTCCGTTTTTACCCATATTTTTTACAGAAGATATTTTTACGTTGTAGGACGCAAATATTGCTCATCATTTCCACAGCCGAAAGGTTCCATCATTTCAATATGTTCGGCAAGAGTAAGTTTTATATCATTAAATGAAAGTTTGAGAGTATAGTGTTTTTCTTCTTTAACATCTGTTGTAAAATTCTTTTGGCATAAGCTTTTGCATCTTCTACAAAGGCGTCAAAGTTTTTTGTCTCTATACTAAAGCCTGCAGCATTTTTATGTCCGCCATATTTAATTAAAAGTGTTGACAGTTTTTCAAGCATTTCGCGTACATTATCAGTTCCTTCACTTCTCGCACTGGCAACACAAATACCTTCGATAACTATTTTCCGAAAGCACAATGGCAGGTTTTTTATATTTAGATACCATACGCCCTGAAATAAGACCTGTTAATCCAAGCTCTACTTTATCGCTTTTAATTATTATAATATCTTCTTTGTCGAGAGAGTTTTTATCAATTTCATAACATACAACATTAAAATTTTCTTCTGTTAAAGTTTTTCTGCTTTCATTTAAGCTGAATATTACATCTGTAAGTTTTAATGCACTCTCTTCATCTTCACATGTTAAAAGTTTTAAAGCCTCTTCAGGACGAACCCCTTCTGCCTGCCGCATTAATAAAAGGGGCAAGACGCCAAGAAATAGTGTTGTGTCAATTTTCCCTGATACACCTATATTTATTTTAGAAAGTATAGTTTTATAGCGAATATGATTTGTTTTAGTAAGTTCATTAAGACCTGTCTTTACATACACTCTGCTTTCGCCAATAAGAGGGAATAATATCCGCAACAGTTCCGAGTGTAGCTAAATAGACTTTTTGTTCATGTAGCTTACAAGTTTACTTGGCTCAAATAAAAAACACGGCGAAAAATTTCTGCCTTTATAGCATATCCGAATATGGAGAATTTTCAAACTTATACACATTTATTTTAAGTAGTGTTGCAAACTCATCTAATGTTTTTACAGTTTTTAAGTTTATATTTCCATAATGACTTCCAAGTTCAAGAATATTGTATATATGTCAAATCAGGCAGTGAAATATCATACTTTTCAAAAACGGAAATTAAACTTTTTAAACCGTATTTCCCCTCCTGTCAGAACAATCATAACACGATCATCTTCAAACAAAAAACCGCAAAGCTCTTCGAGCACACTTTCTTCATTCATATACTCATCATATTCGCTAAACATCTCTTTGTAGCCGTCTTTGGTTTTTTCAAATGCAAATATTCTTCTGAATAATAAAGTTTTTTCATTTAAGCGCTTGTATATATTTTATCTCATTGGTATTTCTTTCTATTTCATAATCAAGAACAACAGCGTATTTGTTATAAAACTTTGTATCTGAATAACACAAAAAGCCTGCATAAGTTTGTAAGCAACAAGCACAACCTGAGTAATTTTATCGGTAAATCCTGTATCGGGAAGCTTTGGATTAAAAATCATATATGCTTTGGGAAGAGTGTCGGGTATATCGTGATGGTCGGTTACTATTATGTCTACTCCAAGCTCTCTTGCCACATTTCACTTCTTCATAATTTGATATTCCGCAGTCGACTGTTATTATTAAAGTAAACCCACGTGAGGCATAATCTTCAATAACAGATTTTGAAAGCCGTAGCCTGTATCGTGATTTGGTACAAATGCTTCTACATTTTTTGTGACTATTTTAAGCGTATTATACATTATCGAAGCAGCTGTTATTCCGTCAGCATCTTTATCACCGTATATCAAAATACTTTCTTTTGCTTCTATAGCTTCTTTAAGGCGTGAAATAAAAGTATCTATATCTTTAATTTCAAATGGATTTGCAAAGAGAGTATATGTCTTGATGAAAGTAATCAAAAATATCAGCTTTTGTTTTTTATTCCATTAATTTTTAAGAGCTCTTTTATAACATTTGGCACATTATTTAAATCAAACATTTATTTTCCGAAATTTTTATTCATTAATTTTAATTTTAATCTTAAAAATTATAGTTTATTTATGGCTATACCGCAAGTAAAAATTTTAAATGTATTTTGTTTTATAGCCCAGAAATATTCTTAAATAATATTATTAATTTAAAATATAAAAAAATTGAAAGTGATGAAGTCAATTATATTATTATATTCACAGACATCTATATATTTAGCTGCTGACAAAAGTATAGCTCAGGTTCAATTAATTATTTAAATTTATAAAAACAAAAAACTTAATTATTTCTTTTATATTCAATTCCAAGTTGATCCAAAACTTCTCTCGCTTTTGTATTAAGTTTTTTATTTGCTGAAAAACTCTGCCAAATCTTTTACTGCTTTAAGCATTTCGTCATCAAGATAATCAGAATATATATCTATTATTTCAAGTGCTATAGCTTCGTAGAATCTGTTTTTAATCTATAGATAAGAAGTTCTTTAACATAGCTTTCATTTTATATCTCTCAATGCCTTAACAGCATAAAGTCTTACATTTTCATTATCGCTTTTAGCAGACTCTGTAATAAGTTTCTTTCACATTGCCATAAGCGGAAAATGCAGAAAGAGTATATAAAACTCTTGCGGTTATGGGGGATCATCTTCTTTCATAAGTTTTGTTAGATTATCATAATTTTCTTTAGTTGGATAGCTCTTTAATGCGACTACTGCCATATAGCGAACAAATGCGGATTCAGACCTATCCATAGCGGCAGACACCGCAATAGCTTCACCTTCAGGTATTTTAGTTTCGGATATATAGCGAAGTATTTTGTTTTTGTGTTTGACGGTGTATCAACTTTATTATAAAGCTCTATAAGATAAACTGTCTCTGTGTGGATTTTATAGAGACAATGCATTTATTATAGCATTCTTTACTGCCTGTTTGATTTTTTAGCTCGCTGTTTAATACATCTTCATAGCGACTGTCGGGATATATTGAACAAAGTGGGTATGCCTCTTTACGCACATCCTTCAGATTCATCTTTTATAGCATAATTAATAACTGTTTTTGCATCATAATCATTTTTTTCTTGAGAGAAAAATCTTATTCTTTCTATTTTATTTGCGGATTTGTTTCTTCAATAATGTTCCACTTAAAAGCTTAATATCAGCTTCTCTTCTCGAGGTTTTTATTCTCGATATTGTAGACATTTTTTGAGTAGGTGTACCATATTTAAAAGTTTTTTACAAAGTCTTCATTTGGATATTGTAATTTTTTATTTTCTTCTTTTTTTCCCGATATCGGAGGCCAGATGCTGTTCCTGAAGGTAAAGTTGTATTTTGGCTTTCTAATTTATAGAAACCAGTTTAAAAAATAAAACTAAAAAATTAATGTATTTTATTCATACTTGTTATATAATAAATTATCTTTTGTTATAAGCTTTTGCGTATTACAAAAATGTAAAAAAATAACACCCTAATTACTTTATTAAGCAAAAGTACATAAGAATGTTATTATTAACACATAATCTTTTAATATTTGTTGCTTTCTTTTTTTAAATCTAAAGTTCCAACAAAATTATTGTATTTATCAATGTCGTCTTCATTTTCTATAACGACATATTCAAACGACGTAAGTCTTCTTGATAATCAAATTCAGGCAAAGACCTCACCTAAAGGCGATTTTATTATTTTACTTGGTTCTATCCCTAAATCCATAAAAACTTTGTAGGCATTATCCACACGTGCTACGGATAAATTGTAGTTATGAGGATACGCCTGTCCTCTATTACTTGTATGCCTTCAAGTACAATTCTGATATTTGGGTTATCATCCAGAATTTTTGCAATGACAGGAACGACATCATTGAATTCATAAGGAAGTTCAGTGTCTGCCATTTTAAATAAAACTTTTGACTCCAGAATGAGTATTTACCTCTTTCTGTTGTTCGTACAGTTACCCCACTAGGAAGTACCAAAATGTTTGTAGGATGAGGTTCGGGCGTAGGCTCAGGCGGAGGTTCTTCTATTATTGTTGTAACAGGCTCTGTTTGTTCTGTAGGTTGCGCAAGGTCTGCATCCGACCTCACTTGCTCTGTGCTTTTACAAGCAATAATATTTACTGCTATAAAATATCAGTAAGGATATAGTAATTTTTTTTTCATATTGAAACAACATCCTTTTTTCTAATTTCTAAAAATTTAGATTAATTTTCTTTTTTTTATATCGACAGTTTTATAAAAATCGTCATATATTTTTAATTCGTCTTCAGTTAAAATAAATACAAAATCATCTCTTCTGTTTTCGGCATGTGTTTTGTATATTGGCATTGTTCGCCATAGGCATAAGTTTTGAGTTTTTCTTTAGGAACACCTCTTTTTAAAGATAATTATAAACTACTTGAGCTCTTCTTTTAGACAAATCATAATTATATTTATAAGCCTTTCCCGGTGTACTTGCATGACCTTCAATAATCGTAAACATAATATGTTCGTTATCAGCTATATTGAAGCAATGGTATCAAGTGTTTCTTCCGCATTGCCTGCAAAAACCGTCTTTGCGTTAAGAAATCTTACAGGGTTTGGACATACCAATAGCTTCCTCTGGCTGTATTTTCTATAGTAGCCCGGAGGTAATTTAATCTCACTTGTAGTTTCGCTCCTTACTACTGGAGTTTCAGGCGGAGCGGTTCTTTGCGGTGTTCCGCATGCTGAAAGTATTAAACTTAAAGTAATGATTGTAGAAAACAAAATATTTTTCATTTTGATTTATCTCCTTGATTTTGATAAATATTTTTAATAAGCCTAATTATTCTATTATAAGTAGAATAATTTACAACAATTTATTATAATCAATAAAAATATTATGTAAAGTGGCCTTCACATTTAATTCGTATTTAATTATGAATATTTCTTGAATATATTTGGAAATTAATAGTATATTTATAAATTATGATGTAGTTTTGTTTTATTTAACAAATTAAATTATTAAGGCTTATATAGAGTTATGAAAAGAAAAACAGTTTTAATAGTTATAGATAGTGCAGGTATAGGGAGCTTCCTGATTCTTCAGATTTCGGGGACATCGGTGTAAACACAATAAAAAATATTTCAAAAGTTTCTGCTCTTAATATGCCAAATATGCAGAAAATGGGTCTTGGAAATTTAGATGATATAAACGGTGTGGAAAAACACAAACTCAGCTATAGGGTATTACGGAAAAGCTTCAGAACTTTCAAAAGCAAAAGATACCACAAGCGGACACTGGGAATAGCGGAGTAATTGCCAAAAAACCTTTCAATACCTACCCAAACGGTTTTCCTGAAATAACACTGAAAAAAATAGAAGAATTTTCAGGTAGAAAAATTGTGTGTAATAAACCATATTCAGGAACTACACTTCTTGACGACTATGGTGAAGAGCAAATGAAAAAACAGGTTGTTTTAATAGTTTACACTTCTGCGGATTCCGTTTTGCAAATTGCTGCCCACGAAGAAATTATTTCAGTAGAAGAGCTTTACAAAATATGTGAAAAATCTCTTGAAATATGCAATGAATATTCACCGTTGCCAGAGTAATAGCTCGCCCTTATCTCGGAAACGGAAAAGGTAATTTTAAAAGAACAGAAAGACGCCACGATTATTCTGTACCGCCACCCGAGCCTACAATGCTTGACCGTATTTCAAAAGCAGGACTACCTGTAATTGGAATAGGAAAGACAAGCGATATATTTGCAGGTATTGGAATAACAGACAACAGAAAGTCAAACAAAAATAATTTAGACGGAATAGAAAAAACAATAAATGCGATAAAAGAAACAGAGAGCGGTTTAATATTTACTAACCTTGTCGACTTTGATATGGTATATACGGGCATAGGCGAGATGTTATCGGCTACAAAAATGCTCTTGAAGAGTTGATAGCTATTTACCGCAAATTATCGATTTATTAAACGATGACGATTTGCTTATATTAACAGCCGACCACGGATGCGACCCAACCTACAAAGGAAGCGACCATACAAGAGAGTATGTACCTGTTCTTGCTTATGGAAAAAACTTAAGACACAATGTAGATATAGGAGTGCTTAAAAGTTTTACAGCTATTGCCGCAACTGTTGAGACACATTTACTTGGGGCTAGTGATTTGGGTGGGTGTTTTTTATAGCTATAAAAAATATTCGCTTTAATTATTATCTAAATTGTAATACAACTCGGTAAAAAAATTATTTTAAAATATCTATATCATTTATAGCTCTTTTACAAATCTCTGTTATATCTTCTGAGCCTACAATTTCTGTAACCATAGCGACACACTTTGCCCCTCTTTCTACAACAGATTTTAAATTGCCATTTTTATACCGCCTATAGCAACAAATGGCATATCAATATTTTTTTACAACATAATCTAGATATGTGAAACCAACAGCATCACAAACATCTTTTTTTGTGTGCGGGTTGTAAATATAGGGTCAACTCCGATATAATCGGCTTCACTGTCAAATGCATTTTTTGCTTGTATCTCGTTGTGGGTAGAAAGCCCTATTACAACATCACTGCCGACAATACCTCTAACAACACCAACAGGTAAATCATCTTGCCCAATATGTATTCCGTCTGCTTTTACAGCAACAGCCAATCAACATTATCGTTTTATTAGAAATAAGCCTTTGTATTTTTTTACAATACAAGCTTTTTTATTTCAAGACATTCATAATATTTTTCTTTCATATATTTTGTCTTTTCTCTGTATTGAATAATTTTAACTCCGGCAGAAAGAATCGAATCTACAACATCTATATTTTTTCTACCAAGCGAATGTTCTTCCGAAGTTAAACAATAAAGTCCTTTTAGATTTTCTTTAAAATATTCTCTTAAATCTTTCATAACTATATTAACCTTCAATTTATTTTTTTTATTTATAAATGCTATTATAATGCAGAGTTTTTTAACTACAAGTAATTTTATGGAAAATAAATCCGATTATGTTAGTGTAATTGTACCGCACACAAGTATAACCATAGAAGTGTTTTTTATAAATCTATTATAATGCCAATTAATAACTTTTTAAAAAAAATTCTAATAAATAAAAAAGAGAGTAATTATGAAAAGATTAATTTTTTGCTTTATGTTCCTTGTTTCTTTTAATTCTGTTTATCTAAACGCGAATGACTTGCCATCGTTTTATAATATGTTTATAGGGCGAGAAGGAAACAGAGTAACAGAGCAGTACATAAAACCTGACTATATAAGAGACGACTATAAAAGAAAACTTCCTAATATTGATGAGCTTACTGATAAAAGTTTTTTTAATAAGTACCCATTTGAGTTTCATCTATACTCGCTTTTTTCTACGGAATACACAATAACACTTTTCATTTTAACGATGTGTTTTTATCAATTGGACAGACCTTTCATAACAAATATATTGCATTCACACCTTTTGTTGCAATAAACGGATATATGGATACTCATAATCCTGATGTAGACTATCCGTATATAAAAGGCAATATTGGTTTGTATGATGCGGGAGTGCAAGCTGTTATAAATTGATAGAATATTAATTTCGGCAAGAGGCAGAGCAACATTTGACATAAATACACAGACATTTCTTTTAATGCCTCACTATTACGACCCAAAAAATCCAACAAGTTATAATATACCCGAGTATTATGTACCTGTAACATTAAACGGACCAGGAATAAGAGTTGGTTTTTATCGGAAACTTTTATGAAATAGCCTATTCACAAGGAGACTACAGACATTCAATACCGAAAGCTGCACTTTTTAGATTAAGTCTTCCAAACACAGAAATAAGACTTTTATATGAACACGAAAACAGAAAAGACCCTGAAGATTACGCTCCTTCTTTATTTGAATCTACAGCACAAGTCTCTACCGTTTTCAGAAAACCTCTTCCAAACACTATGTGGATTAATGCTATAGCAGAATACACCTTTAGAGAAGGAGATGCTCACTATGTACGCTTTGAAGAGTCATTTGAATGGAATATAATAAATGTTTCGCTCAGAGAAATGATATGGTAAAAAACAGTGAAGCAAAGTTCTTTCTTGAATATGCACTTTTTGCAAAAGTTTCAAGTAGAGAGTGCTGCATTTTCTATTGGTTTTCAGGAGCAACAGACGGAAGATACTTTATTTGGCACTGTAAAAATGTAATCCGAATGCGTTTGATTTTTATTATAAAATATTAAATATTGAAGCCAATAAAATTGACAAATAACAAATATATAGACTAAAATAAAGTCTAAAAATAAAAAACCGGGAATTATATAATAATGTTTCGTATAGGTTTTGGCTACGATAGCCATAGACTGACAGATGGCAGAAAGTTTATTTTGGTGGAATCGAAATACCTCACTCAACGGGCTTATATGGTTCATTCTGATGCTGATGTTTTAATACATGCAATAATAGACTCTATATTTGGAGCATTGGCAGATGGAGATATAGGCGACACTTTCCCGATACTGAGCTAAAATAAAAAATATATCCTCTGTTTATTTGCTTGAAGAGACATTAAAAATACTTGAGAGTAAAAATTATAAAATAGTAAATACCGATTCAACTATAATATGTGAAAAACCAAAGCTTAAAGATTATATTGAAGCTATAAGAGAAAATATTTCGAAAATATTAAAAACAGAAAAAAAAATGTATCCATAAAAGCAAAAACAAATGAAAAAATGGACAGTGTTGGAAGGGAAGAAGGTGTTGTGTGAATAGTGTTTTTTTAATAGAAAGAAGTCTTAATACAAATGAGCTTGAAGAATATGATAAAGAATATAAAACAGAAAACTTTTTTGTCGAATGCAATATTGATGATATGACAGGTGAAGCATTATCTTATGCTGCGGAAAAAATTATTTCATTAGGCGCCTATGATGTTTGGTTTAGTCCAATAGTTATGAAAAAATCACGCCCTGCCTATATATTAAATGCTATCGTAGGAAGTGAAAAAAAGAAAGCTGTAATAGAAGCTATATTAAACGAAACAACAACGCTTGGGGT